>FR990100.1:5512500-5870000 GCA_905404275.2 Hedya salicella
AAAATTGTTAAAACCTATCCAGCCATTTTGTCGTGTGACTGGAAGAGACTTTTCCACCGAGAGATGGCGTTACGGTTACGACCGTTACATGTTACATATATTTTATGCAAATTGTCCATCGCACTGTAATTGTTTCTTTGTCATCATGACCCCGGTAAGGCAAGTGAATTTTATAATCCATACTAATACTATTGTGCGTGAGTAACTGTTTGTCTTTCACGCTTAAACCGCTGAACCAATTTGATTAAATTCGGTACATAGTTTGAGGCTCAAGAAAAGACATATAGGACATTTTTTATCCCGAAAACAGACAGTGATTTCCTCTAGGGGAAATGCCGGTATCCTTAGACTTATAATAAAGTGCCCTTGCGGCCTACTTACAGAATAAAGATCATTATTTCATTATATTATTTTTATGCTAGACCGTAGAGCTGAGCTAGTCTCGTTTACATTTCAAATACAAAAGAAAATAAATACCTAGTGGTATTGATTTATTTATTCACACTACTGTTGTTAGTACAACAGTCGGTATCTGTAGGTATACTTTGACATTGGGTGACTTTGATAAGTATTGTATTCAATTCAAAGCTCGTTACTCATTCAATAACGGCTCATACTAGTAAACTGCTAGAAATTTAACGCTATATAATGTGATATTGTTTTTATATTCCACTAAGAGATACGTTCTATGTTCAAATATGCCTATGTTCAAAGCTCTTAATAAAGAGAGTGGACTAAACGATACTCCAAAAAATTAGATCTATTTTGCAAAATATAGTATAGTTAAGTTATGTACTATCGCTTGATGCTCCATTTTTCCTTCCCCTGTGATCTCGAACATATCTCTACTTCTCGTATTTAGTTATACCAGGGACTAACAAAGGGCGGTTTAACGCAAATGTTGGGAATGACCCTGCGCTTCAGAATATAACATGTGGAGAGAGGGAACAAGGCTAAAACTCCCCAGTCAGTCTCTTTTCAAACAACATAAATACAATATTTATAATACAGTAATCAACAATATCAGTATAAGTCATACGAAGCTTCCCAGGGTTTATGTTATTCGAATGCTTGTCATGTTGTTTGACTTGTTTGTTATGGTACGCCGTCAAAGCTCTACGGCATATTTTAACGATTCTGTAGGCGTTTGAAACGTGAGTTTAGTTTTAATCAATCAAGTTTTGAATTTCAATTATATACCTAATTCCTTGGCTGTTGTACGGGTATCAGTTAATAGACATGTATGTATACATATATAATGAGTACATATACGCACGCATATAGAAATATCTAACAATAACTCGTGTATTCTTGTGGGATGATTAAATTCGAGACATTTAGGGCCGTAACATACAAATGTAACACATCCTTCTTCAGACATGCAAGCTCTCTACTTCCTACGAATATTCTTTCTCAGCTTGGCTAGTTATAGTTTAAAATCAGATATTTACTACCGAACGTGCTGCTTTCCAGAGACCAACTATAGACTCAGAACCCACGGTTCAGAGACCATTTAAAACCAACGTACTTTCGCAGTCCAGAGATGCAGATACTGCGAGGTGTAGCTCCATCAACCGTGTCTTCTCTTACACCCCCCCGTGGAAGGGTGCAGGGGGGCCCTGCTTGCCACGGTGGGCACTTAGGGCTGTGGCGGTGTCGCGACCCGTGACGACGGGCCGGGCGTGCGTCCTCAATTTGGGGAGGGCAGCGTGGCTGTTGCAGGCCGCGCGAGCAGGGGCTCGCGGCGGCTAGCTGAGAGGGGGAGGCCTCGCGAGCAGCGCTCGCTGAGGCCAGCGGCTAGCGGGCCTGGCCGGCTTCTTGAGCCGAGGTGTAGCTCCACTAAGTGTGAGGGCTTTTATATCACAGTCTAGAAATCAATGCAGTGATCCGACGAAGCCGTCTGGACAGAGCAATCGTGCGGGGTGCAAGGGGCGAGACGCGGGTGGGGCGAGCCCGAGCTGCATAGTCCGTATTAGTTTAGTAGCTCGGGACATGTCTCTGTCATTTACGCAAGCATCAAAGGCGGCCCACTATATGTTTTTTACATTGTGGCTATAACTACAGGAAGCAGTAAAGTATGGCTTAAGACTTTAAAATAGATGTTTATTTCATTACGGTCAGATTGACTCTCTTAGTCTAATACAAATGACAGGTGAGAAAGATGATGTTCGACAATTATTTTAAATATACTTTTTAACAGTCTACGTAACCCGTCTCACAATTGTAGCGTGAAGGTTTATAACCTTTACAATACATTCGTCGTTTGAAAGTTGCCATGAGTTTAGCTAGCGATATGCCGAAAATCTAACGTATGCGGGCGGGATATATGATTTGATTGGGTAGTGTTAGACATACTTTTTTTTAACTAAAAGTTTTATATGGCACTTCGAACATTAGCTAATTGAAAAAAACTATACAAATCCATCCCTTATTCATCCTTGACAATTTAACGTTTTTCAGCGTTTAATAAATCCCTGTGCAAAATGAAACACTTCTAGGCCCACCGCTCCGAACTATGGGTTGTCCGTCAATAAATCACTTTTTACTCTTACACAAAAAAAATATGGAGCAGAGAGTAAAAGTTTAAAATTCATCAAAATTTTCCATCAATTTCCATCAGTCCAACGCCAGGGCGGCTAGCAACGTCGCCGGCGGAGCGTCGGCCGGCCGTGACCGCGTTGCGAGTCCTCCGGCCACTCAACTAAAGACTTGCGTAATGCCAGATTACGCAGATAACACAGGGAACAGAGACAAAAGGGACTGGCCTCTAACGTATTGACATTTACATTACCATGTCAAATATAGTGCGAAATAATATCAAGTTTAAGCGTCTGTGGCTTCAAAAGTATTCAATACGAAAGAAACGGGCACGATACCAGCTTGTATCCTAATCAAAAATTGCTGGCAAGTGTTCTAAAGGGATATAAATGGTAATAAGCATTTTGGTATACGAGAGACCTATTTATGGCATAGTAAATATTTGGTATATGAATAAAGAAAAGTCTACTCATTTTAACGCCAATTGGGCAGAAGAACTTGCTTCCTTTTCAATAGGTCCCTCAATGCTAAGAATCATGCCGCTGCCGATGTAGCATAGCAGTATTCCTGTCTACTAATTTCGTTCAATTGATTGTATTGAAACTGCATTCAACGGCATTTCGAGGCATTCCGACACTTGGTTTATTAATCGATAGGAGCTTAAAAATCCTGGTCTTTTATTGTGCCTGTTAGTTCAAGTTTTTCAAAGTTGCCGGCAGAAGTAGTCAGTCATCTAAAAATGTGTTATAATCTGTTTCATTATCATCATCATTACTTCAGCCATAGGACAGGACGTCCACTGCTGGACACGACACAGGCCTCCTCAATAGATCCATCCAGCGAGTCCCCGCAACCCTAATCAGGTCTTTCGACCACCTTACGGGTGGTCTTGCCACGCTGCGCTTGCCGGTACGCGGTGTCCACGGACGAAATCCTTCTGGACGAAAAGACACTGCACAGTTTCCCAAACGCTGCCCATCCGAGTTTGATCCGTCGATGGTTATCTTTCTCGAAGTTGGACATTCGACATTTTGTCCATGTCCATCTTAAGGACCACCAGTTGGGATTAGGGAATGCAATTACCGGCATAATTTTGAATTTGAATTTACCGACTTTGGGTAGTTCAAAACCGGTAAACCTGTAAATTACCGGTATTGGAAGTTCGAAGTAAAAAAGACGTGAAAATGTTGTTTTATTTAACATTTCTGTATTATTTTTATCCATAAACTAAAAAAAAAACAATCCACGTTGTGTAAAATAACATAATATTGAAAAACACCAGTAGAGTCAAGATTAAATTAAAACAAACAACGATTAACTAAATAAGGATCCAAAAAACGGCCCTGGTTTTGTTTAATCGACCCTGCAAGGAAGCCAGACCTCTAAGGCGAGTTTTGTATGAGGCTTGGACCACGGCGTACCTCCACCGGTAAACCTGTAAATCGGTATACCGGTTTGCATTCCCTAGTTGGGATACTCTGTTGAGATCTTCGAACATCATATTGAGATCCTCCAGCGTCTCTGCCATGACCACGATATCGTCGGCAAACCTAAGATGCGTGATGTACTCGCCATTAATGCTGATGCCGAATCCTTGCTATTCCAAGATCTTGAAGGCGTCTTCCATTGCGTTGGTGAAGAGCTTCGGAGATATCGTAATCCGTATCCTTGTCTCACACCTCTCCGCAACGTAATCGCCTTCGTAAACTGGTATTGTACTCGGATTGACATACTGGCATTGTTGTACACACTTCTCAGCACCTCGATATACCGATAGTCAATCCGGCATCGCTAGAGCGAGCTGCTCATGTCTCAACGAAATCAAAGGCCTTCTCATAGTCCACAAACGCTAAACAAAGTGGCAAATTATACTACTCGACTTTCTGTATGACCTGCCACAGCGTGTGTATATTGGTCTATAGTACAGAAGCCTTTTCGAATCCAGGCTTGTTCGGGAGGCTGAAATTCATCAAACCTGCTTGAGAGACGATTCGTGATGACCCTGGAAAACAGCTTGTAGACATGGCTCATTAGCAAGATGGGTCTATAATTCTTGAGCAGCGTTATATCACCTTTCTTGAAAAATAAAACCACCACACTCACGTTCCATGCCTCCGGCGTGATAATCTGTTTATCTGTGCAATATCACAATATTCACAATCAACATTCATTTAATTACTATCCAGGGATCATATTTATCAAGATCATGAATTCGCGACTTTAGGTCTTAACCGATATATACAGAACAAACACTTAATAGTTACCTTATCCTTCAATCGTAACTTAGTTACTTAGTCGGTGTTGGAAAGTAAACAAAAAATGCCACTGGAGGACTTATGGGGAGATAAAAGCGTAACGTTTAGCTCTAGATGTTCGGCTGTGTCCACCGAGTAGAACGAAGTAAACAGCGCTGCTTACTGACGCGATAATGATGAATGAATGCTGCCTTCCTGATTTGAGAGTTAAAAAAACAGATTTTATCGTAACTGCAGGTTAACGTCGATTGCGCAGTCAGAGAACAGGTGATCTTTGCACGTCTTCAGAGATGGCTTGGCGACTAAGCAGGACTCGCCTTTTTAACCATGGTTGGACTGCTTCTATCCACTTCCAATGCATAGGGTGTTACTGAACCAGGGAGGTGAAGTGTGTTCCAGTTAACATTATTTAGTTATTAAAGACGTGAGTTTAGAAAACAAACGTCACAAAACGCCCGACAACATATTCGTTACATTGTAACAAACAATCACATCGAAATGAATAATTACGAGTAGCGACTACGCTATTTCAATCACTAACAGGAAAAAACTAGAAAACAGAGTAGTCTTACAAATTATAAACTAAATCAACTCATTTGCACTATTAATCACAGAGGAACAATTACAGTTTTTGCTACAATGACTCCGGAGGGTTGATTACGGCGGATCACGCTCGGCGGTCACGGCCGGTTATTCTCTCTAATACTATTATTTCTTTTTACATTGACGACGCCCTCACTTTGCTAGGATCCTCTTTCAATAATTTCAAGGTTTTCCTCGCGCACCGCATCGATTATTACGCGTGAGTCTAATTTGTACACAAATTACACCAACAAGGGCAACAATGGTCAAAACACTCAAAACTGCATAGAAATTCTACCTTGAAAATGGAAATCAGTATGGATAGGCAAATAGTCGCGATTGGTAGATATGGACTTCCGTAAGGATTTTAATCTGGTTTGTTGGTACAGGTGGAACACGTCTACCTACTTATACATTTGTTGCACATATTCTTCGAGCGAGCGAAGCGAAGAGTCGATGTGTCAGTTTGAACATCTAGTTTTAATTTTAAGCGAGCGAGCTAGTCAGTATCCATGTCTCAATACTTAGGTAATTTGGGGTCCTCAAGAGAATGAAAAACTACGGGCTAGTCGCGTTACCTTAGGCCTAGTCACGGTACCCTGGAAGACCTATGCCAGGAACTACTGCCACTGACGGTAGGCGCGGAGGAATCTGCCCAAACGTCGGAGCAAACTATGGAGATGAAGGAGAGCACCAGCACGGTAGAAAGGTCTGCTTGCGGACCAAACATACCGACTGGGAATCCCCACAACCCCAACAAACCTGCCAAGAGATTGGGAGGTTCTGCAAAGGGCCGCTACAGAGCTCTTATAGGAATAAGAGTGTCACCTGCAGAGGCGACACAACTTTCCACAAAGAGCTTTGCGGAACTGAAAGCGATGGGGTACAAGTTTGGGTCCTCACAATCCAAACCCGTGCAAAAGCCAGTAAAACGGCCCCGCCCGGAGGAGGAATCACCGCAGGGGAATGGTTCCAAAGCCCCAAGGGTGAGTGAGACCCCTCCTACCCAATCGCACCCAAAACAAGCCTACAGCGAGGTCCTGAACCAGATCTGGGTTGGCATCAAGGACTCCAGTCCGATGACGGACTCACAACTTGAGTCCCTCTGCAACACCATCGTGCAGAAGATATCGACCATGGAGTCTGGGGAAGGACCAAAGTTTAAAGGCTACTCGTATAGGCCAGGCTGGTTGCTCATCACTTGCAGTGACCAGCAATCCAAGAACTGGCTTGTGCAGATAACGCCATCCCTCAAACCATGGCCAACAGCCAACCTCGGGGTAATACCTGAAAATGAGCTGCCCAGGCCAAACATTGGGATGGTGTTTATCCCAGAGATAGATACGACGAAGACAGGGCAGTCGCTATCTCTCCTTCGTGCGCAAAACAAGGGGCTGCGCACGGAGCTGTGGAAGGTAATCCACACAAAAGTCGAAAAGGGCGGGATTATGTTAACCCTGTCCCTAGACGACTTATCCGTGGAGAACCTCAGAAAAACGGGCCTAAAGGCGAGCCTAGGCTTGCGAGAGGTCCAGTTCCGGCTAAAGGACCCGAACAGGGCCCAACAGCTCGGAACCAAGGCAACCCCCATCCCAGCACCGCAGACCTCAAACCCACTCCCTGTGGACCAAAGGGCCCTACCGGGTTCATCAAGGTCTGTCCCTCAAAATCCCTCTCCCCAAATAACCCCAACACCTGCACGAAAGGTCCTAACAGGACCAACACGAGCAATCCCACCAAATTCCAACCATCCATCTATCCAGTCAACCCATCAGCGGTTTCCCCCAGGCAGGGGGACCAACAGGGGCGCAAAACGCCCCAGGGGTAGGGGGAATCAGAGAGGCAGCAGGCAAGGGCGCGGCAGTGCCCATCGCCTGCACTAACGACGCAAGTAGCAGTAGGGGGGCGAGGATTCTACAGGCCAACATCCACCACGCGATCGCGGCCTCAGCGGTCGTGGAAAAAACCTTCAGCGACAATGGCCTGGACATCGCCCTCATACAAGAACCATGGCTAAACAGCAACTCCATGGTAGCTGGACTGAATAGTGTGGGTAAGATTCTTGTACACGAAAAAGGAACTAAACCCAGGGCCTGCATCATGTTTAGCAAAAATATCAACTTCTTGCCTGTTTCAGAATTATGCAGCGACGATCTGGTCGTTGCCTACGTAGATCTCAAGGGGCGGTGCAATCATAAGGTACTAATCTGCTCAGCCTATCTGCCCGGAGAGAAAACAGATCCCACAGAAGAACTGACTAGAGTCGTGGATTACGCCGCAAGACTGAAGTCGGAACTTATCGTGGGCTGCGATGCCAACGCCCACCACACCATCTGGGGGAGCACTGGAATCAACAAAAGAGGTGAGCTTCTCTCTAACTTTATCTTTACTAACTGTCTGCAATTGTTAAATAGGAGCAACACGCCAACCTTCGTGACTAGGGTAAGACAAGAAGTACTAGATATAACCTTTGCAACTGAAAAGGTAGCTGGATGCCTCGTCAACTGGCATGTCAGTAGCGAAAACTCGATGTCGGACCACAAACATATTTTATTTGGTGTTAAAGGTTCATTAGACCCGGAAGCAATAAAACGCAGGAACCCAAAAGATACCTCCTGGGACTCGTATAAAGTCCAGCTAGAAGAAAATCTAAAAGGAATCCCGAAAAACATAAAAACACCAGACTCACTCAACTTAGCGGTAAGTCTGCTAACGGAAGGCATTAACAAAGCTCTGCTCAGAGCTGCCCGCTGAGGGAATCAACCAATAGGAATACAACGACGTGGTGGAAGAAAAAGCTTGAAAGGCTCCGTGTCTCCACACGCCGCATATTCAATCACTCTACTAAACCGAGCGAATGGGAACGGTACAGTAGAGCACTGACTGAATATAACAAAAGAGATCAGAAAAGCCAAAAGAGCGTCTTGGCGAAGATTCTGCGAGAATATCGCTCAAACACATAAAGGAGCAAGAATTCACAAAATACTTGCCAAGTCACCTAATAATTATCTGGGTCTTCTTAAAAAACCAGATAATACCTTTACGACCACTGAAGAGGAGACACTATAGCTTCTTAGGGTAACCCACTTCCCTGGGACGTACACCACCAGTAATACGCAATTGCACACCCAAAGGAGCAATCAGGTCCACAGGGTACACAATACAGACTGGAATTTGGCTGCAAACATATTCAGACCAAACCAAGTTAAATGGGCCGTAAAGAAATTCAAACCATTTAAATCAGCGGGAGGGGACGATATTTTCCCAGCGCTACTACAACAAGTGAGCGACCTCCTCCTCCCGCATCTGGTAAAAATATTTCGGGCAAGCTTCGCCTGGGGTACTATACCGGAACAATGGATAAAAGTCAAGGTACGCTTCATACCAAAAGCAGGAAAAAAGGACTACTCTCAGCCTAAATCCTTCAGACCTATCAGTCTAACATCTTTCCTACTAAAAACAATGGAAAGAATAATTGATCAGCACATTCGAGCGAATCATCTAATGGAAAGGCCACTCAGCCACAACCAACATGCTTACCAAAAGGGAAAATCCACAGAAACTGCCCTATTAGATCTGGTCGACAAAGTGCAGAGGACCCTAGAGGATAGGCAAACAGCTCTATGTGCGTTCCTAGATGTGGAAGGTGCCTTCGATAACACACCCACAGAAACGATTCTTAGAGGAATGGTATCACAGGGCGTGGACGGCACAACCAGCAGACTACCTTTCGTGTACAAAAACGGGCGTCTTCTGCTATCGGAAAGATATCAATACTTTTCTAATATATGCAATTAAACTATTTATAGTCAAATTTATGACTTATCTCTAGATGTTTATTCAATATGGTTCTCCGTTTGTTATTCTAAAATATATACCTATTCAAGTTTTGTTCTTACATACACAATGTTAGCGCCTCATAAAAAGTAGAGTAGTTTAATATAGTGCT
The DNA here is from genome assembly GCA_905404275.2 of Hedya salicella. Lineage (NCBI taxonomy): Eukaryota > Metazoa > Arthropoda > Insecta > Lepidoptera > Tortricidae > Hedya > Hedya salicella. The sequence continues at coordinate 5,521,825 of FR990100.1, forward strand.
CGTATTTGGGTTCAGAACATGCTATCTAATAGAGTAGCAACCCTGACCCTAAATGCAATCACACACGAATTCTACACCACATGGGGTTGCCCACAAGGAGGCGTTCTATCACCACTACTGTGGACCCTAGCGGTGGACCAACTCCTTACATTGCTTAAAGGCTATGACTATGATGTACAGGGTTACGCCGATGACCTAGTAATCATAGTCAAAGGCCCATGTCTCAGCACAATTTCAAACATAATGCAAGGAGCTCTCAAAACCATCAATAAATGGTGCAGAGAAAATGAGTTGTCAATCAATGCCAACAAAACAATAATAGTACCCTTCAAAAGGAAGAGGAAGCTCGACAAGCTCAAACCCTTAGAGCTTAACGGGCAGACTATACTATTTTCAAAAGAAGCCAAGTATCTAGGGGTTACACTTGACCAAAGGCTTACTTGGAACACACATTTGAACAACATAATTCAAAAAGCGAAAATGGCAATGTGGACATGCTGTAGAATGGCAGGAGCAAGATGGGGGGTAAGACCCAATATTGCGATGTGGCTATACACGGCAGTCGTGAGGCCTATAATCACATATGCCTCCGCCGTCTGGTGTGACATAGCCAACCAAAAAACAACCATCCAAAAACTAAACAGCCTACAACGCTCTGCCTGCGTTATCGCAACGGGAGCCCTATCATCAACACCGGGGGCGGCGTTGGATGCACTGCTTGACCTAAAACCTCTACTTTTGCAAGTGAGGAAAGAGGCTGAGCAGTGCATCTATAGAATCTGCACCCTTTCAAATACGAAATGGCGCTCTCAGGCACTACTCAAAATCAAGGATGCAGTGTTTGAAATCAAAACTCTATGCATGTCTACAGATGACATGACCACTGAAAATAACTTCGTACAACTCTACTCAGTGGAAATACCCCCTAGAGACAAATGGCAAAACAATCAAATGTCTTTTACATAGGGGAGTCACATCTGGTATACGGATGGATCCAAGAAAGGAAAAGATGTGGGATGCGGTGTCTATGGACAGAGACCAAAACTCAATGTCAGCGTCAGCATGGGTACAGAGGCCTCAATCTTTCAAGCGGAAGTCTTTGCCATAAATAAATGCGCGGAGATAAACCTTGACAAGAACCTAAGACACCATCACATTTACATCAACTCGGACAGTCAAGCTGCCCTGTTTGCACTAGAATCCCTAGAGACTAACTCGAGGCTAGTGCAAACCTGCAAAAATAACCTAAATGCCCTGGCTAAATTCCAATAAAGTTATACTTAGATGGGTACCAGGACACTCCGACATTGACGGAAACGAACGAGCAGACATACTCGCCAATAAGGGCGCGGACTTGCCCCAAGTCGGCCCAGAACCCTTTTGTGGGATCACAAAACGAAAGGCATACGTTCTGCTCAACGACTTATATAGATCTAAGGCAATCGAGGAATGGAGGCTCGTAAAAGGACAAAATCACTCGAAAACCTTAATTAAGGGATTCAAGCAAAAGTTGTCGAAAGAGATACTACAGCTCAAAAGACCAAAAACCTGCGCAATAACAAGAATCCTGACAGGTCACTGCAAACTAAATAAGCACCTGTTTCAAATGGGTATGAAACAGGACGCAGTATGCAAATTCTGCCAAGAGACAGAGGAGACTGCAATGCATATCCTCTGCTCCTGTGGACCACTCATGAGGAAAAGAAGTATCTACCTAGGGCAACATGTCGTGCCCCCGGAAGAGATACAACATTTCACTGCTCAAAGAATTTGAGAATTCCTAGACTCAACGGGCCTCAGTAGTGAACTCTAATAAAGGGCTGCCACAATAGATCAAATCTGGTCGAGGCGGCATACAGAAGGCCCACAAATTAACAACAATAAATAATAAAATAAATAGGCCTAGTCAGACCTACCCAGAACCACCCAGTTTCAAGTCAGGTTCTAAACTAGAAAGGGTTCCTAGGGGAAAAAGTTCATCGTTCCACCGAGCTCTCATGTTTTTCAGAGGACTAACAAAGAGTACTACAGATTTATAAAATAAAACCAGTTTACTTATTTGCTACCTTCATCGCCTCAGTGTTTAAAGTCACAAGTTCAGTATGACAATCTTCGATATAGAAGTTTTATTTGTAAGAGTGTATTTAGAATTTAGACGTGTTGTCATTAAAATCACATGTTTTTATTTCACACCTATCTACTGCGACCTCATTTGCACTAGCTTAGTAATATTGTGGCGTTCGCCTTGCTAGAAATGTAAGTGGTTGACATTTCTAGAACGGACGTTCGGTTCGTTACTCTCGCTAAACTTAACCCTTAGGCTAGTTAGATTGACCTAGAACCCGTTATATGTACGAGTATAATGCTTCCGATGCAATAAATTGGGCTTGAAAGTCACTATGTTTTAGTATTTTGTCATTTGAAGGTGCTTAAAAGTGATTTGATTATAAAGCCTTTGTTCCGAACTGATCCGTTATAATGACTAAGTAATTGGAACTTACTATATATATAATTTATCAGGGGGATTGATTACACAACTAGATTCCCTTCTGATCTGATCATCCATCATTGATATTTTAATCCTTACTTGTAATACTTATTTTTGGATAAGTAGTGTACTTTGTATAATTACTACACTAGTGTTTCAATTACAAGAGTGAAACCGCGCGCAGATGTTAGAGTGACGTACACCCGCAAAACTCCGAATGATCTGAATATTAATATAACCGGTATTTACTGAAAAAAGCTTATAATAATGGCCATTGAATGCATACTTGACTACCGTTTTGCGCCTGCACATAGTCCTGTTATGCTAATCGCTAAACAGATAGTTTGCTACCATTTAAATACTTAATTCAAAACCAGTGCCGCTCCCACGGAAAATTCCTCCGAATTATCGAGTCTCAGCGTTATTTAAACACTGCATTTTGTGTTTATTACAATCTGTAAAAGCTCCAGTAATATAGCAACCAGTGACTATTAGAACAGTTGTAAAATTAAATTTTGGCAAGCACTTTCGCGTTTCTCAGAATCGTAGCAATTTTCCCTCTGACGTCCGTAGAGGTTCCATAGGACCGAACAGGAATAGCCGGCTTTTTACTATTTTATTATATGTTTTAACATGGAGTACATACACCTCGTTGCCAAGTCTGAAATAATGCCAAACTGGAACAATGTGTATGCGGTCCCGTTTTAAAGTCTCCTACAAATATTTAAAAGACAAATTAAATATTTTTAAGGGACTTAAAGACGGAACCCACTCTCTATACTTTCAGCAGGTTTCAAATAAATTTATTTCAAACCTGATGCGATTTATCCCCAAACCGTCGATATTCCTCGCATCGCGCATCATATTATAATATTGAACATTAAAATTCTGCTCTTTAACATATCAGGTTTAAAATAAACTTTTATAATATGATGATATTTGGACTAAGCTGTTTGCGGCAACTGCACAACATACACTATTACATTACTGTTTGTTTTAACCGTATATCAACACACCATAATCCCGAGTGCAATGATTGATAGTGTTGATTTATGGTATTGTAGTTGGCTAAGCTAGCCTAGGCTTGGCTAGGCGGGCAGTGCCCTCCTTTCACCTTCAGCGCAGATGGTGCGTCTGCCCAAGGAACCCTGAACTCAATAGCGACCTGCTGTTTGCTTGCAAAGGTACTCGCTCACGACACTCACGCAAATAACCCTTTGCTTTACTGCAAATTGTCATTCGGTGGCACGAAAGAAGTAAATGGGATTAACATAAATCTTTTTCATATCAGCTTTGTTATTGTTGCAGAATTTATCAACTTTGCAAAGAAGTATTAAGATATAAAAATTGGTGCTATTAGAAAATTTGCTAATGAAAGTTTTGTTTTATCTTCTCTTAATGTAACGAAAATGTTCAGAATGCAAAATGAATGACTTCATAAATTTTTTGGGGTGATATTTTTATCTGCTATAGCACAAAACATGCATTAACATTTCCGTTCAGTGATTATCTCTTCAATCTTTCACGAACTGGGTTACACGAGATACGACCGAATAGGTCGTCCATGTCATGACGTTATTGGCTTAACAAATAAATACAGCCTTATCTTTTCTGAATTCATTGTATACCCTTTGCGGAATGAATTGTTGGTTACGAAATTTGGATCAGCTTGATCAATTCAATTAGATTTTCGCAGTGGCTTGGCACCTTATTGAGTAGCTTGAACTATTAACGTTCTTATTTATGATGTTGCTTAAATATTCATGATGATTTACGCTGAACTCAAGCTTCTACATTCTTATTTATCATTGCTAATTCTCGCTTTCTGCTTTTGCTGTTTAAGAGCTTAGCATTGTTGCTTTTCTGTTTTATTTTGCTGTATTTTTAGGTACTGAATAAGTACATCAACAACCATTTTTTATGACGAATGTAGATGACGTCAGTGATTCCATTCTTATTTTCCTCAATGGTCCGCTGTTATTCCAGATTTTATATGCAATGCACGCTTGCAGCCACAAGGACTTTTAACAGTCGGTCGGGTCCTCAATGAGGCGTTTAGACAATATATTCCTTTTCTGTGCTAGCTTTATACTGAACATTTATGTACAATTTTGCCTGCATTCATTGTTATTTTAGGCATTTCAAAATAGTACGAGTACCTTTGTTTATGTTCTTTCTTAACTTATGTGAATGCAATATGTAAGTAAGTTGTCTATCGTGTTACGGATCTCTCAGAACCCAAGGCCAAACCGCACGTGTCCATATTATTTTTGTGTTTTACGCTTCGTAAAATTATTGCAATGAGAGTTGTACTTTTCTCCCATGAGGAGTTTTCAAGTGTTTATTTTAAAGACATAAGAGTAGAAACAAGGGGAGGCTATTCTATTATGCTTCAAGGTGCAGTCATTGTTTTCTCGAAAAATGGTGTAAAACCAATATTTGTGTCCTGTCTGCCCTATACGACCCGAGCTATACTATACGTAGTCAAGTCACTAATCATCTCGGCGTGCTTAAACATGGATGGTCAACAGTGATGTCACTTGAGCAAACATCGTAGACAATTAAAACTGCTTGTTATTATAGAGAACGAGCATCGCCTGCTACTGAGTGTATGTTGCGATTTAATCCTGTTAATATTATAAATGCGAAAGTTTGTGAGGATGTTTGTGACTCGATAGCGTATAAACCGTTAAATGTTTTTGATGAAACTTAGCACACAGATCAGACCATAGATTAAAACATAGGATAGTTCATTTCCGGTAACACGAGTGCAGTCACGGGTAACTGTAAGTGTATAATGTGACGACCGGTTTAGCTCAGTGGGAGTAACGTTGCCTGCGAAGCTGAGGTCCTGGGTTCAAATCCCGGTAAGGGCAAATATTTATGTGATGAACATAAATATTTGTTCCTGAGTCTTGGATGTTTTCCATGTATGTAAGTACTATGTCTATTAAATATATCGTCGTCTAGTACCCATAACACAAGCCTTATTGAGCTTACCATGGGACTAGTTCGATTTGTGTAAAATTGTCCCGTAATTTATTTATTTATTTATTTATTTATAATATCCAGCCGAATTCTCTAATGTCTGGCGAACTCGGCGCCATAGCCATTCACAACAATTGTGCCAGAAGTGCGGTTAGTTAGGATTATGTGCACTTGTACAAACGTATAGTGAGAAACAATAGGGCTTCCAAACAAAAACCGGTTTGAATCGGTTTCAGCAAGGACGTATGACTAAAGTTATAGTTATGTGTATTTTATATAATATTGCTATTTATTAAATTCGTTTGGAATATGTTTTGGGGTAATAAATAGAGAAAGATACGTGACGTTTCAGGGCGCGAGTGCCCATTATTCATACCAACTTTTGGTATAATTTTATTTTATAAACATTCAAAAGATATAATGCACGTTACATATAACAACAAATACTATAATTTCATTGATTATAACGTTTATTTTTTCTAACATACAATGTTTATAATATCATATGGTATAACGCTCATTAGTGTCATTTCATATATTACGTATTGCGTATAATAGTTATAACGTATAATGTCATTTGGAATAGCGACCACATGAACCAATATCATATGACATAGTGCAATTGGTAGTAATAGACTATTGGGTTTGGTTAGAAGTGTGAGCAAGAAATAACCACTAAAATAGTCACAAGGAAATCAAGAAAGAGGGGGACGGGGGACGATGACGACGATATGTCAGCACAATACCGCTTAGACACGTCGTCGGTAAATAGGAGGCATACTCCTGTAATTAGTGGTCTACTTTCACACAAAATGCATTTACGTAAGGACGATTTAAGCTTTTTGACCCTCCCCCCCTCCCTCGCTGACCTTTACGTAATTAATGAATGGCCCCTTACGTTGCCAAGTGAGCCTTACAATCTTAGAAACTGGGGCATATTCCTTTGGCTTACTATTCAGAGTCGCCGTGTCATGCAAACATGGAATTAGGGCTAGGCATTATATAGGTTACACTTGTAAGGTCGTCTTTAAATTCATGTGATGTATAAAAATTAGCATAGGTATTTGTATTTCATCATTATCCTAGGGTCTAGTCGGTGAGGCACTCTCGAAAACTTAAAATAAGATTGACTGAAGAAATAGGGATAAGTTTGCCTTTGTACTTATATCTTTTACGTTGATTGCACTTGTAGCTGGTTATTATATAGGTACAATAAAGTGTTTACATACAAACATACATAATTATTGAATACACGAAATCATTTTAAGAATATTCCTATTATCAAAAATCAATCAAAATAATTTTTTTTCGCCCCTGACGAATTGACGATTTTACAAAAACCGTAATAATGAGCGTCTTGATTTTGTCAATTATTTTGTATATTATAGATGTGTGTAGATTTAAATATGATGAGCTGTAAGAAATTATATTCTGATAATGGCGATATCGGTCACGTGGCAGATAAATACTAAATTGTAGAAGAATCAGTAAAGTGCAAATCTTTGACCTAAGTTGAGTCGTGCAATTTCTGACGCAATTTCGTGTTAAAATTGCACGCATAATTGATACAAATTTCTTTTTACGTACCAATACCAATGCGGTTGATTGTACCGTTATTCATCGTAATTAGTGCTGTCGGTAATGAGCTGAGAGACTGATTTGATAAATAATTAATGCACTGGAGAAGGTTTCACCGCCCTTGGCTTTAAGGATTACAGCTTTAGACATTCACAAATATCGTTCGGAAACTTCCCCTTAAATATTAGGTAGTTTTTTTTTATAAAATACTGTGAGAATTGATTGCTTCCTAAACATATATCATAGTAGAGTAGAATTGAAGGGCAGTGGGATACGACAACATTACGAACACTATTTCAGATCAATGGTTTTGTTCCAGTGTCCTATTCCACTTTAGTTTTGTATTACCCCGGATATATATTTTTTCGTTTAAAGACAAGCTTTTGCCTACACCTGCGGCTAGTTTCAATACTCGCAATTAGTCGCAAGCATATTTTGTTTGTTAATTAAAGTCAATCTTACGAATTCTCCAGTCTCAAAACGTTATTCATGCACAAAATCACGGCGATCTGTTGTGTTGGTGCTAATTGACAAATATAAGTAAGGATATCGCAAGAAATTTATGAATTGGTGTTATAAAAAAAAACTTGATATCTGTTATCTAAAGTATGCTTATGTAGTGCAAACGGATTCAGTGTTTACATTCGCCTTCCGAAATCGATAGTCAATACGGCATTGACCTACTCCTTCGATTCGATTTAAATAATATTCGCCAGCCCGCTAAACTGCATGGCATTAATTTTCATTTAAGTAATCGCTATCCTTAAACATTAATATCCAATTGTCTCGATTCATTGTTAGTCAATATTCTCTTTGAATTCGTCCTCATTCTTAGAGCTGTGTTGTATCAAAGAGATTACTTAATTACTCCAATATTGCGATTATTTAATTTTTGGTAAATTTGCCTAATTCGAATTTTAAGTTTGTAACAATTTCCGTAAATTCCATTATATTATTGTAACATTCGTAACTTAAAACGAAATTCAAACAAAAGTCTTAGAAATAATAATCCAACCCAGCGACGTGTTTGATAACCATTTCTGGTGCGAATATTTTAATCAAATCTATTTATTTATTTCTTGTTTATTAAGACTCGATCTTCCTCAAGATACAAAAAGCTTTCGAATGAATTTCATTTGTTCTGTTTTATACATTTTAATAAGATGTTTTCTTTAAAGATTCAGTGATGCAGGGTTAATATTGTTTTTCAATAACTTTTCGTCGCCGGTTTACAGACCGTTTAAATTTGGATTTAATGTATGGTTCAACAAACCGGGTTTTATTTATTGACCCCGTGTCAATAGTCTATTCAAATGGCCATCTTACGTCGTTGACGAAAGGAAACCCAACTTCATAGTAAAACATACAATTGAATTTACAAGATCTTTATGTATGTACATACCATTCAGTTGAAACAAATGTGCTTTATTACGTACACGTTTGATTCCCGAGTATGTTCCGGGAACCCTTATTTTAAGTGCTTATAGATTTATAGTAAGATCACCTGCGTGTCATTTTACCTATTATTACCTACATGACTACTGTTTCCAATATTTTTTTTAAATTGCATTGTGGGATCTATCTAGATAAAAATTCAATTAATCTCCACTGACCAATTCATTATAGCTAATCGCCATTCACAGCAATATTGACCAATCTAAAATTCTTCCCATTTAACTATCGCTCAGAAAACATCATTAATTTCCTTTAATCCACGGGAATCCTTGACCGAATAACAGTCGATGGCCGTCCACCCGTCTGCCGTGTTCATTGGCACGTTTACTCGAAGACGAATTAAAATCTTATAGCAGACTGCTCCAGTTACAAAATGTACATACAAAACCCACTGTGACCCATTTTAACACATTTTGTTTAAGTTTGAAATGACACAAGCTTAGTGTTCCATACCAGTGTCCAACTCTAACAAGCCTGTTAGAAGTCCGATTTAATTTAAATATAAATTGATAATAGACGGAAAAGTCGTAACAATAAAAATATCACCTCATACTTATTACGCACGAACAACCGGTTCATCGTATAATGTAGAGCGTAGTTTACGTAAAAATAAACTAAATTGGCGTACGCGAATTAAAATAGTTTAATTAATTCGGCCGCGTAGTCAAATAGTTTCCGGCACGCCTCGCGCGATTTTATATTTCGTCTGTTTAGCATTTGAGTGGTTTCGCACAGTTTGAAAATATTTCATAATATCGTTGCTTTTCTAGAATTATACACTTGGAAATCGCGTGGAACGCGGAACAGGCACTTTCTCACTAAATTTGTGAAGCTTCCTGTTAAGAGATCCTTGAAATTTGCGAAATTTATCGTTAACGTCCCATTATACCGTCTGGATTAACTTTCAGAAGGTCACATCGATATTGCAATCGTTAACGTTGTCACAAATTTTGCTGTCTTCGAGGTTATGTGCGAAAATAAACTAGTCGGCCACACTCTTCTGGGTAATGTAGATAAATATTATAAAAGATAAACATATCTAGGTATAATATTATATGCTCAAGCACACTAGAGCCTTTTGAGCGCCACCACGGGTGCTTGATAATTATTGATTAGTCTCGGATTATGAATAACGCTTGGCATCTGTTGTTTACGTCTTAATGCTTACAAGCTTTCTCAGGCCGTCATTGTTATTCAGCTTCATGGTGTAATTAGTTTGATAGGATCCCTTAGCGTTGTGTGTCTACAAAGTTCAATGGTACTATGGAGGTCATTAGAATCAGTGTCGCGCGGTCAGAATTCTGCGACAATGCTGACATTGAGACTACAATTGTCCATGCCGGCGTGGTCTGCTTCGCGATCACGTGAACTCCGCAAGTAGCATTTGAGTCACTTGAAACGAAATAGACACCCCACTTACTATATTAACGGATGACAATTCGACTATCGAGCGCATCCTTTTTAGGTCCTGACGTCAAATGTCTATTTTAGTAATATCAGTTAGGCTCTGGCTCTACACCATTTTTATCTATCAGGATTATTTCTGTTCTGAACAATTTTTAAACGAAACCTTAAGGCGGTTTCTACAACAATATGGGTTGACGGCCTCCTGGTATTCTTACAAAAAAAATTGTCAGAAAACTATCAAAACGTACAAAGTATGTAAAGAAGCAAATAATATTCATTAATTTTATACTATCTCTTGCCCGCGATATCGTCAGCATAGAGATGTAATTTATAGCCTTATAGAAGGTCCCCGTAACTTCGTTGGCGGAGGAGAAAAAATCATTACCTCTATTGTTTTCTTCAGCGTAGTCGGGTAAAAACTATCCTATAACCATTGTGGATACCCAGCTAACCCGTGTACCAAAAATAGTTGAAATCCGTTGAGCCAATTTGGCGTGATGAAGCCACAACGACACATACAAACATTTCAGTTTTACACCTTTATAATAGTATAGATTACGATATAAAATACAGCGTCATTAGCGTTTGACGCTCATAAAACAATAATAATTATAGAGGGAAATGTGATATTCAAGAATTTATGTAAACAGTAAATTGGTCTTATACCTGTAAAATAATACAAGTAATGTACCTAAATATCAATGAGACATCATATGATTTCACGAGCAAACCTTTTGGGCGAGGAATTTTACTGTTCGGTAATCAGATTTTTCGCAAACTAGTATAAAAGTATGGGACCGTAAAAAATCGGACTGCAGGACAGTAAAATTCCTTGTAGTGCTAAATCAACCTTTGATTGTTCCGTTACCTGCCGTTGCGCGGATATGAATATGTAGTATCTTTTCAATAATTAACACTGCAATATAATGATACTAATAAACTATGCTAAAATGATCTTGGAATGATGCGTTTACTGTGAATGAGGAAATGAAATTCGCCTACAATGGCAACGGTTTCCTGGCTGAATGAAATTGAATACGGAAAGAAAAAAGTTCCGCGATTGTCTGTCTGTGCAATCAATCCTCTTAACTCGTTTATCTAGGTATTCATTACTCGAAAGTTGCCATTGCAGTGTAAAATTTTAGGTAAATTTATTTCGCAAACTTATTGGTCTTCCAAAACAGTTATCCTTATCCCACTATGTTGTCAATATTTTTTATTACAATACTTACTTTTTAGTCTTCTCGACAAATGATGGCTGCGCTAAAAGGTAAAAATACTAACGCGGAGGTAGTAAATGTGTCAACTGTGTAGTTAATGTGAACAAGTTTTTTGCAAATATATTCAAATCAAGGTTTTTCGTACACGGACGTGTACTGTATTCAACGTTGAAATAAACAGAAAATAAATTCTAAACGCGAAACAGAATAAAGCTCAAATCCTTTATTAAAAGCTTAGCTACATAAGTTGTAAAGCTCCTCCATAAACCTTCAGATAAATCGCATAAGAAATGCCTTTACCACATTACTTATCCCGCCTTAATTCATGAGACGAGACGGGATCACATTTCAGTATCTCACGTAATGCCGTTATGAGGGTAGTTAAAGTCGAACTGGGATCTAACGCGGATCGCTCGCATTTTTGACACTGTAAACAGAATGTCGACCTACTTTCCAGCATTGTTCTGCTCACTGCGTATGCGCACGCGGCGCCTAGCCAAATCTATTTCGATTTTTAAATACGTGGACTACGTGGTTGCTCGCAGTCTGCTGCTGCTCAATTTTTGCAATGTTTACAGTTTCCCTGCTCCACATCGCGTGTCCAACGTTCGCCGCGTGAACTAAAAAAATAAGAGTATATCGGGCGCTGATAAAAAATAATTAAAAACAAGGTTCATTGCTCACGTGTTGATAAAGTTACCGTCGATGTCAGCGAGCATCACTCGTATTAATATTGGGAGATAATAATCACGCCACTATTAACGTGCCATATTTTATTTATGACAGCTTAGTGACTGAAAGCTTTATAAGTGAGGTTAAATTAAAATTTAACACATTTGGATGATCCTTTAAAAATCGTGTATTTTTGAGTTTAGTCTGTTCATTTATTCACTCTTATTCTTAATTGTTCATATATTATAACTAGCTTCTGCCCGCGACTTCGTCCGCTTTAAATTCGTTTATCGCGGATACGGGTATTTTTCCGGGATAAAAAGTAACCTATGTCCTTCCCCGGGACTCAAACTATGTCCATACCAAATTCCATCCAAATCGGTTCAGCTGTTTAAGCGTGAAGAGGTAACAGACAGACAGACACACTTTCGCATTTATAATATTATAATATGGATTAATAATAAACATTACGGGTTTCCGGCTACTTGGATCGGTGCCCAATTCGCTTTCAAATTACGTCAAATCCATTCCTGTATGCGGGACTTCTGTTTAGCCATAAAAGCTTTAATCCACTAGAACACGACTAAAACTCGTGCAACGGCAGGTTGAGGTGAAAATTTTTAAATCTTCGTTGTCATCAGCTTCAGCTCAATAGTCTAAATACGCATTTTTATATATAATGTACAGTTCTCTTCCCTACCTGTAAAACCAACGACACACATTTAGACTGCTGGCGACTTAAAGCCACTCTGTCAGTGACTTACTCGTATTTAGGCAGTAGGGTCCAGGTTCATTACCCATCTAACTTTACTCAAATCTTTAGTTAACCTTTTGGCCGCTTTCATACTTGAATGACGTTGTCAGTCACACGCCAAGCAATTATTATTGCGACGATTTACGACACCTTTAGGCGTTGCTGGTGTGGAAGGCACGTCAACACGCGACACCTTTAGGTGTTCTTGGCGTTCAAATGGTTAAAGAAAACCATCAATCTCATGTTACGAATCGTGGACATCGATACAATGCAACGCAATACCAACACTCTTTATTGCACACCTCAAATACACAGGAATACAGTACAGAGAGGTCAGAGAGTGACAAAAAATAGAAGCAGAGGTAAACAACAGGCGGTCTTATTCTCATCAAAACATCAATAGGTTACCATCAATCATTTGAATAGGGATGTCGACAACTTTTTCTGTGGTATTTTATAGAACGACCTTTCAATCCATACTAATCCATACTAATATTATAAATGCGAAAGTGTGTCTGTCTGTCTGTCTGTTACCTCTTCACGCTTAAACCGCTGAACCGATTTGGATGAAATTTGGTATGGAGATAGTTTGAGTCCCGGGGAAGGACATAGGCTACTTTTTATCCCGGAAAAATACCCTTATCCGCGATAAACGAATTTAAGGCGGACGAAGTCGCGGGCAGAAGCTAGTAATAAAAATATTGATGAAAAAAGTACTTCAATCTCATAAAAACTCCCTGAGATACAACAATGTTAGTCACATTTTTGGACTTTCCCAAAAGAGGCTCCACACTAAAACCTATAGCTCATATTAAGCTTGTTGTGGGAAATTAAGAATTTTGTTTTGTAGCTATGTAAAAACTTGCGTTTATCGAAACGGTTCCATAACAAGAAATACAAAAAAAAAAAAATTATTACTTATTAATATTTTAATACTTTAAAACTGGACTTTCACACCCAACTTTAAAGGCTCCTAAAATAAGCTACACACACGGCATCGAACGCGTTTTTTTAGGATTTCTATCATATAAACTACCGTTTCGCAACAAATTTTAATTTTTATTTGAGTACACTCAACATCTCTACTGAGTTGTTAGTAAGTAGGCACAGTCTAGAAATCGTGACAGAGAAATCGTGAGGGGGGTGCAAGGGACGAGACGGGGCCGGGCGAGCCCGAGGTGCATAGTCCGTATTAGTTTAGCAGCTCGGGACATTGTCATTGACACAAACAAAGTTTTTTACACTGTGAAGTAGGTATTCAGTGTTTCAATTATAATTAGTTCCTCCTTTATTTCCAGATAATCAACGTGGCCTGTGCTCGATTTCCAGTCGATATCTTTATCTTGTAACTACGCATCTGCTGTACTGCCAAATAACAAGGTAAGGGTGTGCACCTTATGCAGATTTTACATCTGCAATAACTATAAAAATATCTACCATTTCATTATTATATCTCTTTCTAGCAAAACAGAATTTAATATGGAGTTTATATGGCTGAAGTGCACTATGACGTAACGGTCGCCGGACCTCTCTGTCAAATCGCTATCTAAGTAGTAGTACTAGTAGTTTAAAATATGCCTATATTATGCATGTTTCTTGGCCGATTTTAATTTTAATTTAACTTTTTGAAATCGTTTTTCGGTATTTTGGTATTTTGTTAATTAAAGTATTTTAAATTTCAAACTCAAATGTAATTATAGGAACTGTTAGATCGATTTTGGACAAACACCCCGTCTACTCTTTCAAAATTCAAAGTGTTCTTAGATTTAGGCGCGTGTCTCCCGCTGCGGTATACGGTGCCAAAGTTTCTTAGGCAGGTTATTTCCGTGCAAACCGAAAACCGTTGACGCACGCGTTCGGTCAAAGCTCCGCCCGTGACGTCCGCCTGTCAGGATTCTATTATTGCCTAGATGTTACCCGGGCTTGAAATGTGTGTTTCCCGTCATTATTAATTTTGATTACTTTTCGTGCAACAGCGTGGTAAGAGTGGCCCCATTTAGTGTGAGAGGTGAGTGTTTAACGCTGACTTGCGCCTTTAATATTTTCGCACTTTCTTGAGTTGATGTTTCCCGCGTTGTAATATTTATCTTTCCTGGCATATTTAGGGCTCCGTACCAAAAAGTGCGACTCTCTGTCTGTCCGTCAGAATACTAAACCATTATACTCGTATCTCCTGAAAGAAGCACTGTAAAAGTCACTACGTATGCTATCAATTTGGTTGTTTTTATTTTCTGTGAAAAATAATTGAAATGAGAGGGGGGACCAAAATTCTAAGTCTAGCTACTTTGTCAAGTAGGGTAAAATATAGAAATAATTTGTAAAAAATGATCATATAGCCAACCTGAATGAACGGTTAAGAACAGCGTCGTCACGCTCGATACAGCGGAGGGTTGAATGAATGTGATTATACGCCGCGGTCACGAGCGTAACCGACCACTTGCCCTTTTCATTATGCACCCCAGCATTCCTTTATAACTGGTGCGACCTGGTACAATAGCGCAAGCCGTGAAAAAAAGTAGGGCAGTGTTGGGATAGGCCATGAATATGCAAGGCTAGAAATCCGTCCGTTACCTGGGCAGATCTCGTAATCTATTAAAGTAATTTAGCAAGCCATCAAAAACATAAATATGAATGAATGTCAAGTTCGTTAACGGGTTCGCTAATAAAAGAAGTGAGGTCTAACGGAAACCAAGTTCTATTGAAGGTCCTTAAATCATATATTACCAGTAATACATGATTGTTCTTCAATCGTTTAAAATGGTTTATTGAAATATCAATGTGTGGCACATATTTCGAAATTCCTTTTAAAAAGACTAGTGTTTAAATAAAATTATTTAGTGAATATTTTCGGGAATAATCGCTCCGAAAGTAGCATAAATTGTGTCCTCCCCACCCCCCTCTATTTTCTAAACGGTATGTCCAAAAAACATGAAAAAAATTACAAAGATAAAACTTAGTAAATACTTTCAACGAAAATTCTTTTTAACATCATCGGCTATGCCATTTTTGAGTTATTGCCGTGGAGATACGCTCTTTTGCTAGTGCATTTTGCATATCGTATTTTTTTCATCTGTTGTGCATTTTTTATGAACAGCTGCGGAACCCTGCACTGAGCGTGGTCCGACATGCTCTAGGTCGATTTTTGCTAGGTGAACTAGGCCGAAACACTGCCGTCTGTCTAGCTAGATCACTTAATTGTCATTGTTTTCAATTATAATCAGCATTCCCTTCTTGTATTCGATGCGTGGAGTGCAGTCCTGCGTCATCATTGTTACAAAAAAAAAATCTTTGAAGTCACTGCTTATTAAATGTGACTCCTGACTCCACCCACATCTGTTTGTAAAAAGAAAATGATCACGAGAATACAAACAACAGTATCATTAAAGGAAAATGTTTGTCTTCAACGTCATTATAATGTGTGAAAATTGACTTTATAATTGCCTTTCTTTTGAGCGAAAGTATAATCAAATTACGGTCTTCTTCGTCTACTTTAAGATTATCACACACGGTATACCAGTTGCAGTGTGTCTACATTAATTTATTTACTCGTCTAGTGACTGAAATACAGTCACATCTCGAAATTTTGGATTTTTGGGATTACCTTCTGCAGTTTCGTTTGGTTGGAATCGTTTATTTTACGATCGTCATAACAATAAGCTAAAATTACAACGTGACTGATCGGAAATTAAAGGATTTAGACCTTTTTTATTGTCGCGCACTTAAATATCAGAAGTTTGTCACGTGATTACTCGAAATATAGTTATTTTGAGATGTGGTCGTATTGCAGTCACTAGGCGTTATGGACAGATTCTACTTCACTATTATCTGCGGTGTATTTCGAGGGCGGGTTGTTTCGAATCGTCTGTAATCGTAGTTACATGTTAATTTGTTTAAGCGAATGTTATGGGTATAGTATTCGCTAGTGGTAAATATATCGTTTTTCTATGAGATGACTGTTAGCGGAAATTCAATGTACCTATCTCGTCTATACTTTTTTAAGTTTTGCATATGTGTAAATACGAAATTTGAGAAGCTTGTCAAAAATCTTAAGAGTGCTGTTGTTATTCCAAAAGATGACCGGTTATAACTATGGAAATAAGCTCGCCTAGTTTGTTTTTTGTATCCCGTGCGTGGGTGTCGAACGCGATAGTAAATGGAGTGAAGGAGCTTAAATTTACATAGAATGTTCCGTAGGATTTTGCTGTCCCTTCAAAGATCGGAACCAGTCCGGACAGGTGTGCCTCCCACAGTGCCCTCTGGTTATATTGCGCCTTTGTGCACTGGGTTGCTGACACTGACAGCTACAGTTGAACTAATTTACGTAGGAATCGAAATTGTTTAACAGAAGACAGAACATAGCTTTGTCACTTCGTTAGATTTCACGCTTGAATATATGGAACGCTTCGGCATTTTAAGAAGTGCTACGATTATAAGTTTGTTCGCAGCTGATTGGTTGTAGATCGTTAGATTGCATAATGTACCTACTTGTTAAAAAGTAATCGCACCATAATTCATCTATCACGGGCATTAAACTTGTAAGTACTGTATGCATAGGAACGAATAGAACAGCGTATTGTTAAATTATTATTGTATAATATTCTTTATTATTTCTTTTACGTATTGCAAGTTGAAATCGCCGTACATTGTAGAGAAATCAAGTAAAAAGAAAGTCATGTGTCCAAGTGGACTGTAATTGTGTGGTGCGAGTTAGCCGTGCCCTGAGCCCTAACGGAACGTACGGGTAACTTACATAAACTCTCATGTGGCACAATGTTGTTGAAGGGACCGTTAATCGTGAACCA
The DNA here is from genome assembly GCA_905404275.2 of Hedya salicella. Classification (NCBI taxonomy): domain Eukaryota; kingdom Metazoa; phylum Arthropoda; class Insecta; order Lepidoptera; family Tortricidae; genus Hedya; species Hedya salicella. The sequence goes on from FR990100.1 coordinate 5,539,189, forward strand.
AGCGTTTAATCTAAAGTTTACATTTGAGGAAATTCGTGCTGAGTCCTTCTAAATGCTTTCGGCCTAGTCTTGGAAACGGCACCAATTCTCTACGTATGTTATGACGATTGTTATTTGCTACTATATATACTTTCCCTTCAACTGAGTCGTGCATGGGAACTACAAAGATAATAGTACGTATACAAACCAATTATCGAGCAGCAAAGTCTATTTGATGTTCGTTCTTTGATACGACGTTTCAATAACGTGCTTATTATCTTGGCACGAACGATTTAAGCAGAAATGCATCTGCTTAGGTGTGAGATTGTATTTGTTTAGAAGTTCATGCTAGTCTGGAGATTTCTATTGAAATTAAGAATTTTTGAATGACGTTCATTCGATCATTGTTTTTTTCTGGCATACTACTGGTACTTATCACAACACAGCAAAACGGGGCTTCGCGTATAAATAAGTATGATTTATTTAATTACCTTTCGTCCATTCCATGGTCTGCGACACCACGGACGTAACGCGACGTTCGAAACGCCGAAGAATTACCAGCGAAAGGTAATTAAATAAATCATATTTATACGCGATTAAGCCCCGTTTAGTTTTGTTCGGATAATGAGTGAAGATCGTGTAAGTTTAAATCAATATGTAGTACATATTGATTTAAATCTAATGTACTTACTAAAATTACCAACCATATTGATACCATGAAATATGATGTTGAAGTTTTTGGCTTTCTTTGAAATAGCAGCATTCTTCTTTGTGTTATTTAAGATAATACATAGAATAATGCAATAGATTAATTTTATTTGTAATATCGCTATGCGTACGTTGTAAGGGGCTTTGGAACTCCACTAATAGGCTGCTTTAAAAAGCAGAGGGGGAGATAACGAAGAATGAGTACTGGTTTAAGTTTGTAAACAATCTAATTGACGCAAACGGTGAGCTTCAATTGCTATTGATGGTCGCGAGGCCTAGCTATAATAAATAGCCATTTGCGGTACTGCGGGCGTACTCAATGTTCTAGTTGGACATGTTTTGTTCCGTCCGTGTACACCGAAGTCGTTGTGCATAAGACCGAAGTTGAAGTTGCTGTCGTGACTCAGCGGCACGTTGCTCTGATTTCATTGATTAGCCATTTCTATGCACTCGTATTTTCTGTCCAGTTATCTCTTGACTTATTGGTCGTGTTATTTACTAACGTCAGAGCTTAGCCATTTCGTGAAATCAGCCATTTACCATGCCATTATTATTTTAATTGTTCTACTAGTTACTATAACTACTACCTATCTTATATGTTGCTGAGTCATTTGCATCGATAGACATTTCATTAGAAATGTATAAATTAAGTGAGGCGATTAATCAACTTAAGACAAGAGTGGCGATATTTTTGTCTACATTTTCCTTAATAAATCGAAATTAAACCACAGTAAAGAAAAATAAGAACATTTTGAAAATGTGTATATCAAGCCCTTAATATGAATCACTACTTGACCTTTGTGGCTAGACTTTGAGTTGTTCCCCCCCCCCCTCCCATCCCCCTCATATTTGTCATTTTTAAATATACTTAGGGTAGCCATGAGTATTGCTATTCCCAACTTCAAATGGATATCAAAACTTGTTTCTGAGATATAGCTCTAGTAACGGCCGTATGGACGGACAGAGTCGAACCATAAGGTTTCCGTTTTACCGTTTTTTTACGGAACCCAAAAGTGGCATATTTTAGGCGAAATTACGTAATTCATTAGCATACCAAAATTAATATTCAGCGGTGGTTTCCACTTGCAACGATCAATATATACAATATACCAATTATACAAACAGTGAGCGGAAGTCGGTTTGTTTTGTTGTGCGTTTTGCACCGGAACTGAGCTATTACTAATTTTATGATTATGACCAAGGGTTTTGCGTAATTTTGCTGTCCCTACCCTACTCTATTCCGAGTGAAAGTCTACACAGTTTCGCGACATTAATATTATTAAAATTGTCGATAGTAAAAAAAATATTGCTTTAAAATTAACTAAGATTACATGATAAGTGAAGTCTGTTATACCTTACCTAATATGTATTGCTAATCCAGATCTTGAGCGATATTTAATAAGACACCCACAAGTACCACCTTGGGTACAATTAGGTCAAGGAATTAAGAGCCTAATCCAATTCCTTTGAAGTGTTCCATGCAAACGTCTTACTTATAAGACGCGCTAGATAAGGAAATTATTTATCAATACTTTTTTGTTGGGTTTCTTATGTAAATCAATCTAGAGCTCGCTGAAGGCTGTGTGGATTATGCAAATGGACCGGCAGAATTATACGTAGCTTACCAGTGGGGTACTTGCAGAACAAATTGCTGGTCTGATCCATTGATGTTACCCGACGCCCTCCGGTAACGCAGGTTGAACCAGTTCAGGCAGATAAATATCTAATGGCGGACAGAGAGCGGCGCTTATACCAACGAATTATAATAGTTAAACGTTGCTATTAAAGACAATGAGAAAAAGAGTACCCATACTCGTAAGCTGACGGTTGGCTTGATGCCAGGAATGATGAAAACATGTCGCAATGCCACCCTTCTTTAATGTTTTGCCCCTTCGTGTTTAATAGAAATGACGCAATCAACGGTGACTAACTCTCAAGTCTGATGCAATTTATTATGTAGTTATAAGTAAGATGTGAAAATTGAAGTTTATAGGTTCGCTAATTGCGGGTCAATAACATTGGAAATAGGTAAAAGGCGTGAACGAACCTACCGCACGGCAATTGAACCCTCTGGCATCGCTCCAAATTGTCTAGAACAGAACCCTAGTTGAAAAAACTCTCCTGCTTGGTTTCCTTCGTCATTTGTATCACTATCACTACACACCAACGCAAATTTTGCGATTACGCTTTAGTCTGGCTCGCTGAAATATTTTTTTGGCAGAAATAAAGTAAATGCCTAATTTTTCGAGCATGTTGACAAACGGTTTTGGAAAGGACCGCTTGCGCTTTCTTGTACATATTTAAATGTACTCATTTCGCGAAAAATATTTTAAGGCATATTTTTACCAAGTACATCATAATTTTTTTTTTCAGCTGGGAACAAAATCATTTTCTCATTTCAATATGCACCAACATCTATACTATTATAAAGTTGTAAAAATAAAATCGAACTATAACATGTATAGACCTTCAGTCACTGAATCGAAACATATTGTATTTTTTGTACGTGACGTTGTGGCTTCATCACGCCAAAACGGCTAAACGGATTTTAACTATTGATGGTACACGAGTAGCTGGGCATCCACAGATGGTTATAGGATACTGATTACTCGACTGCGCTAAAGGAAAGAGAGGGTTATGTTTTTTTTCTCCTCTGACGACGTTGCGGGCACCTACTAGTTAGGTTTATAAATTCTGCGGTTCTGGTTGTTTCATGCTCGATTTAATGCTTCCTGTGGTTATCGATCGCTGAACTATACAAAGGCTTAATGACTCAGTTTTGAGTAAATAAAGCGCGCTTGTAATTATACACTATCGTAGTTTCTTAATATTTCATCGACCATAGTTTCAGCAGATACATAATATGAGACAGCTAACGTCGACTCTATTTATAGACTTTATACTCCTTAGCATTGTTAATTTGATGAAATGACAATTGATGCAATCATAAAATACTGGTACTGCGTTTCTCTCGTTACTCTCCGTTTTATGCCCGCGATATTTTTCGTATGCACTAATACATTTTCCATACTGCAATGTGTCTAAAGATATATATACATATGTAAATCTAGCCGAGGGATCACCTTAGTCCTTATCTTTACCTATTTGCGTCACCGCAATAGGATTGTAACTTACCAGTGTACAAAATCGATACATCTATACTTACTATTATAAAGATGTACAAATGAAATGTCTGTACATTGTAGATATTTTCAAAAAAAAAATATTTTAACGGACTATTTGGAAGTCATTGAATCGAAAATATTGATTTTTTTATTTTTTGTATGTTTGTTTGTGTCGTTGTGGCTTCATCACGCCAAAATGCTATGTATTTTAAACCATTTTGGCACACGGGTCCAGAACTGGTTATAGGATACTTTTTACCCGACTACGCCGAAGGAAATATAGGTGTTTTGACTTTTTCTCTTCCGCAAACGAAGTAGCGGACACTTTATAGTCCATATATACATATATATACATCTTTAGTAGGTATTGTCGTGTTATAAAGCAGTTTTAGTTCTTAAATAGTTCGTGATTTGAATACAAGTCCGTGATTCATACATACATATGTTGATTGATACAATGTGTAAGTATAACGCTATGAATCATTATGAACTACTTTATAAGGAGCAATTAAATGTTGAAGTTTGCGATGTTAGTACAGAACGTGTTCTTGCAATTGCCGTAATTATTTTAACGCATTTTGGTTCCGCTACGTAACTTTGTCCGCAGTAATTCCTTATTATCGAGTTATGATATAAGATATATCTTAATTACTTAATAAGCAGTAATATGACATTATAAAAACGATTTAACCAAGTTCTCTTAACTTTATTGCTAATTATTATCAGTATATTCTACTTACGATTAAACAGTACCGCTGAAATCGCCATCATCGGCTCTACATACTTTAAATCATCAGTATTTTTTTTATAACGTAGCCAAACTATAGAGAGTAGAGTTCTAAAAAGAGAAATTGAAATATAATAGGCATAAAAAGTGTCTGCAGGCATATGGTGCAGCGTTTTTAGTGATCTTCGTCGCCATATGTCAGGTGTTCCGACCAAAATAACGCACTGCGCAGTTCGCTAGTCGCCATGCCCGCGATATCTCCACTACACCACAATCTCACTAGTTCACTACTTATAGTATCTCAATCTATTCCAATCCACGATTAACCAAAAACAAACTAAATATCAATTTAGCAATTTAAAACCTGATTAGATACGCATTAGCTCAAATCGGATAGTGTGAAACTAATCTAAATTAGATTATTAATGAAATATTCCATTAGCTTATATTGCGTGGTATACGCCAATTTTTATCACGTGTATAAAAATAGAAGCAGTCGATTGATAGGAGCTGACATTTTATCTCTTATTTTTTATAATGATATCAGGGCGTTTGATGTTTGTGCTCAGCTTATTCAAAATGCTTTCAGCCTTTTACTCGAACCTGGTTATGTATGAGAAACCATCAAATGCAATGCTGTAAGTTTACCTATGTTTATTCTAACTGTGTGAAATATAAGACTATTGGCAGCTACATACTCATCTATTTAGGCCTTTTCAACATCGACAAATCCCCATTACGATCGCTGCTCGTACCCCGAACGACATTCAGGTGTAAGATCATAGCATACAATGGATGGTTCGAACACTTTTAAGTATGCACATGCAGGTTCGACTGGCGCCAGCTAAAATTTTAGGTACATGGGAATTTAAATATTTCCACGACCAGCTAGCCGAAGCCCGTAGGCAGGACTGGTTAAACACGTTCTCTGGGTAAATTAAACATTTGAATAGTTACACAATACAGACATATAATTTATTCAATCATGTTTATTGTTCGTTTCGTTCTATAAACGGTATAGCCGTAAAATATATTCATTTCATTAGACACGCTTCGAGTTCTTCCATAGAAAGTTTACAAAGGTTGTTTTAGCTAAACTGAGTGATATTATTTTTAGTTTAACTAATAGTGCATCAAGATTTAAATTTAATTTCCGTTGCAAACCTGTTAATGTAGTTGATGAAATGGTAAGATTAAAAGTCAAATGATAGCGAGCGGATGTGGAACCTGATTTAAAGGTGGCACCGGCTACAGAAGCGGTGGAGTATTTAATGATGCGTCCCGTTCTCCATGTAGCCGGCCCATGATAATTATAAAATTATAATTGTACTAGATTATTAGATATTGTGCAGAGCGACTATCTTATCATTAAAATGCGAATTACTTTACTGTTGAAAATCAGAATTTTTGACTTATTTCTGCACTTCTTTTAAATCATTCAGCACTCGACTGTACCTTTCTAGCACGATTGGGTAAACAAAAAGTAAGTCCCGTGCTGTCATAGTGAGCACGAGACTTGTTGTCAGAACAATAGGGGTTTCTCCGACGCTTCTTCATGTCAGAAATTCGTGTCCAATGGATTCTCTCCGATCGTGTTCAGCTATAGCATTCACAAAATGTGCGTCAGCGTCGAACGCAGCGCTGACGGACTCGTCGTTAACTTTAATAATATGTTTTCATCAAGGCCGAGCCACACCGGATGCGTGTGCGTGACGTGCGCGTGGCGTGCGCGTTGTAAAGTACGAATTCTCATAAGAGATGACCCACCGCTTGCGTGACGTGCGCGTACGTCTACGTGCATGTCACGCACTCGCATTCGCTGTGACTCAGCCTTAAGGGTCGCGTCGCCCTTGACTTTGTTTTCTTAAGTCAGTTTTGACAATCTGCTTGACTGACCAATATATTTTGACCTGTGATCTGGAAAGTGTACCACCACTTCATGTGTTGTTAGGTTATATTATAGGCCGTGATTTCTACCATCTGTCTTTTGACACATGAGAGATGATATAAATAGTGATGAGGCAAAAGCGTTTCGATTGTCATAATAACCGATAATCAATGGTTTCCACAGGTGGTCTGAATCGATTTATGCAATTACTTATGCTGTATAGTAATAATCCAATTTCTATATGTTTAACTGCTGTAAATAAACAGCATGTAAATAAAATCATATGTCTGGGTGACATATTTATTACAGGGGAGTATGGTTATGAAAAAAGAAGGTATTTATTGATTCCGTAGATACTGTACCAATGTAATATGCGATATTATGTGACGCATTCCACTGGCTTGCTCACTATAAAGCATCAGAAAACCATTACTTACTGTTTTTGGATGAAAAATAAGCCTAAGCTGTTTAATGCAAGAATACCGTTAAACAGCCGTAGTCTTTAATAATATCAAATAGTGTAAGTATAAGGGAATAACAAATATCTCAAAAAGATTCTGTTTGTATCGTACTTTAGAGTATCACATATATTTATTATGTGCCCTTTGCTTTGTCGTATTCTTATTCCTGTGTCCGTTAAAAGACGTTTAATTGGTGGCGCCACTGTCTCAAGTGCCCAAAATGCTAGAGTAGGATAATAAACAAGATAAACAAGGAAAGCAACATTTATGTAAGTTCATTGCATACGTACGTGCCACACTAGCGCTATTGAAGATAGATTTGGAATTAATCACTGCTTTCCATTTCCATCCGCTGGACACATTTTGACTATATGAGTTTGGCCTCCTTATCTCCATTCTCCATGGTTCAGATATCGATACATACTGTTGTTTACATATTAATAAATGAGGACAGGTTTATACGTAATTTGTTTAATTATGATGTCGGATCGGATTACATACATAATTTGTTTGATTTTTTATTAGATATTTGTAATTCAGTACCTCGAAGTATTCGATAATCATCGATTTGCTCAATTCGTAAAGATGGAATTGGCACGGCTCTAAAATAAAAAATAAAAAGTCATAGAACGTAACTGTTTGCGTATAATGATTTTAACGTACGAATGTGCTAGAAAAAAAAATATTGAGTTAGTTGGGGCTAAAATGAGCATATACAGGGTGTCCCAAGAAGTAGTGATACACTGAAGCTGAGAGGTAGAGGACCTAGAGGGCTATCTAAATCACCCCCATTTTCCGTATTTCCGCGATTTTTCGTATTTTCGGAGTTTGACTTTTTTTTTAATTTTTCACCTATCGCCGAGTACGATGAGATTTTTATTTATGGTGACGTGAATTATTGCGGTAGATGCTTGATTTTTATTGTGTGCTAAGCTGATAGATAGGCCAATTCAGTATGGTAACATTTACTATCGTTAGATCTTTGAATGGAATAAAAACAATTAAATGCCAAGAATGATAAAATTACCCAATATATTCACAACTTCAAGGGGCTTTAAAAGATAAAATCACATAAAAAAATTACCGTTTGGCTTTTAAAAACTTGCTCTATCTATCAGGTAGCTACCCTGAAAATTTCATTTTATTATTCATAAGGCTTCAATCAAAAAATTGAAATCTAAATGTGGTAAGTGCAAAATTTTAATTTACATGATGATTAATACAAACAAAGTAAAACCAATTACAAGGTGTTTAATTACAAGAAATTTTCAAAATAGCCCCCCTGTTGCTCAATGCAAGTGCGACATCGCCGAAAAAAGTTGTCTTGTAAACGTCTGAATGCACTTCTATTATTTTTAATGGTTTCTTCTGCTTCTCTCAATTTCCGGGTTAACTCGTCCAAATTGCGGCATTCTCTTGAGTAGACGAGGTCTTTGTAGTATCCCCATACAAAAAAATCAATGGAGTTTAGGTTGGGGGACCGTGGAGGCCATGCTATAAGGCAGGCGTCACCCCGGCCGCAACGACCAATCCATCTTTCAGGGTATCTTTGATTGAAATAGTTTCTTACGTCCAAAGCAAAATGGCATGGTGCACCATCACACTGAAGTACTATACTTCTGCGTGTCTCCAAGTCCACATCTTCTAACAGCAGGGGCAGATCGACGCGTAGAAAATTTAAAAAGTGATTGCCGCCCTAGCGGTCTGGCAGCTGAAAGGGCCCGATTAGCTGACCGTTAAGTATGCCAGACCAATGGTTAACACTAAAGTGTTCTTGGAATGTCGATTCCCTTTTTAAATTTGGATTTTCAATTGCCCATGAGTGAGAATTGTGCATATTAAAAATCCCATTGCGTCTAAAGTGGGATTCATCCGTCCACAAGATTTGGTTAAAAATGTTTTCGTTTTCAGCTTGTCTCCTCAGCATTTCCTGACAGAATTCAATTCGCCGATTGTAATATTCCGGTTTCAACTGTTGCACTTTTCTAATGTGAAACGGATGATATCCTACGCTCTGTAGTGTACGGTGTACCTGAGATTTAGAAAGTCCGGTACGACGTTCCATAACTCTCACACAGGTCGACGGGTCTCTTTCTACTTCTTCAACAACAGCATCTACTACATCAGGATGGCCATACGGCCTGATCTGGTACCCGGTATGTAACCTTCCAAATACGCATTATGTACTCTTAAGATCATGCGATAGTCAGGAAACGTTTCAGGTTGAGGCCCGCCTCTTCGTTCCACATGTTCCCGGTACAGCCTTGAAGCTTCCGTCGCATTCCCCCTAGCATAACCGTAATAGTAATGCATTTCTGCGTAGTCACGTGAAGTAAACATGATCACTTACACGCAAACTCAAGTCCAGTTAAATAATGCCAAGTCGTCGATTCCAGGTAATAACACTAATCCAAATCGTAATGCAAGTCAAAGTCCATATGAATAGCCTAAATGATTAGAGAAACGAACAATTAGCAGTATTAAAGCACAATTTTTAAATTATTGAAAGTACCAACGGTGACCAAACAACGTGAAAATTTTCTCATGCGTCAATCGTCTTTTGTTTTTTGTTCTTTTTCTATTGATGGCCAGTGCGTGATTTAGAACAAAATGTATTTAGAAAGTTAATTAATTTTGCACTTGCCACATTTAGATTTCAATTTTTTGATTGAAGTTTTATGAATAATAAAAGAAATTTTCAGGGTAGCTACCTGATAGATAGAGCAAGTTTTTAAAAGCCAAAAGGTATTTTTATTATGTGATTTTATCTTTTTAAAGCCCCTTGAAGTTGTGAACATAGTGGGTAATTTTATCATTCTTGGCATTTTTTTTATTCCATTTATAGATCTATCGATAGTAAATGTTACCATACTGAATTGGCCTATCTATCAGCTTAGCACACAAAAAAAAATCAAGCATCTTACTCAATAATTCACGTCTCCATAAATAAAAATCTCATCGTACTCGGCGATAGGTGAAGAATTAAAAAAAAAGTCATAACCCCAAAATACGAAAAATCGCGGAACATACATGGGGGTGATTTAGATAGCCCTCTAGGTCCTCTAAGTCCCAGCTTCAGTATATCACTACTTCTTGGGACACCCTGTATATTATTTTTCGGTAATTGTGAAACTTGAGAACTATTGGATATTTTAATTACAGCTTCGATAAAACGTGCATATTTGCGTTATATGGGTGCTGTCATGTGTCAAAAGACAGTTGGTAGAAATCTCGAACTATAGGCATGAACTAAGGGCGGCCGAGTGCGAAGTTTAAGAATGACACCCCAGATTGTAACAATACTTAACAAAGTATCGATAAGGTACTAATCTACCTATATACATACACCTATATAGATATCTATATATATTCATATATACATAGCTGTACATGTTTCACACTGCAAGATTGTAAATGCTATTGTTGACTTACTGCGCAGTAGCGGCCGGCTAGCCATTCGTGATTACACAGAATGTATTATTATTTAATGAACAGCGATGGATTTATATACTTTTTTTATCATGGGTAATATTCATTCACTGATGTAATTATTTACCAAATTTTATCATACTCGTATGTTATTATTTACTCATCATGACACTATAGATTTAACTCAAGTTTTTCCCCAAAGAAATGATGTCGCATCGTTAAAAACTTTAAAGACGTTGTTGCTAATTACCAAAATAAAAATGAATTGTCTCCCGCTTGCATCCCATAATATCTTGCTAGATTCTTATTGTATTTCATTACGTTGTAGGCATTTACACAAAAATTGTTACCTGCAAGAGAATTAAAAAAAGCGGCCAAGTGCGAGTCGGACTCGCCCATTAAGGGTTCCGCAGCTGTTTATAAAAAAAAATGATATGAAAAATAACACTAACAAAAGAGGGTATCTCCCCGGCACTAACTTCCTTTTGCTGAGAAGCGCAGCTTTTTGGCAATAACTTGAAAACGGTATGTCCGATTATGTTGAAAACAATTTTTGTTGGAAGTATTTATTAAGCTTTATATTTGTAAATTTTTTCATATTTTTCAACTTTCCGTTGAAAATAGATGGGGGGGACACAATTTTTGCTACTTTCGTAGCGAATATTTCGGAAAATATTCACTAAACCATTTTTTTTTGAATCCTCAAAGTGTTTTTAGAAGTACTATCTAAATATGTGCCACACCTTGATATTTGCAGATTTTTTTTTTCAGTTTCGGTTACATGTATGGCGTGCCCCCCCTAGAAATATATATTTTTTTTATTTAACTATCAAACTAAGTAGCGGTTAACACACGACACCTATGCTCCAAATTTCATCAATGTGCATCTTATAGTTTGTGAGTAAAATGCCTGTGACATACGGACGGACAGACAGACAGACAGACAGACAGACAGACAGACAGACAGACATGACGAATCTATAAGGGCCATTTTGGCTACGGAACCCTAAAAATCGGCCAAGAGCACGTCGGACCATGCTCAGTGTAGGGTTCCGCAGCCGTTCATACTAAAAAAAACCCTCTATAGATAAAAAAATACAATAATAATAAAAAGTGCACTAGCAAAACAGCGTCTCCACGGCACTTATGTCGTTTTGTTGAAAAGTACCGTTTTTCGGCAATAACTCAAAAATGGTATATCCGATCATGTTGAAATTACCCATTACTTTCATCTTTGTAAAAAATTTCATAATTTTTTAAAAACACGGGGGGGGGGGGGGGGCACAATTTATGTTACTTTCGGAGCGATTATTTCCAAAAACTTGATTTAAAACTTTAAAACACCTGTCGACGATATATGTGCCACACAATGATACTTGCTGAAGTTTTTATTAAGCGTTACCTTTTCAATTATTTTCATATTTTTTGAAGGTTTAAAGGTAAAGGTAAAAATTAAAAAAATCTGCTTTTACAATTATGGAGTGCCCCCCTTGAAATATTTATTTTTTTATTAAACTACTGAAGTAAGTATAGCGGCTTATACAAGATACCTATACTCCAAATTTCATTAATATACAATTATACATGTTGTAGTTTTTGAGTAAAACGCTTGTGACATACGGACGGATATGAGGAAACTATAAGTTTTTACCATTTTGGCTACGGAGCACTAAAAACTCATGTATGTAAAATTATAAATCTAATTTATTAAGGAAGGATTGACAAACGCAATTAAGAACTGTTGTTAAAAAGGTTAAATCTGATTCATTTGCTTCTGTTTTATCGAGGAACCGACAAACCGACCAATAACCTTGTGCTCTAAAAATCTACATACACTCAGACGAAAATTTCGCACATTACATATATCATTGGCTTTAGTCACTGCATGCGTCGTACGGTTTGTGAAATACTGACTCAAGATGTTAAGAGCTAATCAGCGATATTTTTACTTTTTCTGCTACATCCACTGGCTTCGGTTCAAGTTGAAGAGTTCTGAGTATCGCCACGCGGTCGATTACGTATAGTAGACCAGACGAGTTGAGTCAGTTATTCCAGATTTCTTGCGAGAATGACCTGGCGAAAGGTGTTGGCATTTAGCCAAGATCTAGCGGGTACTTCGAATCTTTCTCATCGAGCAGGTCGCGGTAATCTGTGTCTCTAATTGAGATTGTAACCAAGCGTTTATAGTTTTAGCTTTAGCTTTGTTTCCGAGATCTGGGATAAGATTGATTCATGAAACTAGTAGTGGTTGCAGTCAATGCATGTTAGAATTAGGTATTCTATGTTTACCTAAATCATGATCAAATCATCTTGATTACATCATTTTATTTACATACCTTCTCTAACTTGTGGAAACTTTCGATTGTGGTCTTTCGTTTGGTCTTGTGATATCATCAAATCTATTTCAGTGAGTTCTCAATATATTCGGGCACTGGCGGATTTTCTCTTCTTCCATTAACGTCTTCTTGCGCGAAACTGCGGTGTGACAATATTTCATATCGCCTATTTACAAATATCGTCATTACTTTAAAAAAAAACATGTCATTTTGCTCCAAGTGAAAACGCAGTAAGTGTAATATATGGACATAGTATTTCCTTTTTCGTTGTTGTAAGATACAAGTTTTTTTCTAAGTTGAGACGGACGGTTACTCGTGTGTGGGTAGTGATAGTGAGTAATGGAATCACGTCGAATGTTAGATCTCCTATATGCGATTGTATTGTGATATGATATGAATGCTTCGTCAATTCGCCATGTAATGGTTTGTCGTCAATGCACTTTGTAATAATCATGCAATCATTAATTATTTAAATTTAATGTAATCGAATCATAAATCGCTTAACCTTGACCAATTAAATGATCCTTGACTGTGCCCTGCTGTCAAGTAGCTAAAAGCATTAAATACATTATTATTGTCCGAAAATAAAACAATGTAAACAAGCTTACATTGAGCCACAGAGTAAAAAGATCGCCATGTGTTTTTAAAAAAAATAAAAATGCTACAGATATGGAGATGTTGTGATTCATTTCAACATTATATCACGGATGTGACGTGACGGTTATCTCTCGCCATCTCTGGTTTCTTTTTCACGGTATTTTTCTCAATTTTAACTTAAACAAATTATGTTGTTGTACTTGCAGTTTGACAGTAAGTATTGTGTGACTTTGTTTGTAATAGCACATGGCGAACTCGTTGCGCGTTTTTGTTGAGAGACGAATGCCAAGAAATACATTGTAGGGTGCTCCAAGTTACAAGCGAACTATCAGAAAAACTAGTTAACTAAATCTAATCCTAAGTATCAAAAACATAACTATATCCAAATATCTATACGTGAGTTCCTGTAATTGGATCTATACTTCTATTTAAGTTTCTATTTGTACTGTATTAGCTGTTGGTTCTCCTACAATAAATAAATAAATAAAAGACGGTAAATAGAAAAGTAAATCCAACGGTTACATATGTTTATTTATACACATCTTTCTTATCCAATCGAATCAATATTTTGTCCCAAAATATTAAGAATGTAGTAACGTTAAGAGGCATTGAATTTATATAATTTAATTAAAGGCTATAATCTAGTCGAGCAATAGTTCTAGCCGGCAAAACTTTGGCTGCCCGAGAATAAGAGCAATACGTCATTGCAGTAAACCTGATGCTTATTAAACACGCCCCTTAAAAAAGCAAGCCACACAGGTATCAAATGGTCCTTCGAAGCTATTTTTTAACCGTAATAAGAATCTGTATCTTGACATGCGTATATATAATGTCTCTCATAACTTGCATCATCTTATTCTTCGTAAGATACGGGCGCGACGCCCGACGCGCGACTGTCGTACGATACGGCACCACGTGCGTCAACTGCCCGTATAAACATTAAGCACGTATGTAACATAAAGCATGTGGGCGTATAGATATAAACAACCTCTGATGCAAAAATGTTATCAATATCTTGTTGACGAGATGATCTCAAATGAACTTCGACAATGCCAGTAATGACAATTATGCGATCAACCGTGATCTCTATTGACGGATTTCCTATATTGAGGTTAACTCTTGTATCTGTTTGCTTTTCTTATGATAGGGATGTGCGTAACCGGCCGATAAAGATCTTTACAATTCACTTACTTACTCTTGCATGTCCGTTGTTCCCTTAGTGCATTTACTAATGAAGATGACAAGCTGTGTCATTAATTACCGAACACATTTTTCATGCATTTTTAGCGAGGACCGAAATATTCCTATTTCTACAAACACACACACTTAAAAGATATCACATACAAACAAAAAACACCTACACAAGTCAATTTACCGAATAAACTAACCGGAGATTTCGCGATTACTTTGGCAGAGGGGAATGTATGCTCTAAGGTTAGTTGCTTTTGAGACGTTTGCAGTTCTAACGTTCGGAAAATGCATGACGTACGCTTGCGTTTGATTACAGTCTTGTTGTTGATTCTCGATGCCAAAATGCCCGAGAAAGTAAAAGATAAATTTAGAAATTCGTACTTGTACAAACAAGGACGGACGATTAATTAGAAATACTTGAGCGGCTGCCTCTTTTCAGACGTTTGGTTTGTTGCTGTTTTGTCTTGCTTTATTTTTAGCCGCTCTTTTATTCTTTTATATGGATCGTTATTTAACGTAAGGTTGTTTTTTCATGTGTGAGAATAATCGTTTATAGCAAGCTCTTGAAACCTTTTGTCTATGAATAACAGGCAGTGAACAAAGTTAAGAGGTATTTAAGTAGTAAGTAATTTAACAAAACCGCATTTTCGGTGGGAAATAAGATGGATTTTTATGTGTTTCGTTTATTCTTAGTTCCTTTGTTTACTTGGGAACTTGATTCGATTCTCTTTTGTCGGTTAATCGCCGATAGAAAAATATGTGCAACGTTTAGGTAAGGCACTACTTTTAAAATTATCGCGCTAAAGTTCGTGTTTTCTTCATTAGAAAATGCGTCTATAAGAACAACTCCCTGCTTTTTTATTTGTCTTTATTTTGACTTATAAAAGAAAGGAAGTTCTATATAATAAATTGTATGCGAGTAAACACCTTTTGTTTCATAATCAGCACAGTAGGTACAGGTGCACCCTACATACATAATTCCAATGTAATCGTTAAGATCTGTACGAGATTACTTTCATTATTCATAGTGTCCTTAAAGTTATATTTTATTCATGTAATTATAATTTAAACCGGTCGTTGATAGACCGACGAAATAAGTAATTTACTAAATGTTGCCATAAAATAATATTTAGGAGCCGCGACGTCTACACCAAAAGGCATTCAGTCTACTTTGTGTGAAGCGTCTACACGATAGTGGTCGGAAACCTCCGCTACTATAAATTAATTTTCTAAACATTTATATTGCGGCCGTTGTATCATTAATAACCTTGTGAAGATCACGATATTGGTCTAATTTGTCCCTTGAATCAATATTAGCTGTCTAGTACTGGTAACTCGAGTTATCGCGGCCGTGGCTTTGTCGTACCGTCCATTTGTGCCATCAGTCAATATTGACCGCCGGCAGCTAATAAACATCATCCGACCGTCGGAAAATATTCTGTTTATCACCTGGCCGGCCATTACGCACTTAGCGTATACATTTCTATTTGTCAAATATTTTAGAATGGACTTGAATATTCAATTTTGTCGGTTTTATTTTGGCGCTATTGGAGTTGGCATCTTTCCAAGTTGGAGTTTTATAAAAGGTTATGGAGTATTTGTAATTTAATTATAATTACAAGATATTATGTGCTTTTATGATTATCACGCTCTTATCCTCGTTTTTAGAGATATCACCATTATCGTTTTCTTTTTCTCGAACTGACATGGTAACGAAAGTATCAAAGGTGGTAACAGCCAGCAGAGAGACGTATACTTAGTATATCGGATTCTATGATTCTATAGAGAAGCATAGAACCCGATACCTAACGGTTTGCCTTGTTTATTGCATTTGAGTACCTCCACTGCTGTTCTTGTTGAAGAAGTGTAAGGAAAATTTTCTTTGGTTTATCCAGAAATAAATATATTTGACGCCTGAGCAATAGTATAGGTGTCTGGAGCACGAAGTTATCTGTTATTAGCACGCATTATTATTTACGCAATATTTCGCAATGTTTTTCTAATTTTCCAAGCTCCCTTTAAAAATATAGTAAGCATGGCCGGTGGGCGCAGTTGCGTACGTGCTCCAGCGAACGCAGGCCTGTTTACCGCCGTGTAATCTCCCGCGATGTGTCGGTACGCACCAGAAGGCCAATTTATAGTTGTTCGACCCCGGCTCGATACTTTATCTCACCTCCGTAAACACTCTGCCCCTCTCTTAACCTACAACAACGAGCGGGACACACGGCAATACCTCGCCCGGCGCTCCGACGACAGCTTCGAGGGGCCTGGTCCTGATAGTGGTCTGAAACAAATCCGGGGGCTCTAAAATCGTTTTAGCTATTTGTGATGGCGGGTGGGCGTTATTGGGAGCTAGTAAATATTTTTTTCTGTTCTACGCAGATGAAGGCTTTTCGCGGGATTATAAGATATGTTTTCTATTTAATACAATGTTAGCACTAACAGTGTCTAACTGACAGACTTAGATTGGTGGTGCAATATTGCACAGGATACGATTACCTTATCATAACGTAGATGGACCTTAATAAAGAGTTTATGGAAATGCATTCCCTTAAGAAGATGAGAAGGGAATTAAAGTATTTACGGTCTGTAGTAGAGAAACGTCAGCCCCTGCCGCCGTATATATTTGTATGACAGAGGGGTCACTTTACTCTGCAGCTTATTATACATTGCAACAGGCTACTATCGAATTTAATAGCTACACTAAACTGAAGATAAGAAGTCAATTCTGACACATAGCTCAATGATGAAATTTTCGATTATTGAAATTGTTGACAGTAGCTAGACAATGATATTTTTATTTGTTGCGGGTGACAAAATAGTGAGTGGAAAAACCATCTCGAATAAAAATTCAAATAGTTTTTATGCTCGACAAATGTTGTCATACCTACATGATTTTATGCAATAGATATAATTCGCAATGATGCTTTAAAACATCAAATTGAGAATGGTACAGGCAATATTTCAAGAAACGTTCATAAGGAACACTTTAAATATTAGGCAGGTACCTATGTTACTCTGTTAGATATTATTTTATCTATAGTATTTTTCGACATGATGTAACACTAGAGACATGTTTCAGGTTTAACCCTTATTTTGAGTATAGGGTAAGTCATTGTCATTCAAATCAAATCAAATCAAATTATTTATTTTGCCAAACATACACAGGTAGTATAACAACGTACATGCCAGTAGGATTTAGTTACATGACGGCATGTTTCGCCATAATCAGGCATGCAAAATCTTATTCTAGTTTACAAAAATAATACTATAACTCTAGTCATACAGTTTATCAAAATATTCATTTAAATTATAAAATGGTCGTATAATCAAGAAGGATTTTAATTTTCTGGAAAATTCACTAATATTATTACGTTGTCTTATGTCCTCATTTGGAAAGTTATTAATTTTTATACCATCATATTCAACACTACGTTTAAAATGTACCTACATATTTTTTGACTCTGGTAACATAATATCAAAATTGTATCTGCATAATCTGCGTGGTCTATTGTTATAGTTGAATTATCGAGAAGATGGAATTGCATTTGTAGTGGTTGTACCGTTTGCAACAAAAGGAGAATAATTTTCTCTTAACTTAATAAAATGACATACCCAAGAAGTGGAATAAGTAGTAGTCCTCTGTTTTTTTTTCTTTTATTCGCTATCATGTTCTTCATCTGAGCTGTCACAAGTATTGATAATAAAATTGTCTGTTATTTGATCCATTTCTCCTTCCTGACATCGATATTTATTTTCTTCACTTTCGACGTGGTGACAAATATTTTCCCAGTCCTCAGCAGTGATGGTATTCATTCGTTCAGTTGCTAAACTCATAATGCCTTGCATGTTCAATGAAACGTTTCTTTTTGCTACATATCCTTTTACCATGGACCAAATATTTTCGATCGGATTGAATGTCGGGTGATACGGTGGCAATCGTAATACGGAGTGGCCATGTTCTTTTAAAATTGCATCTATGTGGTACTCGCGAAACCGCTCTTTATTTTGTTTAATTAATTCATAAAAACTGGTTTTGTACATCAACCGGTTATACGAAATGTTGTGTTCTGTCAACCAATCCATCATTTCTTGTTTATTAGAATTTGATGTTGGAGCACGATTCAAAAGTTTGTTGTGATAGGACGCATTATCCACGATAAGTACGCTATTCGGTTTGAGGTTCGGTATTAATTTTTCTTTTAACCATTTTTCGTAGTTGACAAAGTTCATCTATCTGGTCATGGTAATCTCCCGTTTTTTGGTTTGCCTTAAACATTAACACAGCGTTGGGAATAAAACCATCTTTTCCTCCGGCGTGCACTATTATTAACCGCTGGCCTGTACTGATTTGTTTTTTTACACCAAATTCTGTTCCATCGGTCCAAGCTTCTCCGGACACATGTGAAGTGTGGATGTAGGTTTCATCAGTATAAACTAGTGGTCTATCTTGAGATCGATATTCCGCAATTTTGATAAGGTAATTTATTCTTAGCAGTCGTATGTTGTGTTTCCATTAATATTTTTCGGTTGTCCTCGGTCTTTTTCCATTTAAATCCTAATTTTTTGTATCTGTTTTCGTAAGGTGGAAATGCCAAATTTGTAATCTATATCGGATTTTAACACAGAGTGGAGTCCCTTTAAGGTTGGAAATTGCTTATGGGACAGATGAAAATTGTATATAGTTCTCCGGATGACTTCCTGATCAAAATCGTCTACTGCTGATGACGGACAAGGACGCAACTTTTTATTCTTCGGGGAGGTGAATTTCTTTGTTGTTGCGAATTTCTCGCTGTTGCTCTCAGTCACAATGTTATAAACAGTAGAGAGACAAACACCTGTAGCTTTTTCAACTAACTGGGCAGCGGTGTAAGGCAATTTTAAATTTTTTGTCAGTTCATTTTCAAAATATTTATAACAGTTGAAAATTATTTGCTTACTTTGACTCTCAATAGGACCAAAATTACTTACAGCCATATTTTTTTAAAATATAGAAATTATTCGTAGTCGTACGGGCGGACACAATAATTAATTGAGAATACAATCAAATCAGATGTAAAAATATACGCACAACGTAAATAATATTGACAATTTCACACTGACATTATTTTTGTTTTTAGTTCTTCGATATATATATATATATATATATATATATATATATATAACAACCTCTTTGTATGCTGATAGTACAAGAAAATAGAAAATTCAAATATAGAATGCCTGTAAACAAACAATACTACTACATATGCAATTCCACGCTCTCGATGATTCAACTATACTATTATTTGCAAAACTGGACTTGGTTTTATAGATAAAAATGCATATTAAGTAAATGTAAAGTGATATCACAGTTCGTATACCATGCTTCACAAAAAGTGGACGGCAATGTTCGAGTGGTTTTGCTTTTTTGATATACCTGAGAGCTTTTTTTTAACACGCTTTTATTAGGTCGACTTGTATGTAACTATGTAATGGAATCTAAGGTAACTAATTTAACCATCTTCCAAGGATCGTAGCATCATGAAAATTGGTAGCTGTATGTAGTTCTGATGACAATACAATAATATGGTAATGTCGAACTGATCTGATGATGGAGCCGGAAGATATGAACTGGAACTTCATGATGAAACATCGTATCATAGCTGTGTTTGGATTTGTTTGAAAAGTCTTGTAGAGCGTGTTTTTGTAATGTTTTTTAAACTATTAATTTATTTTGTAACAGGAGAACACTGTATACATACACACTATTACCCCAAACTTCAATGCCGTACCTAATAACACTTTCAATATGAGCAAAATAAACTGTCTTCAGCACTGAAATATCTATCCAATATTTTTGCGCTGGCCATTTTTTTATTTAGTAGGCTTATATGGTCTGACCAACGCAACTGGGAGTCAAGTTCTACACCTATAAAAATTGACCTTAGTGGCCTTTGTTATGGGTAGTGGCAAGTCGTACGTCATACTATTTTATGTTTTAGAAAAGGGACATAAAGTGTTTTATCCATGTTAATCTTAAGACCAATACATTCAAACCAATGTGTCAAGTCCGCCCAAGTCTGGCTAATTTGGGCCTTAAGTGCTACAATATTTTCATTTTCAAGTATAATACTCGTGTCATCCGCATAAAGGTAAACTGTTCCATATGATATATTATATTGCAAGTCATTAATGAAAATAATACATAGCAAAGGTCCCAGTATTGATCCTTGGGGAACCCCACAGTCAATCGCTGTTTTAGCAGAATTAACAAATTTAATACATCCCGACTTATCTACGTCAGATATTTGGACAAATTGAGCTCTATCCGTGAGCTAAGACGTAAGTAGTTTTAATATAGACCCCCGTATCCCATTGTTTTTCGTTACTATTATTTTCCTCTTCGGAAATTTGGCAGATCTTACCGGTGATTAGATATTAACTATAACAATTTAGACGTTTTACTTGGTAATTCTCTATATAATACCACGAGTACGTTCTTGCAACAAGATTTTTATTCGTTTGTTACTTAGCAACCCTCTCCTACGTATTTACATACAAATATAAACCGCCGAAATTCATAACTCTATGCCAATTAGGGGATGCGATGTAAAGGGGGTCGTTGACCTCGTTGCTACGGGGCAAAGACCTCTGACGGCCGTCAGCTGTTACACACAAACACAACACAGATCTCCCACTGACCTAGTTTGCACACATTGACAATCATGTTGTTTATATCTGTGCTGTCAACAACTAAATTACATAAGTACTTACCTAGTAACTTCCAATCATTACTGTTTGAGTCATTTATTTATTTTAGGATTTGCTGCTCTTATATCTGAATTGTGCGCACAATTTCTAGATGGGTAATAAAACATTTTTAGTTATATTTGTTTTGTTCGCTTTAGAGCCGTAGAAATGGCTTAGTTCTATTGTATACTGTACCTGAAAATATACTCAATAGATCGTAATATGTATTTGGAATAAAATGAATTAGAATATCATCGTTACTTGCCAGAACAACACTATTGTGGTATAATCGCGTTAATTTTTTATACGGAATTATATTATTATGCTGATACTTGGGATTTATTTTATCCCACTAAATTGAAAAAAAAAAAACATTTTAAAATGAGTTTTTCTGTAATATTTTTCTATACCCAAATTAAGAAAATAATATTTTTATCATTAATTATTATCAGGTTTATCATCAGTCAGTTGGCTTAAATTTGAAAAACAATTTGTCTGCCTCATGTTAATGCCGAATCAGCTTGTAGACTCTGTCGATCAAACTTCTCACTGAGTAGAATCCCAAATAACTCAAAATGGAGACAACACATCTCATCGGCGATGGTTGGATGAGCTAAATTGCCAAAGAGTCCCCAAGACAGAAATCATTCAAAGAAATGAGTCGGTGGAAAAAACTTTTGCTCAGCAGTAGGACAAAACAAGGTGTTTATTATCTATCGTTCCCTGCAAATTCTGTCGAAATTTGTAGTTTGAGATTTCTCTCTCATTTCTCTGCTCTTGTAAAATTCGGGTTAAGCAAATGTATGACGAAACTACTTTGTTCGTTGTAAACGATGCGTGTACTAACAATTCATCTCGTTCTGACAGCTTCTATAGAAACACGTTAATCTCCTATCTATGATAATGATAAATCGTTCGTATTACGTGTTTGCCAAAGGTGAGACTTCATAATGAGTCAACAGAACTAATTTTATTTTTTATCGTTTTCACTTTGGAATCCCACTTCTGACTTAATCTTGGGATCACAAACATAACATTTAAATTGGACAAGGAACAAGAACATAAATAAAATATACATCAAAACTTTGTCCTTAATTGTTTTAGCGGGAAATAAGTACCTAAGTACACAAGTTGATATTCTGTAGGAATTGATATCTGTGTAATGTCACCGCATTTAATATACAGTAAACATATTGCTTTAGTTTTAATTAATTACTGCGTCAGTTCTTTGTTTACATTTATATTAGGTACCTACCTCTAATCAAATCTATTCCTGTACAACTTCCTCTGGTATTTTATCAAATTGTGTTGTAGGGTTCTTCCGAACATGCGGCAATGAAGCAACGGATTTTTTAGAGTTATATATACGGACGTATATACCTAAAGGAGTTTTCTTGGATAGTTTATACTTGTCAATGAACTTTATGGGCATCTATATCATTAATAATCAGTATCCATAGTGACATAAGCGGCATTTTCCTGAGAATATGTGAGATATAGACCATTTCCTATGGCTTTTTGTAGCATCAACTATACCGTTAAGTATTTTACATTATTCTGTGTCATTTCCGCTACCCAAAGGTTGTCTAGAAGAAGAGATTGCTCTTTAGCGATAAGACTGCCTATCGTCTACCGTATTTTATATAAAGACTATTGAACTGTTTTCTGTTGTTGGTGTGCAATAAAGAATTGTTGTATTGTATTGTATTGTATTGCATTATAAATTCAAATATTTGGGTCAATCGCCTTTCTTGTACCACGTTGCTTGCCATGGCTACTTCACCTGAGTCACAGATTTTATTTTCTGCCAATATATACCAATAAAGGTCCATTTGTCCAGAGCCCCTCTTGTCAATACGTAAATTGCTACGATTATTAGCATATTTCCTAGTAATTCTGTTACTATTATCTCTTGTGTCACGGGACAGAATTACAAAAAAAGTTGATCCACTCATTTATTATTTTCTTATTATTAAATATAATCGAAAAATTCTAAACTATATCTTTGCCATTTTACCGAGAGCGCATGAGCCACGGATATATTGAATGTAGGTTAGAGTAGGTGTCGAAGATACCAAGGTGCTACTGGAATCGGACAATGCCGAATTGCCTCAAGGCTGCTCACTCAGTTGCTACGAGCCCGAACTCTGTTCGTTATCTATTGTTTACATTTCATGAATGTGGAAATGAATAACTGCGCAGTAGGGTTCCTATCTTATCACAAGCTGAAATACAAACTGATGTTTTAAACTCGTTCCTTTTTTTTCTCTCTTATATTTTATGTGCATTAGTTATGTAACGAGCCATATTTTCGTATCTTGTTTGTGAATAGAGCTTTTCAAGGCCAATCGTGTTTTTACACCGGCCATGTTTTTTTTTTGTAATCTTTAACTTCATTCGAAACGTGACGGCATAAACATTTAAGTACTCTGTAGATACTAGATTACTCTAGTACATTCTGATGGTTGTCTACCGTTACGTAAGTGATATTAATTCACTTTTATTCAGTCACCTGATCGGTCACTATTGCGTAATCTTCTTATCAGTACCTACCTCTTCACTGCTAATCAAGGATTAACATTAATATGGGACCTATTATTATTGTATAATTAAATTGGGATATTGTCAATGTTATCTGTTGTATGTTATAGAGTGACCTCTTAATAATAGAAACATTGGTGAAATAACTCCCCGAGATACAACAATGTTAAAATTTATTTTTGTGCTTTCCCAATAACGCTCCATACTAAAGCGAAAGAACGGGTGGTGTCACACGTTCTTACAGGAAAATTAAGAACTTTGTTCTGGAGCTATGTTTAAACTTGCGTTTATCGAAACGGTTTCATAACATAAGTTGGCATAAATTTAATAGGTTATTCAATGGTATTATTAGTTATTAATATCCCACTCAACTTCAAATTCTCATAAAACAAATTACACGTAAGATATAGAACTCATTTTTTTTAGGATTTCTATCATAGTAACTAGGTGTCTCATCAAAATGTTTGAGTACTGTCAACATCCAATTATTTATTAAGGGTATTTTCATTGGTATCCTGTGCAATGAATGTTTCGTATTGTTACAGCAACGCTCTTAACTGAAATAGACTGTTGTGTAGGGATCAATCATTTTTTTCTACAGTTTACGTCTAGTAAAAATGTTAAGTACTCGAAAAATGTGGCGTAAAATCAAACGCATTAACACGAACACGAATTTAAATATAAATCGACCTTGACTCTTAAAACGTTTGAAACGTTCGGGCCCATCAGGAACCTCAGGCGTGTTTTCCATCAGCGTATGCCATAAACTGTATCTGGTGTTTAATGGCCGTGTGCAATTCCCAAAATAAAAACCCCCTTGGATTTGTCTTGTCGCTACCCGCATTTAGTTGGTCTAATCTTTAAGTACAGAATTTAAGTCTAGATTCTCAATCAGTTTCTGTACGACTGCTATAAGCAACTAAGCACCAAGCAGCAGCTTTTATTGTACTAAATTTTAAATGTGTCATTCGCGTGAGATTTAACTAGAATCATGAATTTTAGTGCATGATGGTTAGCGAAATATACGTGTGTCGCTTTTTAATGTAAGGTGTGTAACTAGCTACAACTAAGTATTTTACTCCAACGAGTATTTCTCCACGAAATTCTGAAAAGACAATAAACTGTCAGTTGTTCTTTGCCGCACGTTTTCCATATTTACCCATTTAGCTCTTCCTTATTTTGAAGAGGCGCACGCTTATACGCAGCTATTTGCTTAAGAACCACTTCGCTTGAAGTACATAAATAAAACTAGAGTAAGTACTCAGTCCATTAACGTCCTTATGGATCACGACACGCTTTGCAATAATTACAATGTTCAAGCTGTGATCATGAATAGCTAACAGAATGATCATCAGAGTATTCTACTGAAGGAATAATACAATGTAAATGTATACACGTATAATACACGGATAAGCAGGTCATGGATGGCTAATGGGTAATTATTTATAACATAGAACATGTTGCGTATGCTACTTATGTAAGTTGCATTGATAGACAACTGCAAAACTACGCGTATATAATACACTACATACCTATATGGAAGGAGGAGGCTTGGCTAAGTATTGACACATTGAAATCTATTAATATGCATTATTTGCGAGTTCGTCCGTTCAAGTCTGTACTTGGAGTACAACTGAGACCTGCGAGTCCTTTTCGCACAACAAACAATGTCATATCCCTTTCCATTCAACACCCGGTCTAGCACAATTCTCTATTGAAAGGAAAGAGGCTGACAATCTTTTTTAGGTTTTTCTGGGTTTTCCCTAATCTTTGCAACAAATGTTGGATCTCTCAATGTAACTAAAAATTCCGGAGTGTTTATACCTAGGCCTATTTGAATAAAGCGTATTTTGATTTGATTTGATTTGACTTTGTTCGCGCGACATAGAGTCGCGGGTACTTACATTTCACCAGAACGTCAACTTTGTCGAGTACGTGACGGCTACGAGAGCTACTTTAAAAACATGTAAAAAGTCCATGAAGTCACCACCAATACAAAAGCAAAGTTATAAAATATTGACATACCAAAAATTTACTTCCTGCCTGACTTTCTTAGAAGTATGAAAAGAATTGCGTCACGTACCCGACATTACACGACACGACCTGGTGGAATGCACCCGCGTATCACAGTTTGCTAGAGGTGCGGTAGGTGCGAGAAAAATTGGTGACACTGTGTCCCGCCACAAACGAAGTCGCGACTTATTAGGTATGCTAGTTCGGCTATGTTAACATAACACCCCTTTGTCTATCAATGATAAAGAATCATAGATATTAATGAAAATATAGGCTCCTAAAAACACGGTTTTACGCATTCTGGATGTTAGTTAATGTGCTGAAATTTTTGCTGTTTCATCAATTCTCTTCGTTTCCTCTCTATTTGAGCAAAATGGAGTACGTTTGTTGAGACACTTGAGACCAGGAGAAGACAAGACCTACAGAGTTATACCATAACATAAGTCAATTTATTCGTCCTACTTGTATGGTTTCCGTTATATATGTATTACAGAAGCTTAGTTTTTTGACACAACCTTCGATAACAGTAAGCGACATAATCAATAAGTGACCTAGTTGCCGAGCTCGTGTGGGAGTTCATAATTAACTTATGCCGAATAGAGGTCAGTCTTTCGGGCTTATTAGGTAATGGGCTTCTGCTGATTTGCCTGACCATGTGACATACGGTGATAGTCGATATAGAAAGGTAGGGTTTGTGTTGAAAACTTGTTGCTATATGACAACCTACTAATTAATTATTGGCAAGTCACACACCGTCAGATCAGCTCTATAGGCCACGGAGTTTGCGGCCTGTTTAAACACACTTTCATCATGCGTCCCGCAAAGGAGTGGAACAGGTTGCCTGCGAGTGTGTTCCCCTACCATTATAATTTGGACGTGTTCAAGACAAGAGTGAATAGGCTGTTTCTAGACGGGCATGATACATCCACGGCCGCATCGCCAGATCGTCACTTAACAACATATGACATTGCGGTATAAATAAAAAAAAACACCTGCTTATGTTGTAATTTTAACCTACCTGACAAAGGTATGCGTTGTGGACTTGAACTTAAGATTTTGCCTTT
The DNA here is from genome assembly GCA_905404275.2 of Hedya salicella. Classification (NCBI taxonomy): domain Eukaryota; kingdom Metazoa; phylum Arthropoda; class Insecta; order Lepidoptera; family Tortricidae; genus Hedya; species Hedya salicella. The sequence continues at coordinate 5,565,977 of FR990100.1, forward strand.
ATTTATTCTTGCAAAAGGCGGAGATGGTGGTATGTACGATCTGGACGCGTTCCTCAACGAGCGGAGGAGGTATCTGACTGGGATTCGTGGAAATTCTTTAATTTTTTATTATTATTAGTAAGATGCACATGCAATGGCATTCTGTCAGGTGGGTCAATTATTTGTCGTATTTATTATTTATCATAGGGGTTTCTGAAACCGTAAATTCTCCTGCTCCCGCCCTTACGCTTAACTTAGCTTGACGCACTGTGCTAGAGCATGAGTTATATCAAAGCCATACATTTTGGCATGCGGATCTCTTATCCATACTAATATTATAAATGCGAAAGTGTGTCTGTCTGTCTGTTACCTCTTCACGCTTAAACCGCTGAACCGATTTGGATGAAATTTGGGATTGAAGATAGTTTGAGTCCCGGGGAAGGACATAGGCTACTTTTTACCCCGGAAAAATACCCTTATTTGCGATAAACTAACTTAAGGCAGTCGAAGTCGCGGGCAGGAGCTAGTTGAATATAAATGCAAAAGGCATAATTATTTTTTATAGGTACACAATCTCTTAAATTCGTGTACACTTATTTGACTTACAGTTCTGATAAATGTGTGGTGCTCTAGATAGAACATTTATCTTTTTCTATGTTCATGGAGTGTGAGAGAGATGCGACTTTTCTACGGCGAACGCTAGACTGTTTGCCCAATTGGTTATGTTTGTTTCTACTTCATTCCTTGATGACAAGTAAGTACCTACTTACTTGTCATCGAAAGGGTGGTCCAGACGACACAATCACAGCGGCCAACAAGGATGGCTACTGCGAACTCTTCGGACGGTGTTTTAGCGGCGGTCGGGCGACGACCAGCCTACTCTCCCCTATCCTATGTCCGATTTTTACTCGATCCGTTTCAACCCCCCTCCCAATTTTAAGTGCCCCCCCCCCCCGCGCACTGAATTCGATTATTGGTAAAGAGTCCTAGCTAAGCCTCAGGTTTTTAAAAAAGTTCTTACCATTCTCACAATTCACCAAATAAAAGAATGGACAATACTTTCCTTTTCCAATTATATACAACGGTAGAGTATACCATCTAAACAAGTAGCAGGTCTAAAAACGAAATTATCTCAAACTAGCTTCTGCCCGCGACTTCGTCCGCCTTAATTTCGTTTATCGCGAATAAGGGTATTTTTCCGGGATAAAAAGTAGCCTATGTCCTTTCTCGGGACCTAAACAATCTCCATACCAAATTTCATCCAAATCGGTTCAGCGGTTTAAGCGTGAAGAGGTAACAGACAGACAGACACACTTTCGCATTTATAATATTAGTATGGATTAGTACAAGTGAAAATCTTATAAAAAGTAAGAGTGAGGTCGTTTTTCATTAGTGGCATATTTCATGCATGTAATTTGTTCCTAGTTTTGGGCTTACCATACACCTAAGGTTAATCGTTTGATATAGAAATCAAAAGAGATGGAACACGAATATTCGGCAAATACGGAACAGTTATTGTTTACAGTTAGTTGAATGTTATTCAAATAGTAGGGTTCAATTATGAAGCCTTTTGCAGACTACTTGGCTGCGTATATTCTATTATCTAACTTACCTATATCTTATACGTACAGGTACTTATTAGGTATGTGTGCTATTAGCATGCGACAAGTTATTTGTGTGGTTGCGTAACGCCTTTGTTTTCGTCTGGCTGTTATAATGTTTACATGTTCACTATCGCGCTATCGGCCGTGCGTACCTAAGTCCCGGGTTATCATACATAACGTATCCATCTTATTTATTATTCCAATAGATAACTGGACTCGTGATTAAAAATAACTTACCTATTTTACTTTTGCGCGAAAACATTGTTTACGTCTGGATAATGGACTGCGGGATATGTACATGCATTTTTAGTTTTTTTCACCGGTCAGTGCTTGGTAAACAGGTATTTTCATACAGTAATGACGTAGCCGGTTCGTTTTCATAATTTACTTATTGTATTTTTGGAAAATTTCTATACCTATGTATTTAAACTTAGCATAAAGTTCGGAGGAGGAGCAAACTTAAGTGACTTTCCGATCTCCGATCTATTATTTAACTACCTAATCGTTTAACTGTGCTTTACAAACTTATCGTTAAAATAACCAGTTTGTGAAGTTACATTCCTTACTATTTCTATAGTAATGTAATGGTACACCTTGACCGAAAATAATACGAAAGGAATACATTTTCTCGTTGACTTCTAAAAGCAACTCGAACAACTATGCCTTGTTTATACATAACTGGATTTAGTCATGAATCTTGATACGCTAGATTTCCTTTTATAATCAGGACTATTAATTCAGCTTGGGATTCTAAATCAAGGCTACATATATACATTTTAAAGTGATACAATTCTAGATTCATCATTCAACCCTAACATCAGTTGAGTTATATTATGGAATATTCCACACCACACTAAATTTGTCTGCATAGGTACCTACACTCACACACCTGCTAGCTTGTCTAGTCGTACACATCGATGACATCATGGCGATGTAACTTACCTATGTGTTTAAACTAGTTATTTGACTCACTCAGAATTAAAACACGAAATAATCGTATACCTACTGACTGTAACACGTGTGGCCCCTTATTATCATATTTGGTTATTAGAACTTGGGCTTTGTCTAAAATGTAATACTGATGATTTTTGCGTGCGTTTGTCAGAAAGAATGCGACCTAAGCGATGACTGCGCCATGTCAAATTTTCTGTCGGATGATCGTCCCACGTAAGAAAAAGAGACGCAACTGTAAGATACTAAATATATGCAGAAACGACTTAGTAAGGAATCAAATGAAGCAAATGCTAACTATACTGAATGTCTAGAAAGGTAATTGAAACCTTATAAAGGATGTGATTTAACAGAGCCGGCTTTGAGAATTAACTTGAGAAGTTGAAACTACCTAGGTATGCCTCTGTGCTAATTATAATGTGCTTAGTTCTCCAAGAAAACATATCAGTAAAATTAGGAAAAAAGCAAAATATGATGTTTCAAAACGAATAACGTACGTTTGATATGCCTGTGTTAAAAGATGATATATGATATAAGTGTGTTAAAAGTAAGTTATTTAATATATGGTTTCAGGTTTAGGCGATGCATTTTTGTCTGTTAAATAGTCCTCTACCCTATAATATGCTTTTGGAATAATATTTTGGATGACATTAGAGGATTGCTAGGTCGATTTGATTATTGCACGTTGCACGTTCTACAATTACGTATACGAGAGTCAACTTTATAAAAATCTTAATAAAAAAATGATAGTCTTTATTAGGCTAGTTGTTAAACACATACCCAGTGGCGATGCGTTGTTTGTCAATCACTGTCAAGATTTCTATTAAGTAGAATGACAAACAGTCGCATCATGCTTAGCCAAGCAATTACTACTATCTATCCCAATAGGCCTAGTTGTAGTTTCAACCATAAATTTATAAATTTATGATTGAATTTTGAGCACAACCTTTATTGCCTTATGTCATTGTAGCATGAAGCGTACGACAATATGTCTATCAGCAGTGGTATCATTTTTCACCAACGAAAAGTAGCCGGGTGCAACGAACCCGGTGTTATTGGCATACAGATAAAAATGGTGATGTCTTTGGGAATCTGAATTGCCAAAGATAGACCTTGACCAGAGAGGAACGTGGTAGTCCGCAGGTGTAATATACAACTGTCAATTGATTCCTCAAACCGATATAATATAAATTCTGCGTGATGGAAAGTTCTGGGAGCAGAAGGTAGTAAGTACCCCAGGAATTACTATTATAAAGTATTATAAAGTTGAAATAAAACAATTTAACGGATTATATCGCGTATATTATCTCGTTTTAGTTCCCGACGTTTCGGAACTAAACGGAATATCCCTTTTGAACAGATTATAGTCGGTGTGGAAGATTGTTTGGTCCAAAATCATATGCGTAAGGAGGATTTGGAGGCCGTACGCCAGGATGTGTCTTCAATTTTAAGACGAGCGAAGTCTCCTAAAGTTAACTTACGCAGAACTGAATTCAACGCTTTGAAGAGCTTGCGTGAAGACCCAGACATCACCATTCTTCGAGCTGACAAGGGAAATGCGACGGTTGTTATGGATACTAGTGATTACAACCAGAAAGTGGAAGTACTTTTGTCAGACACTACAACATACAAGCTTGTTAAGCGAGATCCAACGGCGAAAGTAATAAAAACGACAGCCGAGCTGATAAGTAAGCACTCTGAAAATCTTAATCTGGATGTGAAAAGTTTAGTGCCTTCTTGCCCGGTGCCACCAAAGTTGTACGGGTTACCAAAGATACATAAACCTGGTGCTCCGTTACGCCCTATAGTGAGTCAAATCGATGCTCCTACCTATCGATTAGCTCGGCACTTAGCAGGTGTGCTTTCTTTACTGCGAGGGAAGACGGAAGCATACACAAGGGATTCATACCATTTTGTCAGTGAGATTAAGGATTTGAGACTAACTGATGATGAAGTTATGGTCAGTTTTGATGTCCAGTCTCTCTTCACATGCCTACCAGTTCAAGAATGTATCGAAATTGTGAAAAGAAGATTGGTTGAACAACAGATGGCAATAGAATATGCTGAGTTATTACAACACTGCCTTACATCTGGCTATATGCTATGGAATGGTGAATTCTACGGGCAAGTTGATGGTGTGGCAATGGGGTCTCCGGTGTCTCCTGTTGTCGCCGATATTTTCATGGAAGACTTCGAGGAGAGAGCGCTTTCATTGGCACCTGTCAAGCCGAGGATATTTAAAAGATACGTAGATGATACCTTTACTATTTTACCTAGATCTAGTGTTTCAGCTTTCTTAGACCATCTGAACTCCATGCATAGTAAAATTAAATTCACTATGGAGTTGGAAAATCAAAATTCACTTGCATTCTTAGATGTGCTAGTAATTAGAGGTCCTAACAATGACATAGGTCATACTGTATATAGGAAACCTACGCATACAGATAGGTATTTGAATGGCAAATCTCACCACCATCCCTGTCAACTTGCTACAGTGGGTAAATCTTTGTTTCAGAGAGCCAGGGGTATCTGCGACGATCAACATCTGACTGCTGAGTTGCAGAATGTCAAACGTGCGCTTCGAGCCAACGAGCTCCAGATACCACGTTCCAAGCAGAATCCCAGTATGAAGAAACCAACAGTCGAGCGTAAACCTGCCGTATTACCATATGTGAAAGGGGTCACAGACAAGATCGGAAACATCTTGAAGCGTGCTTCTATAAAAACATATTTCAAGCCGTTGAAGAAGGTGTCTCAATACCTTAGACCCGTGAAGAGTAGCACCCCTTTGCAGAGTGCAGGCATTTATAAGCTAGACTGCGAGTGTGGTCTTTCATACATTGGTCAAACGAAACGCAGTGTATCAACCCGGGTGAAGGAGCACATAGCAGATGTCAAGCACCGTCGGTGTAATAGGTCAGCAGTCTGTGAACATGTCATTGACAAACCAAACCACTCAATTAAGTTTGATAAACCTTCTATCCTTGCCAAAGAAAAAAGATATTTTCCCAGGATGCTACGCGAGGCTATTGAGATTAAAAAGCATCCTAATTTCAATAGAGAAGATGGATTGTCACTACCACCTGCTTGGGATCCTGTAATACATCTCATCAAGGAACAAGCGAGACACAGGACTGCAAAACCTTAATTTCCGAACGGTGTAAAATATCTTATCTGTTTAAAGTAGTTTAATAGTCTCTGTTTTTTAAATATTATAATTAGTAATGAGGTAGCCTGGGAGTTTTTCTTTGCAGCGTTTCTTTTCTCCTCAGTACGCCTCATTTGTGAAATGCTGCTTGGTAAATTATTAGAATAAAATAATTAAGCCCTTCTGGCACATGTGTAACTGTCTTTACAGCTTAGGCCCATCTGGCATGTATGTACACCTTTATTTGTGTTTTTTCAAAAAAATGGGTAGTTTGCACAAAATTGTAACTTTGACAGAGGAAAATACATCTTTTCTCAGTCCTCCCGTGACCATGGAAAGCTGGAAAGCTTCCGAAACGTCGGGAACTAAAACGAGATAATATACGCGATATAATCCGTTAAATTGTTTTATTTCAATGAGTAATAATCGCGGAAACAGAAGAAAATATTATTATAAAGTTGTAAAAATGAAATGTCTGTACATTGAATATGTTTTTAAAAAAAAAGATTGTTACGGACTATTTGGAGGTCACTAAAACGAAAAATATTTTTTTTGGATTTTATGTCTGTTTGTATGTGTCGGCTAAACGGATTTGAACTATTTTTGGTACACGGGTAGCTGGGTATCTCCAGATGGTTATAGGATACTTTTTACCTCATTACGCTGAAGAAAAAGGGTTATGAATTTTTCTCCTCCGCGAACGAAGTTGAAATAATGAAATGTCTGTCTTTAAATTGAAGAAACTTTCAAAACATGTATAAATGTACAACAAAAATACAGAAATTCAAATGCAATAAAGTAGGTACAAGTAATTTTTTTTTTAGGACTACCTTAGTCGGGGTCGGGAGTCGTGATTTTTTTCTTAATTCTTTCTGTATCTGTGGCTCTAAATAAATGCCATTTCTTTGCGAATATATCTTGTAGGTTAACTAGCAGCCTGTACCGTGTTTGCCTGCGTTAAATGGCCAAGTCGTGTTAACCGCATTCTATACAAGTGGAGTGTTTATCTCTCACGATTTAAGCGAGACCACTGTTTTGTCACAGTCAATGTAAACAGTGTGTTATTTCGAGTTAATCCATTGCTAATATTATAAATGCGAAAGTGTGTCTGTCTGTCTGTCTGTCGGTCTATCCGATACCTCTTCACGCTTAAACCGCTGAACCGATTTGGATGCAATTTGGTATAGAGTTAGTTTGAGTCCCGGGGAAGGACATAGGCTACTTTTTATCCCGGAAATATACCCTTTTCAGCGATAAACGAATTTAAGGGGCGGACGAAGTCGCGGGCATAAGCTAGTATATAATAAATAAAATTGTACAACTTTACGAGTATATACAAATATATTTATTATTAATCAGATCACCCTAGTTAAATGTTCGATATTGAAATGAACAGGCATAATTATCCGATGTAGTGGGACTGGGCTTACCTGCCGCACGCCGAACGAGTTGTGGCTCTACATAACCACTAATCATAGAGTGGAAGCCCAAAACCTCCGAACGGAAACGACTGAGACCCCTTCTAGGAGGACTGCCCAAAAGTATACATAAACCGGGATGTGGAAGGCCTTTGCTCAGCAATGGGGACTGCACGGGCTTAATATAATTATAATATAACTAGGGCGCGTAAAACTTCGTTCGCGGAGGAGAAAAAGTCATAACCCCTCTTTTTTTACCATAGTCGGGTAAAAAGTATCCTATAACTATCTGGAGATTCCCGGCTACCCGTGTACCAAAAATAGTTGAAATCCGTTTAGCCGATTTAGCGTGATGAAGCCACAACGATACATACAAACAGTTTATTTTTACAACTTTATAATAATGTAGCTAATTAGCTGCTAATGATTAACTGAGCATGGTGAAACCTAGACATGGGTAGTTCGTGAATGAATGATTCAAATGAAGTACTTCACTTGTGTAACTCCTTCATTCACTAGTTCAGCTCAGATTCATTTACTTTGACTCACTACAACTCGCTCAGAGACAAGAGAGTGAAGTGATAGATAATTGTCACACCTGCTCTAAAAAAAATTCCACAATAGATTCTAAGGCCCATAATGTTTATCAAACGTTTTCGTACCAAAAAGCGATTGAATTGCATTTAGTAAACGTCATTCAATTAATATTTTCTTCTGTTTCCGCGATTATTACTCATTGAAATAAAACAATTTAACGGATTATATCGCATATATTATCTCATTTTAGTTCCCGACGTTCCGGAAGCTTTCCAGCTTTCCATGGTCACGGGTGGACTGAGAAAAGATATATTTTCCTCTGTCAAAGTTACAATTTCAATAGTCATTCAATTAGTCAAGTCATTCAATTAGTTCCGTTAAGGAATGAAAGAAAATACATACATCGTACTGACATATTTCTGTATAAACTGAATTAAATGAGTTTCCTGAGCTACTGAACTAAACTGAACTAGTGAACTAAATGAGTGATATTTCACAGTGAACGAAAGATGCATATCAATCTTTTCTTTTAGGTGACATATTTTGCGCATGACTAGAGAAACCACGGGCCGAATTGTTAGATTATTATTTGATTGTTCAAACTACTTAAGTGACGTTCGTATCACTCATATCAATGAGTATTAAGTTAAAATACTGGTCAAGTACACTACTATGTTGAGGTTACCCGATAAACATTACATGACCCAATTTAAGTAATTAATTGTATGAGCTTGTTTATGATCACACTACATTTACTTGTGATTTTAGAACATGTAAGTTTTTTTGAAATAGTTTCCTAACTATCACACATTCAAAACTAGAATTTGAGAATACACTCGGGAGCATACAAAATAGGAATTAAAGAATTCCTGTACACAAAAAAAAATAGAGTTGTGTTCTCTCTTCTTTCTTTTTATTACTAGATTACTAGAAGGGGCCCGCAACTTCGTTCGCGGAGGAGAAAAGTCATAACCCCTCTTTTTTTCAACAGCGTAGTCGGGTAAAAAGTATCCTATAAGGGAGCATACAAGTATTACGTAACGAATTTGGGGGAGGGGGGACTCTTGTAAAACGAACGAATTGGGGGGGGGGTTTGAACTACGCGTTCCGTAACATTGTTTTTTTTTAACCCTTCAGAACGGTCGCGTACAGAGATTCTCAAGCATTTTATAAATTTTTTCTTTCAAAATTTTAAATGGTATGATCATTTTTGGGTAAAAAAGGTCACTTGGTGGTTACGTAACGTTTTACTAGGGGGGTTACAAAAAATCTATATATTCTACGTTTTAGTGACCTCCAAATAGTCCGTAACAATCTTTTTTTTTTAATATCTTCAATGTACAGACATTTCATTTTTACAACTTTATAATAGTATAGATATGCGATAATAACGTAAATAAGCCTACTTCACTTCAAAAATAGGAATAAAAAAAAGGTAACAACTGGAACAGTACAAATGGCACCTTATACATATCGTCACGTCAGTGGTAAGGAAATAAATAAATAAATATTACGGGACAATTTTTACACTTATCGAACTAGTCCCATGGTAAGCTCAATAAGGCTTGTGTTATGGGTACTAGACGACGATATATTTAATAGATATATTACTTATATACATAGAAAACATCCAAGACTCAGGAATAAATATTTATGCTCATCACACAAATATTTGTCCTTACCGGGATTTGAACCCAGGACCTCAGCGCGTTGCAGGCCTTTCAGGTTGGAGTACGCTCTTTTCTTGAAGGTTTGAAGGTCGCATCGGTCCGGAAATACTGCCGGCGACAATTCATTACACAGTTCAGTTGTGCGAGGCGGGTAATTTATAGCAAACCCCACAGTTATAGACTGCCAATGCCAACCATCTAAGTGGTGCAGTTGTGCTAGAGGTACTAAAATTACCGACAACGATAAATAATAAAATTCTTCGCCAGCTTATCAGCTCAATACATATATAAGTAGTTTTGTTTCGTTGTAACACGATATTTTCCTGTTATTTGTGATTTAATTATGTGACCCATGCCTATTGCAAACGATTAATACATAGTAATTGAGACATTGCCCTTCATGAAGGTCTATGATACGATAACAACTCTAGTTTTCTGCCAAAGCCGAATTTGAAGCCACATTATCTAGTATTAGCGCGTTGCCTAGGTAATAATATTCTACCAGTTCAAGCACCCTTCATTGCAGAACTCCTTAATCCCCAATCTCTGACTTCTTCAACGTTCAGTTTTTACTATTGGACGCCATGTTCAAGTTCATATACAAATTTCCACTCTCTTTCCTAACTTGAAAGTTTAACTTAAACGCCTTAGCTCCCTATTTTCTTTCATTTTTGTGTGAATAAGTAGTAATTTGTGTTTTCTGGCAAGCATAATGTAGATCTCATCAAGACACAAGATGGTTATATTGTTCACTTCGTAGGATCTTATTCAGTCAGTCGAGTGCCTTCGTTTAGGAGGCCTCATCTTCAAATTTAAATGTTAACTTTCAAGAAAACTGGCAAACTTTCCATTCAGTTTTAAGTTATTATGGACATCTCTGAACCCGACCTGAATCAACTTTAGCTTAAAAAAACTGCAGATTTTTTGTCCGAGGTTGTCGACTCAGCGCCACCGTCCCGGGCCTCATATGTATAAAACATGTTTGAATAGCGCAAAAACATCGGCAATGCAAATGTGGTTTCCGTAACCTTGTATTGGGTGACCGTATAATGTATGGTTATCAGAGAAAAAATAGAATTCTGATGGCTATTTGTACATGAATTATGCCGCGGCTGCTCATGAAAGGCTTATACGAGCATATTTGTCATGCCGTAGGTTTCTATGCTACTGCGTTGTAGTTTAAGAATTTACGAGACGTCGAAGTACATATGACAATAATCGACTTTATGTAACAAGGCTTTTGTTTACTAACTGAAGTTGATATCCATACTTATTACCATAATACATAATACTATATATACTTATACTATACTAACTATGCTAATATACTATCCATAGTTCTTTACTAATATTATACTTAGAGTTTATGTTTCCGTCTCTCAACTTCTCACGTTTTAATGTTTTAATCGCCGAACCAATTTAGGTACTTGAAATTTGCTCTGAAGATAGTCTAAGATCCTGAGAAGAGTGGTAAGGCATTGGATAGTTTTCACCCCGGATCCGGGAAGTGTGTATGGAGAATCAATAATTAAAACGCGGGCGAAGCCGCGGGTATACGCTACGTAACCTAAAAATACGTTTTATTAAATGACCGATGAGCATTGAGCAATGACAGCCTACCTTAATCCGGTCGAAAATAAACATTACTGAAAAAATAAAACAGCTTCAAAAAAAAAGAAAACAAATTAAAAAAAAACACCATCTAATATAGTTTCTTCAATTTACTTACAAGTAACCCATTTTCAAATCAATCTATACAATAGAAACTGCAAAATTTTCAAAATTGACTATTTTTGTACATATAAAGTTGTTACACGTTTGACACCAACTCCAACAGATCATTAATGGGGAATAGATGAAAATTTTCAAAAATCTTGAAACTTTGTTTATAGGTAGGAATAAGCCTCCTTAGTGTCACAATGTATAAAAGGATGCGCTAACTTGCACCGTATTTTGTTTTATTTGTGTTTTTTTATTTATAAATTTCACGCTATTTATTTAATCGCTATGTAAAAGTATATCTAGTAACGATTCCAACAAGCCCAAACACGGCAAGCTACATAATTTTACTATAGAGATCCGGTGCCTACCTTCCAGCTCTATCAAATCAGTTCGATGGTACCATCCTCAGGAACATTTAAGTTTGTTACTATGAAGTTGCTGAACAAACTTAATCGAGATATCTTATCGCCACCCGTAAATCACTTATCATTGAGGAGTTGCGATGGCATTCTGTAATCTTCTTCATCAGTTCCACTTCAGCATTTTTCTTTTAATGCAAATGCTTGACTTGTTTCTTCAAATACCGAAATCGCTATATAGACCCCTATAATATTTGGGGAGTTCCTTCTATTCCCCGTGGATGATCAGATCTTCACCAAAATTATATGGGACCAACTTGGAGATACCTTCTTTCTAACAAAAAAAATTGCAATCGATTTAATAGTCCGAGTAATCGTTGAACGTACGAGTACATAGAAAAAAGATTTAAAAAAAGAATGATTCCGGTGAATTGAGGGCCTCCTCCATTTTGAAGTCGTTTAAAAACGAGAGAAATTAGGAAAAACAGAATGTTATTTTAAAAAGATTTAACAATGGAATAATTCTTATACTAATGGAAGTCTAATGTGATTTTTTGTATATATTGATCCGTCTACAAACGAGTAGACGGATCGCCTGGATGGTAAGCGATCACCATCGCCCATAGAGACACCTGCAACACCAGAGGAGTCACAAGTGCGTGCCGGCCTTTCAGGTGGGAGAGGGTTTGAAGGTTTAAAAGTCGTATCGGCCCGGAAATACTGCCGGCGATTATTTATTCCATAGTTCAGTCGTGCGAGGCAGGAAATTTCTAGCAAAACGCACATTTGTGGACTGCCAACTATCTAATTGGTGTGAATGAAAATATTGCCGCGTAGGACAGTAGAATATTAGTTAAGTAAGTGTCTAAGACTATAGATCACGTACATTGTGCGGTTGCACCAATTAAAGACCATTCAACTCAAAGCCAAGTCAGCATGTTTATTGTTTACACATTGATCTAACTTAGCATAACATCCTTCCTTTTTGAAATCGGTTAAAAGGGCTGTTCGCTTTTTTTAAAATATCTAACTTTCAAAGGAATTTTAAAGTACCATACCGTTTTTCAGATTCACATACGTGGGATTTATTTATCGTATCAATGTTTTTGAGGAAGACAAAACTTACGAAAACACTTGCAAATTATTTTTGCATTCATAATATTATTTGACGTTGATTACGGAACGCCAGTAGATGTTTCCTTGTTATTACATGAACTAGCGTTTTATCTTACGAACGAACGTGTAAAAAATATTTAAACGAATATTTTATCCCCAGGATCTGGTGCATGGTTGCACTTAGGTCCCCTCCTATTATCATATTTCCTTCCACATGATTGACGTAAAAGCAAATAGTGCCACAATGTTATATTTACTTGCGGATTTTCGAGTTTGTCCACTAAATTTAACAAGCTGAATTACGTAACGTATTCACTTGTGTCACTCACTACTTGTACTTTTGTAGTCATATTTTATGGGGTTACTTATTAAAATAAAATGATTAAGAATAATGATGACTCTTGATGTTGATTCAGAACAAGGATGTAATTTGTCAACTCAATCCGAATTTATTCACCCGTAAACGTCTTGCCTTAATATCCGTAAACAAACAGTGAAATCGTGGAATTTTTTAGAGTTTTACAAGCATGTTTAGTATGATCCAAACACGAACTGCGAACGGTGCCTAGCGTGATTTTTTTCATCCCCAAATTCCCGAGTCTCCAAAACATTCTTTGTTTATTGTGCATTGGGCGTAAGTACGTGACGCCGAGCACTGCGACTGAGGAACACAAAAGGGCTCACGAATTTAAGAGCGGCGGGAATACCCCCCTGCACCCTGTCTTGCAGCTATTCATTTACATATAGGTATGTCGATTCTCTTCTATTTTTCAGAAAATATACTCTATCTCAAAATATTCTAAGCTCAATTTTATCAGATGTTTGCATAAGGGGCCTACTATTAAATTTTCAATGCACGCTTTATAGCGGATCGTAAATGTTCTCAAGAGATGCGTGGATAGCATCACTTGGTTTGCGCATTACCATTAATGATGATAGTCTTCTGTTGTGATAATAATTATCAAGAACATTCAAAGGTGATGTATTTTTGTTTCAGACAGTGTTCAACATGGAAGAGGATGACGATATTATAACAGTCATTCAGAATTTTCTAACTAAAGGTGAGAACTTGAATATTATGTCATCACTCATCACCACCCTACTTTCAACTAGCCAAATCGTTTTTTATTTCTTAGATTTTGGATTGTCTTGTATGTAGCTACATTCATCACATAAAACGAGCTCGACAGATTGCGATCACTTTCGGTACGAGGATAGTTGCCTATGCAAAGATGGTTAGGTATTGAATTATTTTTGACCAAACACTTATGTTGAAAGCTAAAATTAATGTTAGTTAAGTTATTACCCTTCACCCTTGCGTACATAGTTGTGGATATACCTTCTGGTAGGCAAATCATATTACTCGCAATGCGTACAATATGAGGTTATTTTTTGACCTTTAACGGACTCTATTTTAGGGTTTTCAATGCTCAAGTCGTCCCGTTTGACGTCAATGTTTTGAAGTGTGTACAAAGGCCGGTAATGAGCTTCTACAAAACAAGCTAAGTATAGCTTTTGTTCCCGCACTTGACCGGGGCAAAGAAACAGCTCCCGAGTCCCGATTTGTATTGCGCAAGGCTACCCTGCCCTCACCCCTGCCGTAATAACTTACAGGGAAGCCCATGCGTAACGACGCAAGTCCGACTGCGCCTCGCACCCCATTGTAACCGTCCATTCCTGGAAAAAAGAAAGTGATCACTTTGCCGAAATTAGCGGCTGCAAATGTTGTAACTAACGGCGTATTGCAGATATTTGGCTTCGATGAAGCCCTAAGACAGCGCTGATGTGTTGCACAAGTTTCCCAAAAATTTAAGAGCTTTATATATTATACACACATGACTTAATAGTTCTGGATTGTTGTCGGCTGATTATGACCATAAGATTATGATTAGAATAGAATGATAGAAGAATGAAGGCTGCTTACTTTTAAAATATGTAAAATGTAATTTATCAAATTAGTCCACACGTACTGAATTCTCCAAAGAAAGAGTTAGATTAGGGTATCTTGACTTGTTTTTGAAGATAACTAGACAAACTGTGTTCTAAATAATCTTAACATTTATCAAGTGATGTTTACCGAAACAGTCATGAAATGCATGCTAAAATGCTCGTAAGCTTTATTCACTTCTATTCAGTATGATTGTATTTGGAATTAAAATGCAGCAACGTTGTGGAGCTTGATTGCTATGATACCAACACGAAAGAGTATTTAGACGCTTCGAATTTGTGTACAATGAACTGGCTGTTGTAATTGCAAGGGTTATGTTTTTGTTATTGTCAGTCACGTAGGCTAGAAAGCAAGATGGGAGGATTGACTCAAGCCGAGTTGGAAGGAGATGCAATATAGAACGAGTTAGAGGAGTGCAGAACGCGTCGAGAGAAGGACGGATGGGTGGCGTGACAACAAATATGGCGGCGTGGCTGCCGGTTGCCGGTTGGACCGGTTGGCCCGCACCACGTGCGTTGTGCGCCGAGCGGGGCCGCTCCCGTAGCTTGTTTGTCAACAAACGTCCTGCGAAGGTCACTCGTAATCGTAAGGGAAGACAAAGAAATCTGTATTGCGTAACACCATAACCCTTACACGATTTAATATGAACAAAAAACTATAACTGGAACCGAAGGAAGTGGTCCTTTAAGTTGATGATCCGAACTGCGACGAATTTTGAAAAGAAGCGTATATCAATGGGCTTACTATATTCTTATTCGATAGCCCGTTACTTAACCTGATATGTCTTGTAATTGTAAGTATCTCATTCTTACTGCTTGTTTGTAGGTCATGGTCGAATAACCTCATAGCACTTTTTTCCTTCGTTTTTAATGATTTTTGTTAATAAATAAGTAATTTTTATGCTTTCTTAATCCATTTTACGATTGGTAACGTGTCCTTTCTTGTCCGAATGATGCAATATAACCGCGGATAGCTATATTATGATTACGCGATTTACCTATGAATGTTTGACGTCTACCTATACCTACCTTCCGTTGATAAAAAGACAGGCAGTTTCACAATATTTTTTTATTTTATTTGTTTATATAATAATTTATGATTCGAAACTATACTCGCGTTACATTAATTGAGAATGAAAGCTGAGTCGTGAAATAATGAATCAACTGATGTAATGTGCTTTAATTTATACCTACGTACAATTCTTTATTAGCACTGGGCCTCCTCTACACATTCATTCAATAGCAGTTTATAAAACTACGATGTTTTATGTATAGGTATAGGTACCTAAGATTGAAAATAGCTTGAATCTCTGGATTTGGTTCGTGCGTGGATCGGGATGAAAGTAGAAATGCTACCTTTTACTACGAATAACATCTGGTCTGTAATAATAATCTTAAACAGGAAGACGTAACTATCATACCATACACTGAAGATGGTAAGCATTTTGTTAAAAAAATAAACGATAAAAAATATAAACACGTCAGCGAAGTGCGAGCGAGAACACATGCGCGTATGAAGAGAGCACGAGAACGACGCAGTGGTCGGGGGGTCAGGCGGGGTGCGCGGGGGCGAGCTGCGCGTCGAGCCGGCTCCGCGGCCCCAACCCACTCAATCTGAATCAGTTGGATTTCAGAACATCGGACGGGCGGGCGTGTATAGAATGGATCGCTAACCACATCAGCAGTTTTTTTTTTAATTCCGCCTTCTATCAGTGTTTGTTTATACCTTTCGGCACACTATCCGCAAATCCTTCTCGATCGTGGTGCTTTAAATTTTTTCATCTTTGCATTTAATTTACTGTCGTTCCGATTTCACATCGAGAAGGCGGCCGCACAACTTTGAAAGCGGCTTTTCAAGAGTAGTACAGCTACTCGTAATTTAACAATATCGCTGTGTCAACGCATCAAGCAGCCATCAGGATGGTGAAGAAAATTTCAGAAGAGAGTGTAGATAGCGGTGAGTTGAAAATTCATTATTTCATTGTTTGTGCTACTTCTCATTGACCGGTGTGTCAGTGTGCAGCTACTGTGTGGTTGTGTTGATGTTGATACAATCACCTGATCCGCCGATCGCCTTTGTGACTATCTGCGTAGTTGAGCTGGCTGCTGTTGTCATAGCACCATCCACCGTTCCGAATGATTGGGTCTCGCGATTATTTTCAAAACAAACGTGTTCGGGTTCGTTATAGTCGGTAGTCGAAACAAAACTCTTTTAATTCCAATGGACTACCCATTTTAGAAACGCCGACGAGCAATAATGATTAAATATTATGAAGTTATTGACAGGCCTTTTTCCCAAATTTCAGTATTTCTGGGTTTTAGTTTTTTTATCCAACTTCAAAACATTCGTAACTCTAGAAAATCTAACAGATTTACAATAACCTTCTTATTAGACACCATTTGTTTATGTTCTTTGTACACAATAATATAGTCCAGACAAACGCAAGATTTTCTCTTTCTACTACTACTACTACTACTCTGGCTCAGTGACCCGAAGGATCTTGGCCTCTGACATAAGAGAACGCCATTCTTCTCTATTTTGCGCCATTCCCTGCCAGTTTTCTCTTTCTATGTTAATTTAAAAAAAAACTTCTAAAATTACGATATCAACATTTTATCGAATTTCTTTATTAATATTCTGGCAACTAACGAATCCAATTTAAAACTACCTTCAATATTGTATTGTTATTATGCAACTTCTAGAACTCTATTATTGTATTTATTATTCATTCGCCTTAGTACTGACCCTACACAAGCATGCATGCAGCAAACCATTGCAATTGCCTATCATTCAATGTAATTTTATTACCTCCGAGTATGAGCTATATGTATGTTGATTCTTACTGGTTTTATTGCTTTTTCTATTGTTGTCTAAGGTTAGTTCCATTAATTGGCGAAGGATGTTGAATCATAACATTCATAACAATATGCGTAATGTAAGTTATCAAAGGTAGATAGTATGTACCCTATGTGGTATTCACTGTACAATTGTATGCTCGGAGTTGTTGAGTAATTTAGACGTTGTAAATGTCAAGGTTCGCCATTCTTCATGCGGACGTTGACCGTTTGTTTAGTATATGTACTTGCAAGTATGTATATATTTCAAGATAGTCAGGGAGATACTTTATAACTTACTCTGGGTATCATTTTCGTTATCTTTAATGTATATTTCAATGTAATCAGTGATTTAAATTAATACTCATTATTCTTGTCTGATGCCAGGCTTTATTTTCTTCGTTCTTTTCCCAATCCCCTTTTAATTATGCCGGTTTGCTTTTTTAAAGTTTTAAGACTTATTAATAGAAATCTTTTAATATATCGTTATAGCAGTAGTGAGCTAGTGAGTAGTTATTAAAAGACTTTAAAGTTGCGCCAAGTAACCTAATAGGACATCGCGCCGTTGAACTTTAATGCAATTGAGTTAGCGAATAAAACCTGGCCAAGAGCATGTCGGACCATGCTCAGTGTAAAGGTGCGTCCACACTTGTATCATTTGCTCGTATCCGATCACCGTGCCGTAGCATGACTGCGTATTGCGCTGCTTGGACGCTTACTGTCGGCGCGCCGATAATGCCGCACTCTTCCGATACAAGTGTGTGATACGCGTAGCAAATGGATTTCGAGAAATCGGATCGGCGCAACGTCCAAACGCGTGATTGTGACACGCGATCATGCTACGCGACGATGATCTGATACGGGCAAATGATACAAATGTGGACGCACCTTAAGGTTCTGCAGCCGTTCATGCAAAAAATATCACTACAGATAAAAAAATACGATATATGTAATAGCAAAAGAGCGTATCTCCACGGTACTTGCGTCCTTTTGCTGAGAAGGGCAGTGTTTATGTATATCTGCTGATATTTGCTGGAAAAAAAAACTTTTTGGTTACATGTATGGAGTGACCCCCTAGAAATATTATTATTGTTATTTAACTCCAAGTAGCGACGTGTACAAGACACCTATACTCCAAATTTCATCAATACACAATATGTAGTTTTTGATAAAATGCCTGTGACATATGCACGGACGGACATGACGAAACTATAAGTGAGCACTATTCTTTATTATTTGCGCACATTCATTATAGGTTTATGTAAACATCTACCTTAAGATAGGTAGTGAAGAAAGAACAACGCTAAGTTTCCAAGTTTAGGAAAAGTTGTCGTGCAGGCCCAAATATGATTTCCTCGTGTCATTGTTAATAGTTAAAACTTCATAGAACTTAATCTCGATAATATTGTACAATTAAAAACTGTAAATAGACACCCACTCGTTTTTTTTTTGGAGCGAAGAAGGGTGTCTACATTCTTCTCCCCATTGATTAGGAAAGTAAAAACGAAAGAAAAAGTCGATACATAGTACTTGTTCCTTGACAACAAGAAGAAAATATTGGAATTCGTTGGTTTTAATAATGTCGAAATCAGTTGTTCAATTATTGATGGTTTTCCGATCTGAGATAAGGTTTCATTGTTTTGCGCGTGAATCGAATTCCAAAAGAATGCGTTGAAAATTTAACACAATTTAATTACTATTCCCCCTTAGTATCAGTTCCACGGCTGTGCCTCCGAAGCGTGACGCCGCAGCGTTCATTGTCAAGGTCAGCGAATAAAACAAAAGCAACGTTACTGCGTTTAAGTTTATTGAGGGTAGGAGCTATGCTCACTGACGGTGAATTTTCAAAGGTGACCGCATACGCGATACCATGTTGCGCATAACTTGTCTATAGGAAAGATTTATTATCCTCGGCAAGACCGATCGCTTCAAATATTTGTCTTGTAGTTTACTAAAAGGCGCCCGCAACTTTCGCGGAGAAGAAAAAGTCATTATCCCTTTTTTTTCTTCAGTTTAGTCGGGTAAAAAGTATCTTATAAGCATCTGGAGATACCCAGCTACCCGTGAACCGAAAATAGTTGAAATCCGTTTAGCCGATTTAGCGTGATGAAGCCGCATCGACACATACAAACATTTCATTTTTACAGATTTATAATAGTAAGATAATTCAAACCAATTTCAACGTGAACGGATGAGTAAAATTGGCGCCTAATTGCCGGTTATACATTTTTGTTTGAGCTATAAATGGATGGCTATCAAGCATTATGCCTTTATACTGAATAATAGGGATGATGACTACTTTTTCTGTGCTATGTTATAGAAAGACCTTTCAATAATACAAAAATTGGTGAAAAAACTACTTCAATGTACATATATACAAAAATGTTAGAATCACACTTTTGGACTTTCCCAAAACCGCTCCATACTAAACCCTAGGAAGGTGTGACGTCACACCTTCTTACCTTGTATGGGGAAATTAAGAACTTGATTCTGCACGGTTCTGCAGCTATATTAAAACTTGCGTTTATCAGAACGGTTTCATAATAAAAGTTACCATTACATTTCATGGGTTATTCAATGGTATTATTATTTTTTAATATTTTCATACTTTAAAACTGGAATTTCTCATAAAACAATCTACGCGTAAGGTATCGAACTCGATTTTTTTTTTTTTAGGATTTGCATCTTAAAAAGTACCATCAACATTTTATTATTATTTGAGTACAGTGATCATCCCTATTATTGAAATTTGACTGACGATTTTTTGGAGATTCATGGAAGTCTTCAATTCTTGATATTATGTTCGACATATTGTTTCCGAATACAGTATCCACTGTTTATGTTTATATTTAATTACAACACGTGCCTGCAAATCACATAACAATGATTGTCAATCTCTGTAATGTTGATTGAAAGGCAGTCATTCGTGTCTATCAGCTGAGTTAAATCGAGTAACCTTGACCGTGACTCCTTCATGCCTGTTCCCGCGTCATACCCCTCCACCCCGCTCCTCGGTGCGCTCTGCTACTGCAAATCGATTTTTACCCGAATGAAGTTGCATAGTATTCGGCTAAATTTGGACAACCCTCTGCACGTATATCTATATTTATGCTGTGCCTTTCTGACCCAAGATTAACTACGTGTAGGATATTTACAAACAGAGCTGTCGTAATACTGGTTTTAGTTTGAAGTATCCTCAAACATCGCCGCATTAGTTTATTTGTGAGTGTGTCGCTTGAATTTAGTCTTGTGTGTCTGTGTCGCCACGCCACCGGTCCTTACTAAATATGGTAGCATGGAATGGGTTCATACTATACATGTATAGCAGTAGTTTAGGTATTATTATCTGTATTAGCTATCTGCATATAAACATGGGGGCTAAATTAGTAAGCAGTGAAAGTAGTTTAGTATGCAGGCTATTACTTATCTGTTAGTTCGAAACTCCCTCATTGATATTGAAGTTTCACCGAGATATGTACCATTTGATTGGGTTCGGTAGCGGTTCTAGGCTGTCGAGGCGATTTATGTTCTTGTTCCATTTCTGTCTCCGATCTCTTCTCTATCAATAGTTGCACAGGACACTCTCCGTACTTATGTTTTCGATTCGCGTGAATTTAAATCAGGATTTGGCATTCAGAGATCAACATCACCTCGATAAAAAAATCTGAGAAGGCACATAGTTATTAAGTCGACAAGAGGAGAAAAAGGGCACATAAATTTAGCGTACTAAAGGTATTGTGTAGGTATCTATTTGCATCCAATTAGAAAGTGATTGTTTTTATCTGCTTAAGGGTATACAATAAATAAAAGCATAATGGGGCTCTACATTCGGCAACCGAGAGAGCGCATTCGTGGCCAATCGTAAATGCCAGTAACCAGATTAGAAAGTATAGAAATCCGTAGGCTTAGGGCGCTATCTATTGGTGACAATATGAGCTTAGATCTAACACGATAACGTCGATCACACTGAGGTATTTATTTCCTCGCTTCTGGAACTTGAAAGAACTTCTTATTATGTGCAAAAATCGTGATTTAATTCAGCATTGTGACGATTTTAATTATCTTATTGAAGTATAAAATGACGTGCTTACTTTAGTCATAACCTCATTGATTTGAAAGTGAGGACGGAGCATTGCCGAGATAGTTATTATCATTAACATAACATATGAATTTGCATGGTGACTGGGTTACCTTACATTAAGTAACCGGCAACCGTGTTGATATTTCTTTTGATTGGTGGTCAATTAATTTGATCCGACTCTCGTGAAACAGTCCGAATGAGAACGGAAACTGTGACGATTGATTAATATGTCGAATATCATCAATCTCAATTAATAATTAGAATGGATGAAGAGAAATATAGGTCGTTACTAGGCCAATGATCTGATAAAGTTAATGATCTACAAGTATACAATTAAAATAAGGAATGCGTTGAAAGTAAATGGATCCATATCTTATTGATTACAGACTAAAAATTTCAGACGCAAATCATTTTGAATTATTAATCCATTGTTTGAATACTCCAAAACACGCCACTGACCGTGTTTTGTTAATCATGTTTGTGTTTTAATGTGTAGGTATTGTTTAACCATTGAACGTAAATCTGTGCAAATCACGTTGAACCTTTCCGGCCCTTCCATGCCGTTAGTTCGGATTTGGTTCGCCGGTTCACAATGGACCGTCAGATTTCACGAAACGTTTTGGACAATTAGCCCGTACAGTCTGTGTATTTCGTGGATAGCTTTGTGCGTTTATATTGTACAGATGTTGGTGCGTGTCTGAAGGTTTACATAATAACTGGCCACGTTGCGGGCCCGGTGTGTCGCCGTCGCCACGTGGCATCGCGTGTCATGCGATCTCCACACTCGTATCTAGATTGAAGAAGTTACAACAATCGAAAGGTTTCTTTCCGATTTCCGATACCACATTATAAGGCCAATTAAACAACCATTATTTCTACAGAAGTTTCATGCACTGATAAAACTAGTTTCTTTAACGCGTGTTGATATCTATACTATTATAAAGTTGTAAAAATGAAATGTTTGTATATGTCGTTGTGGCTTCATCACGCTAAATCGGCTATACGGATTTCAACTATTTTTGGTACACGGGTAGGCCCCTCTTGCCTAATGGACACTCTGGACACGTGCCCAGGGCCCCCAACCCCACGGGGGCCCCGAAAGATCTTAAACGAGATTTTTTTGACAGTTAAAGGTCTCAAATTTTATAATTGAGTGCCCCAGGGCCTCCCGGTTTTGAGTGCCCGAAGGCCCCCGTATGTATTAAGACGGCCTTTGACATGGGTAGCTGGGTATCTCCAGATGGTTATAGGATACTTTTTACCCGACAATGCTAAACAAAAAAAGAGGGGTTATGACTTTTTCTCCTCCGCGAACTAAGTTGCGGGCGCCTTCTAGTATAATTATCATATCTATTCTGATCCACAACTTATTACATCTTTTAGATTGCTTTTAGTAAACTGTTCCGATCAATTTATGACGATGATTGTAAAATACAGCAGACATCTCAAGGAAAAAAGCTCACGCTAAGATCAAAACTACACATCATGACGCAATTGAACGATAAAAATATTCTGCTTTTTGCTGTTGTATAATAAGTTATCTGATTGCTGTAGTGCGCTCGGCTATTTCTGTGGGTAACAAAATTAAGTTTTCAAATAGATCCTTTTATTATCGTTAGCACTGTAAACATAGGACTTCAATATGGCCATATTATTTAATGTAGTTATTCAGTAGACAGGAAGCTATGTTGAAACGAGCGATTGTTGTGCGTGGGCGTGTCTCGGCGATTGTTACAATCGCTCGCTATTGCGCGCTGGTTTCTGCCTAGTACGTCCTACGGTGACCTCATCGCTTGTAATTAGTTGCTAAGTTTCGCTTTTATCACAAAACCGCACGAACACTTAGCATATGATTATTCTAATGCTTGTTCGTTGCTCTGCAGTTTCGCTTATACTGAGTTATGTTGCAGCATTGTTGTTTGAAAGGTTCAAAATAGGTGTCCCCATGAATATTCAATTTATATTTTCGGTGGTGCTTGTTGGACAAAGGCGCTATCGCAGATAATTTTGCAGCGATTGTATCTGCAGCTCTACTTTGGATAAATTAGATCGCCTGTTAAAATTATATATATTTTAAAGCCCCAATGTCCTCTTTGAGTTGCATTTCATTATCATTTTACCGAACGTATTTTTTTTGTTTCATAATATCATTCTGTTCGAAACGTTACCTACCGATTTCATACGGAAGACGAATGTGTTAACATTGTTAACGGTTATTTAATCAGCTGTTGAAAGCGATATCGTTATTAATGGCCGATCCAGCGGACTTTATAGATAACATTTGTCTAAAGGCGATGGTATCAGGAACCTCCCGAGTCGGTAGCATTCCCACCACGACCTCGTACGACGTAACGTGGGCGCGGCGTGCGCGCAGCGCTCGGGTGCGGCCGCCGGGTCGTTGAACCGCGACTGTTTGCCAACTCAGCTTGCACGATAGATTATCTATGAGTTTATTGATATCGATGACATGACAATCCTGACGGCGTGTAAATTGATGAAAAAATTGCCTGTACACGAGGCTGAGACCTTTGCCAAGTGGAAATTTAGGTTGATGACGGAAATTTTCACCCAAACTGTATGATAAATTTAGTTATATATATCTTCAAAAATATGCTAGCGGAAGTAACAAAACTTTCAGGTTGCCGAACTATTTTTAGGTCAGTTCAGTAATCTTTCATCAGAGAAGGCTGTTAACTTTTTTATCCGCGTTTCTAAATCAGATTTGTCTTATTCGTTAATGCTTTAGCCAAAGTCCATGCTATCCAAATATAAATGTTAAGCTGATAGTATTATATTACAAAAGCATACACGGTGAAAACATTGCAACAATAGCTGGCACCAAACACTCGTTGAGTGAGAGCTGTCGATCGCCGCCATTGTACTGATGCAGCATGCATGATGCGCTGCGTTATTCATGGGCCACAGAAAAACAAGGGACTTCTCAATTCAGTAATGAATTTGTTAAACGCCGGGTCATTGCTCTTTTAATGTAAACGATTCACTTCTGGTTTAAAAATTTTGGCAACATGTAGAAATCTTAAAATTGTGCAGCGACGACTCACCTCGACGTCGCATTATTAATCTTTAGTATTTTTACATCCTAGTTTTCCTTTCATGTGCTATGCTAACACTTTGTAAGTTTTGTCTGCTTTCTACGCTAGCTTCGTGCTGTCTATGTAGGTAGGTACTATACGCACTAACGCATTGCTACTCCGAAGTCCGACCTGCGTTCTCATTTTGCAGCATTCGTTGGCTTTAATGTTCATAAGGCCATCGCATGACCTAAAATTTACACCTGCGCACTGTCTGGCTATACAATATCAATTAGTTATTATTGTTAATAATTGTCATAAATTATTTTAAGTTTATCGCATTTATACCTTGACTGATTGGAGGCCCTATTTTAGAGTGCCAATCCCACGTTATACCTACGTAAATTTGAACAAGGTTATATCTTTGTCGACAGGCGTAGGCCGTTGCAGCAGTCAGTCGTCGAGCGAACGGGAGTCTGACGAGAGCCCGCGCGGCTCGGAGCCGTCGGCGCCGGTCCCCATACCTGACAGCGAGGACTTGCAACGGCGCAAGGAAGAGGCGCGCAGGAAGCGCCGAAGGAAGAAGCGCTCTGGAAGCTCGGTCGTCACATCGTGTTTCCAAGGTAACCAACCTTAACGCCGCTTCAACTATCTTATTATCGGAGTAAGGTTTAAATCCACCTGTATTCTAATATTTAAATGCTTGAGTCATAGCGGTAGTCACATTAAGGCTGATAGTGTTATGTCACGACCACGACGGACAGGAATAACAATGGTGACTCAAGCACTAATCATAATGAAGTAGTGGAAGTAGGAAATTATCAATACCTATCTTAGCTTCGAATTTTGTCAACACGATCGATTATTCGGTTAAGCGTGTCAAGGTGACCGAGGATAGTAAAGACCAAATTGTTTACCGAGTTTCCGTGCCTTTAAAATAATAGATAAGAGGGATATGAAACGTGACTTTATTTGAGAAATACGGTAAGATCAACGTTCAAGGTTTCTAAAAATCCCTTCAAATGGCCGCCGCCAGAGTTTCCGTTCCAACGATGCCGTTTCTACCATCGCTGATTGCTTCTATAGGCGTATTTAAATTTTTGTCGGACCATAAACCAGTTGAAGACCGAAAGAAGGCGAGGTAGACCTATGGATCTGTAAAAGCATTTGGTGATTTGGAGCTTGTCACTTGTTACAGACCTTTACAAGCTCACGGGCGAGGTATTGGGCGAGGGTGCGTACGCCTCGGTGCAGACATGCGTGAACATCTACACAGGACAGGAGTTCGCGGTGAAGATCATCGACAAAGTGCCGGGGCACGCCCGCGCCCGGGTGTTCCGCGAGGTGGAGACCTTCCACTACTGCCAGGGACACCCAAACATAATCCAGCTCATTGAATTCTTTGAAGACACCGACAAGTTTTATCTTGTCTTCGAGAAGGTTAGTGACGTTTGTTTCAGTACATGCACAGGCACGTTACTAAAGGCATGATTTTAAACGGAAAAGATGCCACTACCTATTTAAAAGTACGCGAAACTGTATCCCATCCATTCTTATGCCTTGCGAAACGTGCTGAGGCTTTTATTTGCAATTTTACACCATTTTGTTTTATAAAAAGGATATGACATAGGTATCAGAGGCGTGACGCCAGGACAATTACAAGGGAAGCCGAAGCGTACTCATTTAGTCATGTTTAGAGAAAAAGGTGGCCATGAGCCTTTCCTTGGGCAACACGGTGGTAATCAGCTTATATGGACGCCCCGCCACTGTAAGGTACCAACATAGTTACTCTATAAACATTAACAATGACTTTATTACATCATAAATACAAGAAAATTGCAGGATTAACAAAATAGACTTAGATTAGTAAGTAGATTTTTCTTGTTAGTGAAGATATCAACTAACCATAATATGATACGCTCCCATTTGTTTTGATCCTATTTAGGTTTAGGTACTATGGACAGCAAAATTGCACGGATAGATTCGGACACTCTCTCTTCCTGGCTATATGCGTCTAATGCGTCCCATATGGTGGTGGGGTCAGTTCTTTATTTATTCCCTCCACTTCGCCCTTTCTTTAACATCCGTCTTCGACAACGTTGCATTCCTCCATATCTCCTAACAACACATTTTGTCCATGTGGTGTTAGGCCTCCCTCTAGGTCTTAGATTCGGAGCCTAATGCTGCAAAATTATGGTTGGATCCATGCAATTTTACTGCCCACTGTACATATAAATGCATACAGTGCATTTTGTAGTTGTACCATTTTGAATTAACTTCTCACCAAACATTTTTACCAAGCTTAATATAGTTACTATATATATATTTTAATTACTCGTATGGGTACTATGTAATTATTGATACTTAAACTGGCTGACCTATGTGTACGATGTTGAATTCGTTGGCCCTCTCAGCTTACACGATAATGTGAGATTCCTTAGTATGAGTAGTACACATACACCTTTATATTCACATGGCATACATTGATATTCTTTCGAAATAACCTTAGGCAAAGGTATTGAAAAGGTCATTGGTCCTTGTTTGCCGTATGTGCAAGCCGTAAGCTTTCTCTCGCAGTCAGTTACATCACGATAACGCGTAAACCACCATTATATGCCTAGCAGGGTACTTGGTACATACTTTCTTGTTGTTTCAAAACCTGATTTACTGTAGCGAAAGGATGACTCATATTATACCTAGTTCCGATTATTTACATGTCTAGTTACAACAATTTTCCTGACACAGCTGTTTGGAATTTTTCATTTCCACAATATTAGTCACGCAGAGTACATAAAGTGTACATATAATAGAATCGAGTTTCTGAAGTTATCGCTCCGAGCAGGTTTATTTTTCAAGCAGATAATATTCGGTAGCTGATGTAATGTTATTCTTCTTCGGTCACCATTCATTTAGACGCTTGACGGATTCATGAATATTAAACGATTCGCCATTTTTCTCTTATTTTGTACGCTGATAATAAGACATAAGATATACGGTGATAATGATAACGTATCACATATTTTTTGCCGCTTTTAGCAATGAGTCAACGAAACAGCCATACCATATGCATAAACACATGTATCCCACATCACATAATATAACAATGACATTTTATCAATTTTTGTTATACTGAAATATAGGTATACGCAGTATTAATATTTAATGGGGATTCCGGTAATTCACTATTGTTGTATTATTTAGAGGTAAAATAAATAAATAATAAATGCGTCACTGAAGTTTATACCTATGTAAATAATAAATAATTACTCACCGTGTTGATGTTGTGTTATCTTTGAGCTTTGAGGAAACAGAGATGTTACTGACCACTAACCGCACTGCTAATTATACTAATTAATTATTATTATTATCAAAGGCAAGGGTACTTATATGGCAGAGATGATGCTTGCAATTGTCTATTTTTAAAACCAACAATATCTACCTCAAGTTGTATTCAATGTTTTCTTTTTGGTTTCCGCCATTATTCCGAAACGGGAACTCCGTTAAAATTGTTTTATTTAAATAAAACTATAATATAATCAATTTAAAATGTTTTATGCAAATTCAACGTCAAGTTTAGTCCTTTATTCCTAAATTGTATATTAAAACAAGAAAATGTCTTGATATTTCGTATATAGGCACCCGCCAAAACCGCAGCAAAGCAAAACCGCAACGGTTCGCGTGTAGGCTTTCGTGGAACGATTTGTACCTGATTTAAAGTTTTAATGCGGCAGTTTCCATTTGCAGTGTTGTTTAAATGCGACTAGCGGGCTATCTTGTTACTGCAAACTGCAGCGACTGCAAGTAAAATCCGTGCTCGGAACACCGTTTAAATCCGGTTAGTGGCAGAATTATGCAGTAGCCACCGATTTCCATTGGCAATCTGTCTTTACTGTGTCTGCGACAACTTTAAACATCTCCTTAAGCGATGAGAAGTTTTTAAGATTAATCAAGTACCTGTTTCAGCGTAATCTGCTCTTTTGTTTGCCCCTTATCTCTCTACTCATTATGTGTTCCTGTTCTACGTGATAAACCCGTGAACCGCGTTACGTGTGTTCTTAATAATAATGGCTTAACACGTGACGCGTTTCTTAATCTACTCGAGTATACCAATTAAGTAGGTAGCGTGGTACTGCCGGCACAAAAAACGCAATTATAATGGGACGCAAAAATGTTGTATGTCATGCCGCTTCGTTTCATGATGGCGAGATACTTTTTTTTTCTACTTTGACATGATAGTCATTACATCGCAGAAATGTTACTCAATGCCCTCTTTAAGCCTTCATAGTCCTTATCCTAACGCATCTGGAAAAGATATGTCTTTCGATACATAAAACTGTCGTGAAAACATTTTTACAGTCACGCGGTTGTCCGATCACGTTTTCACGTGGAATGTTGACCACATTATAGATCACAACATTGCATAGATTTAATGTTAACATATCAGCTGAATCATAACTATGTTGCGACATATGATAATAAACTTGAAATCTGAATCCTATTGTACACACATAAGATTTAAGTAGAATATTGAACAGAAAACGTAGCGTATAATGTGTTTTATTCTGAGTTCTTTTGGTGCTTAAACCGTCGGCTTATTGTTTTAATCGGGGTGTTTAAATTTTAAAATGGGACAGCACTCGACAATTGCGACATCTTTCTACATAAACAAAAAAAACTGTTGGGTAATGCCGATTTACGTCAGCGCAATCCTGTGTCAGCGAGTGCTGAACCGAATTGTTTTCAAAACTAGCGAACGTAGAATATGGAAATTAGAGACGTTTGTTTAAAGAATAGGTAAAATTTACCTAAAATTATCGTTATGGTGAATGTCAATAATATAATATGTTTTCCTATTGCTCTTGTATTGTATCGGCAGTCATAGTCAAAACGTTTGTAGTTTCTCTAGAATACACACTCAATATGAAATTGTTAATCGTCGACTTATAGTTACGTTTCCATTGTCTCAGATCAACGGTGGCCAGCTCTTATCGCGCATTCAAGAGCACCACTACTTCTCGGAACCGCAGGCGGCTGAGATCGTCCGCGAGATCGCCAACGCCCTCCACTTCCTGCACGGCAAGGGCGTGGCGCACCGGGATCTCAAGCCGGAGAACATCCTGTGCGTGCACACGGACCGGCTGTGCCCGGTCAAGATATGCGACTTCGATCTCGGGAGCGGGATCAGCTTCACGTCCACCCTCGCGGGACCGCTGGCCACGCCGCAACTCATGACACCGGTGAGTGACACGCACAATACTTACCCACAACAGCCACCTTGTGTGAGCGTCTTCGTAAAACGAGCGTGTTCGGCGCGGTTCACAAACGTAAAAGAGCCTTTCCATAAAAACCGAAACGCCCACTTTTTTTTCAGAATTTACGAATTTGATGTATTTTCTACTCAGAATCATGAGTACGCAAAAAACAGTTCTCTTTTTTCCTATCAAGATGCATGAATAGTAGGTACCTACTCATGATTCTGGGTAGAAAAAACATAAAATTTCCAAATTCTGAAAAAAATGGAGTGGTTTTTTATAAAATTACCCAAAAATGTCGTACTACACACAACATGAGCTCCAAGGATTTGATTCGTAGTCAAAACTGTTTTGACTACTAACTTAAACTTATCTTACTAACGTAAACTTATCAATTCACGTCAGATTAGATATCGAATTAAAGCATTAAACACCGGTTCAGTTGTTTCTTAAGTAAACAGAGCAATTTAAGTATTAAGCGAAAACTTTTTTATCTGAACGATTATACTCTCTTGGTTATCATAAA
Organism: Hedya salicella; assembly: GCA_905404275.2. Classification (NCBI taxonomy): domain Eukaryota; kingdom Metazoa; phylum Arthropoda; class Insecta; order Lepidoptera; family Tortricidae; genus Hedya; species Hedya salicella. The sequence goes on from FR990100.1 coordinate 5,596,154, forward strand.
TGTATTATTACTCGTATCTATAATAAAGTTTTGGAAAGTTGTTGGCAGCAGCAACGGTTTAATATGACCGGTCACGAATCTTGATCGCGCACCGTGCAGTAATGATGACAGCCTGTAGTCAGCAAAGTGTAAGCACAAATATTAAAATGCCACTACAAGTATAAAGCTACCCTTAATTTTTCATTACACCTTAGATAAAATTCACTAGCTCCCAAATGACTGATAATGGATATTATTCAGATATGCGCTATAGATAAATAGCGCATTCAGAGAAAAATGCGGTCGATGAAATGAAGTATTTGATGATACATTTTTCGATAAATCAAGGTACAACCATTAGACGCGGATTAGTTTATAGCGCATATTTGTATGATAAGATAAGGGATCTTCCCATACCCATTACGCCTTTGTCAGAATATTATTTATTATAAGACTTTTGGGAGCTGGTGAATTTTATGTAAGGTATAACGAAAAAATTAATTCCATTAAATCATTCAAAAATAGCATATTCCATGGGTGGTATCTTGTTTTATTGAAATACTTTTCATCAAACAATTCAATTCGTCAACATATTACTTCATCGAAAGCATTTTTCTCTGAAACTGTTATTTATTGATGAAATGGAAGGATATACCGCGTCTAATATAATCGTATTCGTATAAAGCTAAAAATACGAAAAATATATAAAACCTTATGTTGTTTTGTAACTCTTACACTATTCCGTATCCAGTGTATTGAAATAAAATATAATACTTATTAATACAATGACTAAGTGCGTATCGAATGTGATGGTTGTCGTGACAAACTAGCCTCTCAATTAGCATAAATAAATATGTATTGATCAATAAAATACTTATGCGTACTTAATATAATTCAAATGCTTGACAATGGTCAGTGTATAATATGCATGTCACGCCATTTTTAATCGACTTAAAAAAGCAAGTTCTCGAAATCGAAGCATGCATTATGTGTTTATCTTTGTCCCCTAGTAAAAAACATACATTATATATTATGCTTCGTATTTTATCGTGTTAATAATCTGTTACTCGACCGAAAACAATCCTTTATGTCCCAATGCCTAATCTATCGTACACGCTCCACTGGTGTTCATTAGATATTCCGATTCGAACGGTTTCCAATAGACGTGTTGATAGGCTATTGCATGAATTGCACTATTCAATTGGCCAGGCAATTGGAGCAAAGATATAGTTATAATCATGTCAGTTTTCGCTATAGTGGAAAACAGAGTAAATATTTTCGTTTTATAGATTACCTACACTTTTCGTACAAATCCAAGCAGGGCCTCGAAAAGTATGGCATTCAGACCCGTCTAAGTGATAAATCTGATTTAGTCTTCGTATTTGTTTCATCCATCAGGTCTAGTCAGCTGACCACCGTTTAACTTTACCACGATCTGTATAAGTAAGGCGTCAATCCCTTTTCAATAACTAATGACTAATGAGTGTAGCCTAATTTTTGACTCGCAGAGAATGCCTCATTACCACAATTTGTATAGTTATATATGATAATAATTATCATATCAATATCATCCAAAATACCTCTTGACAAAGGCCACGCTGCCTTCATCAACCGGTTTCCCACGGTTCTCTCTTATATTGTGGAATAAAGCTTCAATAAATCTGGATAAGGTATTATACTCTGTTTAAGAAAATACATAAAAATGTATATTTCCCAATAAAATGTCATAGAAAGAAAAACATTCTACAGGCCTAAGGCCTTCCTATGTTGTACAATAAAAAGGCTCCAATCTCCGACCATCGACTGCTTCAAATGATAAATAATTGTCATCGATTATCACAACAGAAGTAACGAGGTTTAATCGCGCATATTATTAATTTATTTTAATTACCTTTCGTTGGGAATTCTCGACGTTTCGGACGTCGCGTTACATCCATAATTTCAAAGGAGTTCCTCCTATAATGAGTGAAAATCGTGTAAGTCTAAATATATGAATGTTATTGTCTGCAGGTGGGTAGCGCGGAATTCATGGCCCCGGAGGTGGTGTCGCTGTTCGCGGGCTCGGCGGCGACGCACTACGACAAGCGCTGCGACCTGTGGTCGCTCGGCGTCATCGCGTACATCCTGCTGTGCGGTTACCCGCCCTTCCGCGCAGACTGCGGCGCCGATTGCGGCTGGGAGCGCGGCGAGAACTGTCGCGCTTGTCAGGACCTCCTCTTCACTTCTATACAGGTTAGTCTCGCACAATCCATCTGGTTATCTTTTTCACTAATCTTTCTTCGACGTCGTGCACTTTGATCCAATAGACCACGTGTTTTCCTTTACTCGAGCTTTCCTTACTGTCATATTGTGGTTCGTATCGTGGCTTCCTGTGCCACTTTACGTGTTGACATATTTTCTCGTACATTAAGTCGACCGTTGTGTTCGTGTGCAGGAGGGGCGGTACTCGTTCCCGGAGGAGGAGTGGGCGCACATCAGCTCGGACGCCAAGGACCTGATCCGACAGCTGCTGGTGCGCGAGGCGCGGCGCCGGCTGAGCGCCGAGCGCGTGCTGCAGCACCCCTGGCTGCGGCGCGCCGACTCGGCGCAGGCCTACCCACCGCTGCAGACCCCCATCAACATCAAGCGGTGAGGCGCTCATAGATCACTTATAGATAGCTCCGGGCGCATACTTGAACGTCTTTCCCCTATTCTACGCTACTTTCCCCTATTGCTACGAAGCTGGCGGTCCCGGGTTCGAATCCTGGCAAGGGCAAGTGTTTGTGTGATGAGCACGAATGTTTGTTCCTGGGTCATGAAGGTTTTATAATTTATCTATATATTACATATATCGTAGGCACAAGCTTTGCTTAGTTTGGGACTAGGTAGATTTATGTAAGATTGTCCGTAACATTTATTTATTTTATTTATTTATTCCGTAGACATCTCCAGTTCAGTTTTCTAACTTTGCCGTTCACACGGTTCAAGAAATATATATTTCATAGGCCACTATAGGCTACGAGGCTGGGAATAATCTGAAGTTTAAATGAATAGCGAATGTAATGTTCCGCAGCAACATGTCGGCGCGCAACCTGTCGAACTTCGCGGAGTCGGCGATGGCGGTGAACAGAGTGATCCAGCAGCACTTCTCGATGAACTACTCGTACCTGGAGCCGACGGCGCCGCTGCGCTCGAGCAAGTCGTGCCAGCCGGCGCGGCTAGTGCTGGAGCGCGAGCCGTGCCGCGCGCCGCTCGGCCTGTCGCCGCCGCAGGACTCCACGCTGCTGCGCCGCCGCCTGCAGGACCACGCCGAGCCGCTCGCCGCGCACTAGTACGATCTCCGATTTCTGACGAGGGCCCTCTTTTTGCCACCTAAAGACTAGTACGATTCGCACGACTCGATCTCTTTCCATCGAGCCCCTCGCACCGGCCTCCCGACGATTATCGATAACCGCGCGACTTGTCAATTTTAAAACCCACCTTACGCTGCGAAAGAGACCGGTGAACGCGTATGCGAAGTCGTAGCCGATCGTGCTCGCCTTACGGATCGCTGGATTGAACTGAAATTTAAAAAATTGCGTGCATATTGTTCACACGATTTCTGAAGGATGATCCTTTTGCGAAAACTTTCGGATGGTGTTCGACGCGTCCGTTGGTCGCGGTACGATGCGGTGAACTTTGGTCAAAATTTGTGAATCGAAGAATGTGATCGCATTTTTTGAAAGTTTTAGTTTATATTTTAAAAACTGTTCGGTGGTTCTGACAGATCTCTTTGCGCGGAAAGTCAGAAGACGTCGGCCCAATCCAATCGAGATGCATCTGGTGAGCAAAAAATGCCGCTCCCTCGTTGACGTGTCCTAACGATGCGATCGCGCCGTGCCCCGTTACGCGGGCTCCACTCGACAAAACTACACGAGACTTGCTGAATTTAAATAGTAAAAGTATTCGTCTGTTTGTGTAGTCTCGTGTAATTCGAAAGCCCTTTAATGTCTGTCAGGCCAGAATATGGAAGTAAGCCGCTCTCTTTTCGTGTTACCATGGCACATGCGACGTTGTAATTCGGCTACACTAGATGTGTGGGTAAGAATAGTCCTCCAACTATTGTGCTACAATATTACAAAGTGGACAATACATTTACATGAACGATTTGCGGTGCATACAGTTTCATACATTGTGACATTGTAGAACGAGTCTACTGTGGTTGAACTCGCATGTCGGGCTGGAATTACGTCGCATATTATTGTGAAGAAGTGAGAGTTGTGATGCACGTAAATTGAGCCAGTGTGCCATGGACAGCAGACATAGGGAGAGATGGTGGAGTGGGCACGACGCGAGCTTCAGAGTGCTCGCGGCGGAGTCGCTCGGGCGTCAGAGCAGGACACCAGTGCCAACGGATATCCTCCAGTGATACGTCCGATCGCAACCATGTGAACGGTACTTATAGAGCTGTAAACAGTTTTATTTGAGCCTTTTAAAGATATATTTTTATGAATAAATAAAAACGACTGAATAGTTTTTATCGATAGAGTATTGTGAGTTTTTGTTGGCGGAGCGGATGCCCGCTGCGACCGCGCGCGGTCTCTAAACGACGTATTAATATTGAGATAGTTATCCCGATCTAAATATCGACAGATTAAAATTTATTATGTTGGGGTTTATGAAATCCGCAATTTGAAATTTGAGCTTACTTGTGTAATTTCTTTCGAGGCCTATCCTTTGCAATATTGTAAAATATTCTATTTTCGAATGAGTTATTCGGAAACTAGTCTGTTATGTGATTGTTTTTTTGCATTTTACCAACGATGGAAAAACCACATCTCATTAATTAAGAATGAATCGACCTTTTTGTATAAGATAATGTTGAAGGCAATATGTGACATTTAACTAGAGGTGCAAGAATGCTGGCAGTCGCTCAAGGAGACTCGATCGTTGTGAAAAATAATCAAATTCGCTTTGGAATAAAATAATAATAATAATGATACATTTTAATAGAACTTGTGAGCTGATTGTTTGAAATGTCATATATTTCTGAAGCTATGTTGGTACGTTAGGAGTTGCATGGAGTTCCATGGGGCTGCCATATAAACATTGTGATCAGTTTGAATACTTTTATATTGCTGAGCGAGTGAAGTGTTGAAGTAGTGTTAAGTGTAGACCTGCTAGACTGTGCCCTGCGTCCTCATTGATTGGAAAAAGATACAAAACAAATATACAAACTAACAAAACCACCCTCACCCACATTTGGATTATTTTTATTTACATACAAATTATTTACACTTCAAATGAAATTATGTTTCAATTGATTCCAAATTTTTACTATGTGGCTTTATCCAATCAAACCTGAACCTACGCAGATCTTTGTTAAAAATTTTGTTTTCGACTAAAATCATTGATTTGAACTGTCATTGAATTACAGATGTTTGAATTTTGAAAAACTCGTGTTTTATTGGTTCTATCTCCCACTATAATTAATAATTATACAAATGCAAAAGACAGAAGAAAGGAAACGAAAAACTTATTTCTTGACTTAGGCTTTGAGTATTTAATCACTGGAGATGACATACGGATATATTCCGCTTTGCCAAAGTACCCGCGAAATCGCAGGTCGGTTTATCCAATAGGGCATAGAGTAAATCGCCAATAACTGGCCATATTATTTACCTTTTGGACGCCAACGACGCATATATCCGCACCGCAGGATCAACGCCAACGACCGATATATGCGTCAAGTATTTAGACCGATATAGACCGACGCCCATTGACATACGGGTCATGTTAGCGTGAAACTTAATGATGTCGTGACGTATGAGTGACACCTCTTTTACTTGTCAAAGCGTCGAAATGGTTACTGGCCACAACTTCATATATTTGTATTTATTTAGATGTTAGACGATTTCAACGTGCGTATTGTCTAACGCGTTTGACGCTCGCAATCAGAATCAGGTGTCATGATTTTGTATGGGCTATGGCAGTTGATTCCGATACCAAGTGTCAAAATTTCGTTAGGCAATAACCCCTCCGGACGCACAAATGCGTGCACTGATAACGCTTTGTAAGCGAGAGATCTCTTGGTGGCAGATAAACCGCGCGCGGTTTTAGTTCACCAAACAATTGTTACAGCTATAAGTTTCTTTTAATGTTAAATAAATGAAAAATATATATATATGCAAAAAATTAATGAGCAAATTGCTGGTTTTGGTAATATTACCGTTATCTTTCCGAGAATTTCCCCTCAATTGGAAATGTTTTGTGCAATTTCCATTCACTAACCACATTCGCTGTGCCCCCGGACACTGCTGCCGGACGAAGCTGCTTACCTATCTATACTATTATAAAGTTTTAAAAATGAAATGTCTGTGCATTGAAGATATTTAAAAAAAACCGACAAAGAGCATGTCGGGCCATGCTCAGTGTAGGGTTCCGCAGCCGTCCATACGAAAAAATGCACTACAGATGGAAAAAAATACGATATGAAAAAGTGCACTAGCAAAAGAGTTCCGTTTTTGCCATTTTGGCTACGGAACCCTAAAAACTATTGTAACGGACTATTTTTAGGTCACTGAAGCGAATTTTTTTTTTCAGATTGTTTGTTTACGTCGTTGTGGCTTCAACAAAGGCAAAACAAAGAACTATGTTAGCTATTTGCAAACTAAGATAAAGTACAATAACTACTCTAAGGTTCTCAAACGATGCATTAATCATGCTCAAAAACTTGAAAATGCCAATTACACTAGTCATTCTAAAAATAAGTGCAAGGCTACATGGGATCTAATAAAAAATGTGACCAAAAGCAACTCACCTGATGCAGACATTGGAAAATTGGCCATGAATGATGACATAATATCTATCCCATCTGAAATAGCGAATGCTTTTAACGATTATTATATAAATCTAACAAATTCAAATACCACTAATAAACTTAAACCTGACATTTCACTAGTAACGGAAAGCACATCTAGTTTGTTTTTGACCCCTACAGATCAAAGCGAAATATGTAAACTTATTACTACCCTAAATTCTACTAATTCTGCTGGCTATGACGAGGTCCAAACTAAAATAATAAAAGAATGCAAACAATAAATTGTTCCCGTTTTGAGCTACTTATTGAATATGTCTTTTATTAACGGCGTTTTCCCAAAACCATTAAAGCTCTCTCTAATAAAGCTACTTTACAAAAAAGGTAGCAAAGAATCTGTGGAAAACTACAGGCCCATTTCTCTTCTTCCCGTTATCTCAAAGATATTTGAAAAGGCGTTTCGTGAACGTATAATGTCATTCCTTACTAAGTTTAAAATAATAAAGCCGGAACAGTTTGGTTTCCAACCAGGAAAATCAACGTCCTTAGCCACTTTCACGTTAACTAATAAAATTCTGGAGTACATGAACGCAAGCTTGCCTGTTACCGCAATTTTCTTTGACATGAGCCGGGCTTTTGATTTTGTGTGTCACGAAACACTTCTAGCTAAGTGCGATCTTTATGGAATGAGAGGAGTTGTAAATGATTGGCTCAGAGACTATCTGCGTGAGAGGACTCAGTTTGTGGAAGTAACTCAAATTGATTCTTCTAACGCAGTGGCTGCCCATAGGTCGGTCACGAAAGTAAATGGGGTCGGTGTGCCCCAGGGAAGTATATTAGGTCCTCTGCTATTTATACTGTACATTAACGACCTCCCAAAAGTTACAAAGTTTAACTGCACACTTTTCGCGGATGACTTATCTGTTGTTATACCGTGTCGTGATGTCGATACTTATAATAGTGACCTAAATGAAACAGTAAACAATATAATATCTTGGCTACATAAAAATAATTTGAAAGTTAACATAAATAAGACAACCTTTATATAGTTTCTAAACAAAAATGCTAGTAAACGAGATCTAACTGTAACGTTTGCAGATCAGATTCTGTCAGAATCCCGTCAGACTAAATTCCTGGGTATACACTTGGATGATAAATGTTCATGGAGTGATCACATTAATACATTATGTAGTAAATTCTTTTGCATATGCCTTATGGAGACTGACAAAAATTAGCACCAAAGAGACTGCAATGCAAGCTTATCACGGCTATGTGTCCTCCCTACTGAGATATGGCATTATACTCTGGGGAAGCTCATCTTATGCAAGAAGTGCACTTATTGAACAAAAACAGTGCGTCAGGGCTCTTTGTAGTGCGGGCATCATGATATCCTGTAGACCACTATTTAGAAGCTTAAAACTTTTGACCGTGCCATGCATGTATATATACGAAATATGTTTATTTGTTAAAAACCACCCAGATTTGTTCAAGACCTATAAAGACACGTGTAAGTTTAATACAAGATATCCAAATCGTCTTGTATTTCCTGCTGCAAAGACAAAATTGTATGGAAAAAACACTTATTGTATGTGTATAAAAATTTACAATCAGTTGCATAATGACATTAAACAAATGCCAATTAGCTTGTTCAAAATTAAACTTGAAAATTGGCTAGTAGAAGAATTTTTCTACTCTATCGATGAATATTTTGATTATTATAAACATTGACATATAAATAGGGTAGTATTTGACTTTTTTTATATCTAATTCGTAAATTAAAATTTGTTCTATTGATTTGAATATTTTAATAATTATACATTCTCATTATTGACAACGCAAAACCGCAATAGTATTCTTTTTTATTAATTGTTTTTTTTTTTTTTTTACCCAGATATTTACATACTCAACATATTTGTAAATGAGATTGCTAATATTAAAATCATACTAGATATACTTCATTGTTTTTTGCATGCCAGCTGCTGGTAAAATGTGTGATTCCATGTAACTATTATACAACCTTGTACCACATTTTAAGCAAAATAAAGATCATTCATTCATTCATTCATTCAAGCCAAATCGGCTTACCGCATTTCAATTTCATTTTTAACTGTAGCTGGGTATCTAAAGATGGTAAAAGGATACTTTTTACCCTACTATGCTAAGGGAAAAAAACAAGGCGTTATGACTTTTTCTCCTCCGCGAACGAAGTTGCGGGCATCTTCTATTTTTATCTATGCATAAGAGTATACCACTCATGGAAGATCCAGTTACAAAAAAAATTCAGAAAAAATCATAGAAAACTCAAAAATCGCGGAACATACTTGGGAGGGATTCGGAAACCCCCGACATGAGGGTCATAATAGTTTTCGCGGAAGAGAAAAAGTCATAACCCGTCGTTTTTTCTTCAGCGTAGTCGGGTAAAAAGCATCCTATAACCATCTGGAGATCTCAGATACCCAGCTACCCGTGTATCAAAAAATGTGGAAATCTGTTTAGCCGATTTTGCGTGATGAAGCCACAACGACACATACAAACATACATAAAATCCAAAAAAAATATTTTTCGCTTTAGTGACCTCCAAATAGTCCGTAACAATATATTTTTTTAAATGTCTTCAATGTACAGACATTTCATTTTTACAACTTTATAATAGTATAAGTAGATGAGGCATTGAAAGTGCTGCCAAAACAAGCTTACCTACGCGACGCGTTATACGACACGTTATCAAGTTACATCATGTTGGTATGTTGGTATGACGAATTGAATCTACAAAAACATACGAAGTCGTTACTAGTTCGAAAACACACGAACTCTACTGTCTAAGATTTTGTGGTGTTTACTTATCCCTTGACTATTCCTCGTTTCATAAACGCTTGTAACTTGTATTACAAGTGGAAGTCTCTTTTTCATACATATTGTTGGAAAGAGATTTCCGCTTGTATAATACAAGTTACAAGCTTTTGTGAAATCACGATTGTCGCGGCGTGTTATGTTTGGCGCGATGTCGGAAAAGAAACATCGGTCGGCCGTTGCTGCGCTATAAAGAATGGGCCAAGCGGGACGTGCAACATTTTGACATCAAATCTATAACTGGGAGGAGGTCGCAGTGAATAAAGACAAGTGGAGGAAATTGGTATTGGATGGGTGTAAGTTCTTGATGATGCATGCAGGCGCGGTCCGAAGTGGAGGGTAACTCGGGACATGACCCCATTGACACCCCTCCACCCCCCCCCCGTAGCACACGTCTAATTGTTTTTTTTTAATATTTTCTTCTGTTTCCGCGATTATTACTCATTGAAATAAAACAATTTAACGGACCATGGAAAGCTGGAAAGCTTCCGAAACGTCGGGAACTAAAATGAGATAATATACGCGATATAATCCGTTAAATTGTTTTGTTTTTTTTTTGTATGTAAGAGGCAAGCATTTGACACACACGCACACAATCTCCCCTAATTATAATACTTAAATACATAGAAAATATCAACAACAAAAGGGTGGAATCAATAATCTTCTAAAACTTTACAATATAAAATATTAAGACTTCCATGCGACTTGTTATGCGGAGGAGTTAGAGTCATGTGACACGAAGGGTATTAGATACGCATGTGGAAGGAGGTAGGAGGAGGGGTAGGCCGAGGAAAAGGTGGATGGATTGCGTGAGAGATGACATGAACAGGAAGGAGAGTGACGAGATGACGAATGAGAGGTATGGAAGAAAAAAACATGCTGCGCCGACCCCAAGTAAATGGGATAAGGACAAGCGAATGATGATTAATAGAAGCCTTCCATTTGTTTTGTAATGTGTGCAATAAAGTCTAATTTACTCGACATATTTTATTATTAGTGACCCCTCCCAAATTTCAGGCTGCGCCTGGATGCATGGTTCAACCACACGTGACTTAAGGCATCAGCTCAGCTCGGCACTTGTTCTTATATCTGCTGTGGTCGCGTGTGCCGCTCACAGAGCGCGATTGGTTTACTCAGCCAAGCACGTTGTCTTATTACCCGACTGCGCGACGCAAAGGAGGGTAATGAGTTTATCAGTCTATGATGTATGTTTGTTCCTATCTGGAACAGGAGAGACCTAACGCGTGGACCGATTTTGATGATTCTTTCGTCAATCGAATCATCTTAATTGTCCGAATGTCACTAAAGACATGAAAATGATGAAAGCTCAAAATGGCGATAATGAGCCGCCATGTTGTGAAAAATAAAAAAAATGAAAATCAACGTACTATATCGAGTGGGGTATCATTGAATAGGCATTTAAAAATCATTATTAGGTTTCTTTTATTATTTTTAATTTTGAATGACCAGTTAGTAACTATAACGATTTAAAGTTGGTTACCAAGCCGTTCTCACTAAATTTTCATTTAATTGTAATGAATCTGTGTGCAAGCTTATTAGCCTCCACAATAAAGATTGCGAAATTTACTGATTTATAATTTTAACTAAAAAGTGTAAAATAATAATTTAAAAAAAAAACCCGATTGCATAAAAAAACTAAAAAGAAAAAACAAGTCCAAGTACCCTAGAAATTTGTTAAGTTATAATGAAAATGTTTCATGATTCATGATCGATACTCACATAAAACAAATAATAAATTATAATGTGGGACATAGCGATTTTAAACAGTCGGAACCCATTGTTGGGAAGATTTGAGTCGATCGAGATTTCTTATGGGTCCCAACTGTTTAAAATCGCTATGTTTTATGTGGGTATCGATCATGGATCATGAAACATTTTCATTATAACTTAACAAATTTCTAGGGTACTTGGACTTGCTTTTTTCTTTTTAGTTTTTTTATGTAGTTGGGTTTTTTCATAACAGTGTTATTTTATTGAAATAAAACAGTCCTCCCGTGACCATGGAAAGCTGGAAAGCTTCCGAAACGTCGGGAACTAAAATTAGATAATATACGCGATATAATCCGTTAAATTGTTTTATTTCAATGAGTAATAATCGCGGAAACAGAAGAAAATAGTGTTATTTTAGTCTGTAACAGATAAAGGCCATTGATGACCTGAAATCAACCTTTCACTGCACCCTTCCTTTCGTCTGTTTGTGAAGACACCACAAATAAATATCTGGAATAAATAAACTAGGAAATATAAAATTATCCACCCTTCCACAAAATCGACAAATCGTATTTGGCGCCATTCACTATCAGTGACCATGAGCTGAGTTTACTATAGGCGCTAGCTAGTATCTCGTATCGAGTCAGTACATCTCTCTCTCTCGCACGCGCTAATAATGCGAAAGCTTTGCGAAAGAGATAGACCGTCATCGAGCGCTCGATACTCGCTCGTGCCGAACTCATGATAGGCAATGATATTTAATAAGTACTTATTAAATATCATTGATGGTAGGCGCTTAGGTTACTCCACACTTTACAGACACGTACAAACCATTCGAAAGCGTCTTTGTAGGCTAGATTGCACTGACCTTTATACACCGTGATTCGGTGATCAGGTTTTTGGTTTTTTTTTTTTTATGAATATGTGATTGATGGCGGTCGCGTCATCTACCGCTGACGCAAATATAAACCAGCCAAGAAACACTTATTTTGAAATTTCATTTAGTCTAGATTTGATTGCTAGATTTTTGACATCGGTATACAAGAGGTTAAGTCGTAATTAGGTACATTCATGGTACATTGCATCAAACTTTTTTTTTTTTATCAATGTTATGCTTGTCACCCTACTAATCCGTATCTGTGAGCCTACACAACCAGAGAATATAAGCACTTCGTTTTAAGAGGCGGGACTGTCATACTAGCCAATAGAATCAATTTGCATGGCACGCTGATACCAACATGTACGCAAAGAACCGTCAAACAGCAGTAGTACCAATCTAATAGACTAAAATAGTGTAGTAGGCTATACGCTTGCAATTTTTATCGATATCAATAAAAATGGACTGGGTTGGAATATATTTATTTAAATGTGCTAATACAAGGTTGGACGTAAACGTGAACCCGAAATAGAATAACAAGGTTTTTCTTTTAATGTAATTATTTATTATTATAAACAAAGATCAGAAACAAATGAAAAAATTTTTCGACGATACTGGACTTGAACCAGTGCCTTGAGCCAGACCGGGGCAGCACGCTCTACCATCTGAGCTAATCGTCCACACCAGCAGTCGACGAATTTTGTCATCTGTTCTTGCTTATGGATCTCTGTATGGTGCATCCGACTCTTTAGCCGTTAGCGCCGCCTAGTGCAGAACTATGAAGTTACTTTCACCCCGAGCAGATACCTTTACAGGTACCATTGCTCGGCGAGAGGTGGCGCTATTATCAAGACTGTACTTTTTGTTTTACAAATATCATGATAATAATCACAATTTTTGCAATTTATTACTGGATCACTCCACTAGCGTTATTATTATAAACAAAGATCAGAAACAAATGAAAAAATTTTTCGACGATACTGGACTTGAACCAGTGCCTTGAGCCAGACCGGGGCAGCACGCTCTACCATCTGAGCTAATCGTCCACACCAGCAGTCGACGAATTTTGTCATCTGTTCTTGCTTATGGATCTCTGTATGGTGCATCCGACTCTTTAGCCGTTAGCGCCGCCTAGTGCAGAACTATGAAGTTACTTTCACCCCGAGCAGATACCTTTACAGGTACCATTGCTCGGCGAGAGGTGGCGCTATTATCAAGACTGTACTTTTTGTTTTACAAATATCATGATAATAATCACAATTATTGCAATTTATTACTGGATCACTCCACTAGCGTTATTATTATAAACAAAGATCAGAAACAAATGAAAAAATTTTTCGACGATACTGGACTTGAACCAGTGCCTTGAGCCAGACCGGGGCAGCACGCTCTACCATCTGAGCTAATCGTCCACACCGGCAGTCGACGAATTTTGTCATCTGTTCTTGCTTATGGATCTCTGTATGGTGCATCCGACTCTTTAGCCGTTAGCGCCGCCTAGTGCAGAACTATGAAGTTACTTTCACCCCGAGCAGATACCTTTACAGGTACCATTGCTCGGCGAGAGGTGGCGCTATTATCAAGACTGTACTTTTTGTTTTACAAATATCATGATAATAATCACAATTTTTGCAATTTATTACTGGATCACTCCACTAGCGTTATTATTATAAACAAAGATCAGAAACCAATGAAAAATTTTTTCGACGATACTGGACTTGAACCAGTGCCTTGAGCCAGACCGGGGCAGCACGCTCTACCATCTGAGCTAATCGTCCACACCAGCAGTCGACGAATTTTGTCATCTGTTCTTGCTTATGGATCTCTGTATGGTGCATCCGACTCTTTAGCCGTTAGCGCCGCCTAGTGCAGAACTATGAAGTTACTTTCACCCCGAGCAGATACCTTTACAGGTACCATTGCTCGGCGAGAGGTGGCGCTATTATCAAGACTGTACTTTCTGTTTTACAAATATCATGATAATAATCACAATTTTTGCAATTTATTACTGGATCACTCCACTAGCGTTATTATTATAAACAAAGATCAGAAACAAATGAAAAAATTTTTCGACGATACTGGACTTGAACCAGTGCCTTGAGCCAGACCGGGGCAGCACCCTCTACCATCTGAGCTAATCGTCCACACCAGCAGTCGACGAATTTTGTCATCTGTTCTTGCTTATGGATCTCTGTATGGTGCATCCGACTCTTTAGCTGTTAGCGCCGCCTAGTGCAGAACTATGAAGTTACTTTCACCCCGAGCAGATACCTTTACAGGTACCATTGCTCGGCGAGAGGTGGCGCTATTATCAAGACTGTACTTTTTGTTTTACAAATATCATGATAATAATCACAATTTTTGCAATTTATTACTGGATCACTCCACTAGCGTTATTATTATAAACAAAGATCAGAAACAAATGAAAAAATTTTTCGACGATACTGGACTTGAACCAGTGCCTTGAGCCAGACCGGGGCAGCACGCTCTACCATCTGAGCTAATCGTCCACACCAGCAGTCGACGAATTTTGTCATCTGTTCTTGCTTATGGATCTCTGTATGGTGCATCCGACTCTTTAGCCGTTAGCGCCGCCTAGTGCAGAACTATGAAGTTACTTTCACCCCGAGCAGATACCTTTACAGGTACCATTGCTCGGCGAGAGGTGGCGCTATTATCAAGACTGTACTTTTTGTTTTACAAATATCATGATAATAATCACAATTTTTGCAATTTATTACTGGATCACTCCATTAGCGTTATTATTATAAACAAAGATCAGAAACAAATGAAAAAATTTTTCGACGATACTGGACTTGAACCAGTGCCTTGAGCCAGACCGGGGCAGCACGCTCTACCATCTGAGCTAATCGTCCACACCAGCAGTCGACGAATTTTGTCATCTGTTCTTGCTTATGGATCTCTGTATGGTGCATCCGACTCTTTAGCCGTTAGCGCCGCCTAGTGCAGAACTATGAAGTTACTTTCACCCCGAGCAGATACCTTTACAGGTACCATTGCTCGGCGAGAGGTGGCGCTATTATCAAGACTGTACTTTTTGTTTTACAAATATCATGATAATAATCACAATTTTTGCAATTTATTACTGGATCACTCCATTAGCGTTATTATTATAAACAAAGATCAGAAACAAATGAAAAAATTTTTCGACGATACTGGACTTGAACCAGTGCCTTGAGCCAGACCGGGGCAGCACCCTCTACCATCTGAGCTAATCGTCCACACCAGCAGTCGACGAATTTTGTCATCTGTTCTTGCTTATGGATCTCTGTATGGTGCATCCGACTCTTTAGCCGTTAGCGCCGCCTAGTGCAGAACTATGAAGTTACTTTCACCCCGAGCAGATACCTTTACAGGTACCATTGCTCGGCGAGAGGTGGCGCTATTATCAAGACTGTACTTTTTGTTTTACAAATATCATGATAATAATCTCAATTTTTGCAATTTATTACTGGATCACTCCACTAGCGTTATTATTATAAACAAAGATCAGAAACAAATGAAAAAATTTTTCGACGATACTGGACTTGAACAAGTGCCTTGAGCCAGACCGGGGCAGCACGCTCTACCATCTGAGCTAATCGTCCACACCAGCAGTCGACGAATTTTGTCATCTGTTCTTGCTTATGGATCTCTGTATGGTGCATCCGACTCTTTAGCCGTTTTCTGATCTTTGTTTATAATAATAACGCTAGTGGAGTGATCCAGTAATAAATTGCAAAAATTGTGATTATTATCATGATATTTGTAAAACAAAAAGTAATTATTTATTGTTTTACTGGCAATATTAGATTTTTGGAGACCCACTGTCTGCTTCTGAAAATATTGTATAATTACAACAGAGGTAAATTTTCTTATATATAACGTCTAAATATTAAATAATAACTACTCAACAAATAAACTTAAGAATCTTCATATGTTCTGGTATGGATGGCAATCAAATTTTCAGTTGAAACGTGGGTACAAAGTATTTTTATGATCATGTTTCATGCAAGTTCACACGCAATTCGACTTATTTTGTATAATTATTTCCACTGATAAACTAATAAGCCTGTAGTTATCGATAGTTACAGTACATCCCTAGTACACAATTAAAATAGATTTAAAATATCTAATTTTGTTTATTTATTTAGCATGCTGCAAGAAATATGGCTAAATGAATCTAAGGCAATACTTTTCGGCCCTCATCCCAGACAAATGTGCCATAAACATCCTTTTTTCGCAATTTTGCAACGACAAAGAAAGAAAGAAAATATTACGACGACGGTAATATTTTCTCACATAAAAAAACAACTGCAATTACATAAAACAATTGATTTACCACACATTATCACTAAAAACTAGATGGCGCTTTAAAACTAAACATCTAACTATGTTATAATTGAACAAATTAACGTAGTACAGCGACAATTAGTTCGCATATAGCTAATAATAAATAAATCGTCACATTTAAATACTGTGTCACGCTTGCAAAGCTAAATAAGTGTAAATAATAATTCTTATACATAGATAGCGTTTTACTCATCGGGGAACAGCCTTTTGTATGGAGATCGTCATGTCAGTCCTGTTGTTTGAATGGTCCTTGGTAAATACCAAATTCTAAACTAATGTTATCGTGCGAAACACGTTAATTGTTTTCTTCTGCATAGCAGGCTCCAAAAACGCAGCTTCTTTGACGTGACATGTCAAAAATCAATTTGCAGAGGGCGCTGCAAATTGCTCGGCCACGTAAGTCAGGGTCGTATTTTTCTTGACTTTATTGCTTTAAATTACGTTATTTCACGCTCCATTTTAATATGTGAGGATAGTGAGTTAGTGCAAAAGTGAACGTACAGTTTTCCGTGAATATATTCCGTTCTGGTCGAGGTAAGTGTTGATTTCCGTCTAGCAAACGTCTTCGCCCATCCGTCAGTCTTGCAGTGAATTAGCATGTTTAATGGAATATTGTCGCCGATAACAGTGTTTTATCATAACACAAACATAAAATGATTCAATATAATCCAACCGTAACCGTATGCGCAGTTTAGTTTGGTGACTATGTCATAATACTGGCTTAACATTTCTAGATTGAGGAACGATGTCCAATTTGCCACCAAACCCGTACAACAATTTGCCCGGGGCTCCGCCAACGAATGCCAACATCGGGCCACAGCTGTTTAACCAGAATCCGCCGCCCAGCCAGCTACCTCCCGGCTATGGACTTAAGCAGGACACAAACTCGAACAGTCCACAACACATGCCAACATCGATGCCTCAGAACAACTTCGCGCGTCAAGCTCCAAATGTGAACCATTGCAATCAAAGTGGGAACAATTCACCAGCATTCAACCATTCAGGAATGATGCTACCTCTGCCGACAAGCTTAGGGTCATCTCCAATAAGAGCACCCTTAAAACCTGTTATGGCTCCGACTAGCCAGTATCAGAACTCGCAGCAGGCACCTCTGTCTACAGCCAGTTCACAAACTGTGTCTAATGCTAATCCTTCTCCAAATCCATACCCTCCTAACATTCCTCTTCAGCAGCGGCAGATAAATGATAATGCCCCACCACTCATTTCCTCTAGTCAGTTCACCCAGCCACTAACAAATGGGCCGCAAATGACAAGCCCTCCAGGGCCTAATACATCACAGCCACCAAGTCAGTACCCAGTGTTTTCAAGTGCACCTCAAACAGTACTACCTAATATCAATAGTGCCCATAGACCTAATCAAGGACCTCAAATGACTAGGCCACCAGCTTCTCCATCTCTCAAACCGGGACCCCAAGGACCATCAACCAGTCAACCTAATATACCATTTTCTGGGCCACCCCAACCGGGGCTTCCGAGAAGCAGTCCTCTGATATCTAGTCCCCCTATGAGTGGTCCCACAACAGGTCCTGCGAACACAAATACACCTCCATTAGCAGCTCCAATGAATGTGCCTCTCGGAGTCAATGGTCCAATTAGCCAACCGGCGAGACCACCTATGGGTCCACCTACTTCTGCACCTACTATGGTTCCATCAATGGCACATATACAAAATCCATCCTCTATAGGTGGTCCAACACATCCTCCCGTTATTGGCGCTCTTAGACCAGGGATGTTTTCAAGCCCAAATGTGAATGGACCTCCAGGTCAACCGACAGTGACAAGACCTCCTGGATCCTTCCCTCCTGGTTCCTTCCCTGCTCCCAAACAACCACCAATGCCTCAAGGGCCTCCTACTGGCCCCCAAAGTTTACCCCCTATAAGTTTACAAGGTTTGCCTCCCTCATCTCTACATCAACAGCCTGGTATGCCACCTAAAATGCCTCCTGGACCAGCAAGTATGCAATCTGGACCTCCAAACATGCCTCCTGGGCCTTACAACATGCAACCTGGACCTCCTAGCATGCCACCCGGGCCTCCAAACTTGCAAACAGGGCCTACTAGTATGCCACCCATGAACATGCAATCTGGACCTCAAAGTATGCAGCCTGGAATCGGAGCAACGCCAGGGCCACCAAAGAGCAATATGCAGAACAGATATCCACAAATGCCTCAGAGTAATTATGTAAACAACCAGCCTCCGATGCCTCCTCAACCCAACATGCCACCACAACCAAACATGAATAGACAATATGCTCAACCTCAATACAATGCCCAGGGTCTGACACAGCAGATGGGTCAATTGAGCGTCACAAAACAGGGCTTCGACCAACTGTGGGGTCACCAAATGATAGACTTGTTGCAGTGTACAAATATCTTGCCGGAATACCCCGAGGAGCCAGCAGAGATAAGGCTTGGACACCAATTTGCCGATTCATCTAACTGCAGTCCTGAGTAAGTGTTTACTACATAATTTCTGTTTTTTTTTGTGTAGTTAGTAATTTTTGTTTTGATTATTTCTTGAAAGTTGCATATTTGCTTTCACTACTAAAAGTAACTTGAAATTTGGTATGTGTGAACTCCTTTGAAATGGATATTGGACTCTGTCAAAATCTGCTTTATCTGCCAAAAAAACATTAAAAAGTGGTTGGGTGTTACATGTTAAAAAAAGATTGATAATGTGTGGTATGTCCATTTTGTTAAAATAATAAAGTCAACTGACTAAAATTCATGTTACGAGCAAGATTACAATGTGCCACGCAAAGGAAGATAACTTAACCCTCTCAGATAGATAACTGGCATGTCCTCATTTAGTTCCTGCTAATTGCTTAGTCAATTTTCATACATTTCATTGGTGGACACCATTGACCGTGATCTACTTATGTGAAAAATTTTAGCTAGAGATGCGTGATCTAGCTTCTTACCTTCGTTACAGCTATTAAAAATAAAATGAATAAAGTTTTATTGTTCGGATATGACACACAATATCATGGTAAAAAAACACATAACAAATAGGTACAATAAAATATAATCTTACGTGATTAGTGTTAAAATTGATTATTTTTATTTTAATATTTATTACAAGCTTTTCTTAAGTTACACTTGCAACGATGTCTGTGTGTTTAATCAAATCTTGTTAGTCAAATTTGACGTGGTTCTAGTCATCCGATCGAACTGAAATGTAATTATAAAGTGCCGTCAAAAATCGTATTTTTAAATCATTTTTTTTTATTAATAATTATTAAGTATATACTAAATAGTCACAGTAGAGAAGTTGCTTGAAAGAAATGCAATATTAGTTGTAGAATAGTTGGTGTTTGATATAGATCTAATAAAAACATTCTTTTGAAAACTTGCATCATGCTCGCAACATTGTTTTTCGAAACATAATAGCTCTATGTCTACAATTTACTCAGCTGCTTTCAAATAATTATCCATACATCGCTTCTTGCTGATTGTCACAAAGACAATGGCTGCTTAGTATCATGTGTGTAAAGATAAACTATGTCTGTCACTACTTTGTAATCTTTGATAACAATAAGTCAGATGGAAGGTCAAAGTTCTCAACTTCAGTTAAAGTTACTATTGAAGAATTCGTTTTTAGGGTTCTGTATCTCAAAAGGAAAAACGGATCACTTTGTTGTTAAAACCCTTTTCCTCAGGAAAGTAGTATAAGTAGTGTCCAGTTATCAAGTTGGAATTAATATAAAATACACCCTTGGTGCCTTGAAGCTGATTAAATCAAGCATCTAAGTTAACACAATCCACAGATACAGTCATTAAAAGCGGTGTTTCCATACAAATTGTCCTCCATGGAAAACCTAGGATACTTTTAGTAGTCCTAGAAACTTGAAATTTAGTATAGGTAGCTCTTATAGTACAACCCACGAAATAAATCTGTAAATCTTACTTTTTCTGTCTGTCTGTCTATGTCAGTAACTAATATAAAATGACCCCAGACCGCGCACAGTTAACACGCTAACACTGGATTTTCATAGATACGTTTTTACCGTCAATTTTTTATGAAAACTTCTTTGCGCAAATCCGGCTCGCACTTGGCCGGTTTTTTATTTGGAATATAACTGGATCACTCTCTATTTATTCTATTTAAACTCTGAAATAACTGTGTTCAGGTATAAATGTTGAGATTGTGAATGTTTTTCTGTGTATTGTAAAATCAGACATGTAACAGTGCCTTTGAGGCCTACATGCAGAATAAAGTTTTGAATTTTGAATTTTGTAACATGCAGTTGCCAATGCCAATTTAAGCAATCCGAATTGGATACATTTATGATAGCATTAGTTGGGATTTATGTAGAATTTGCCTTCAACAACAATTATATGCAAAGTTTAAGATATAGAACAGTTCTATTAGTAAGTATAGTATTAATATTTCGTAGAATTAGTCACACTAAAAAAACGTTTTTTTCTGGGCTCGATGTGCTCAAATGTAACATTGACATGTATGTTTAAACCTTCCTCATTGTCTCATGAGAATAGCAAATTTTGTGTTTGGTACACACATATTGTCCGTTTACTAACATTGTGTTTCAGACTTTGTCGCTAATGTTGATATGCAATTATCGTAGATAATTCTTGCTTATTACTTCAGATCTATTATAACATACTAAAAGGTTCTCGCATCTTAGTTCGCGAAGGGAAAGTCATAACCCTTTTCTTAACATTAATTGGGACAAATATTCTTACCATCTTAAATGCGAAAGTAACTATGTCTGCGTGGCTGTTGCCTTATCACGTCTAAACTGCTGAACCGATTGAGATGTTATTTGGTAGTTATGGAGATAGTTTGAGATACTGGAAAATAAAAAGAGGAGGAAGTGTCTATGGGGAATTAACTTTTGAAATATAGGCTGCTCAGTTTTCGGTAACGCGGGCGAAGTCACAGATAATTAAATAATGATCATTATTCTGTAAGTATGCCGCAAGTGCACTTTTACAAGTCTGACTCTACGGCATTACCCAAGACGAGACCACTGTTGGGAAGAAAGCCGAAACAAACTCAACAGTCAGATTTTTCTAAATAAATCTTATCTATTACGATATTTGTACTTAGCCTGTGATAGATGTATGTTTTTAAGTAACTCAATGCGTAGTTCTCCAAGAAAACATATCAAAACTTATAAAAAGTAAAAATATAATAGAAGGAAAATAAAGCAAAATATGATTTTTTTAATCAACTTACTCACGTTTGATATGCCATCTTATTAGAACAGTGTCCCGGTTAATATGCTATTATCCTGTAATCTTTCTTGCATGTTTAAGCTTTAATTTTCTTTTTTTTTTTTTATTGCCGACTGTACTTTTTTTTGAACATCTGTCAACTACTCGTCGAGACGATTCTAAAGTACCCAAACTCGGTAGGATTTCGTTACGTTATTAAACAGTTTCCATGACCACCTTTCGGCACCATCATCAGATCAGCTTTAGTGTAATATTGCATTGTTACTGAACTTACATAAGTATGCGAAATTTTAGCTCAATTGGACACTGGGAAGTGTGTCGGAATTAATGTGCAAGATTTGACCCACACAAACACAACATACACGGCACTAACACGGCAAATTACCTAGATAAGAGCTTGCAAAAAATCAAATAAATATATCCGTAAAATCAGCGATTTTTCAACTAGTCTGATGAAAATAGAAATGTTAAAAAATCATTTAATTTTAACAGCTTTATAATGATATACTCATAAATAGATGTATATTAAGTTTAGCCAAAAGAACTTTTTCTTGTGATTGCTGACAGATACGATAGCCCAATTCTTAAGGACTGGATTATTGTTATTACTATTAATTTTACATTCTCTCATCTTGCAACCTGGATATTATATTATCTATCAAAAATATTGAGTATTCCAACAATGGAAACAAAGCATTCGCGTGCCGATAGTAGTGTTATGTTGTATAAATGTTTGTTTTTATGCAACACGAGTCGATTGGAATCTTGGGTATATTATTTATGTGTGGCATATATTTGGACTTTGTATCTTCTCTGATGCGTCATCGGATACTGGTTGTCCTTGTTTACCCTGTTTTGACTGGACAAAGGCGTTTGTATAAAAGTAGGGTGGTTAAAGAAAGGGTACTTTAGATGGCAGGTATTTTTCACGCGAGCCGAAGGCGAGAGCATATATTTTAGAAGGCATAGAATAACTTCATGCTATGTGTGTATATAAATATGTTTACATCTTACGTTGCCCAAAAAGTGATTTTTGTTCCTGTAGTAAGCGAGCGGTATTTATGCTACATATGACTAGTGTATGCTGTGAGAAATTTCTTGTGTGTAGTAATTTTTTTTTGAAATATTGGTAACAATCCTAAATATGATGATATTATACATCATCATCATCATATCGGCCCAAAGACGCCCACTGCTGGACAAAGACCTCAAGGATCCCGATATGATGTAAATAACATATACAAATTGAATTATTTTGATTTTTTTCCTTATATTCATTAATTAAGTGATTTGGATACACAGTGTAACTACTAAAATGCTATTTCCATTCACACTACTTAATATCCGTGGATACAGTCAGCCGCAAACAGGTGTAAACGCTTAGTCCGTTCAAAAATATATTCGCTAGACTCTATTACCCGTCAATAGAGTTGACTTGAAAAAAGGCCTTCTATTTCTATTTTCACTTCTGAGAATTTTCCTGGTAACTGCATAGGTCTACTACGACTAGGGGTAACGTGAAGTTTTTAATTGGTAAATGAGTTGCGTGATCCCCTATCTCAAAAAAATCAATAAGTGACGTTTGTCACGATTCCGCTAGCAATTATGGGAGTGTTTATGTGTTCACCAACATGCACGGATGCACATATCTAGGAATGGAACACGTAATACTGCAGTGAAAGGTATTTGCGGCTCAATTGGGTATAGTTTCCTGATGCCAATATAAATTAATCGACAGAAACCAGTACCTAAATGTATTTTTTTTGTATACACAAAACTATGTAGTTGCACTTTATTGCCGTATTCAAAGAGGCTACGCGAAGCATCGGTTGACCAGTATGCTGGCACTTTCTTAGCTCAGGGAATCAGCTTTGCTATTCAGCGTGGCAATTGCTGCCAGCTTTCTGGGCACCCTGCCGTCCGGGACGAGCATGGGGGATCTTTTTTATCTACATATATAGTTTTAAGTTTTATGCATGTAATAAATACTATTTTAATAAAAGGCAGCAATTTGCCCGCGCGCCAAAGTCTGCATTTCTATTTATCCATTTCGTATTACCGAAGGGTCGAGAGAGTTCATAAAAAATACTGTAGGTAGCTGATTCGATCTCTCAGGAAACTAACTTATAACAAAAGCTAGATATATTTAAATGTAACGGTGGTTGCATTTTCTGAAACGCCTGCATGCATTTGTAAATTAATTTCATAGTAATTTTAGATATTTATCAGTTTTACTTTTCTGTTGTTATAGTATTGTATTGTTAGTGTCGTAATTTTTCGTAATAACTATTAGGTAATGTGTGTATATAGCAGTGGCGTGGCGTCAAACATGTTGTTGGTAAAGCCGGAGTATATTTTCTGTATGTTTTCTTTAAAAACAGTAGAATAACGTACTTAAATGCCTTAAAGTAGGCAAGCCGGTTAGAATCGGGTTCTATTAACGCCACGCCACTGGTATATACTAAATCATCCTCAAAAATCAACCTATTAATATAATTGTCCCAATGCTCGATACTGCCGCGATACTTGGCAGCCCCGGATCTACGTTTTATTCGAACTGGGGCAAAACCTTGATGGTGGCGCCCCCTCCCTTCTGTGTTTAAGAAAAACTTAAAACTGTCAATGACTAGCATTTTTTGTGACCCAAATCTATGAGATTTTAGGAGAAGAGGCTTCATTAGTTCGATATTTCGAATTCTGGTCTCAAGGATTTGGCGCCCCCATAAAATTGCCGCCCGGGGCAAGTGCCCCGGTTTGCCCCCCATTAGATCCGGGGCTGATACTTGGCACCTTAATTCTCAGCAAATGAGGTGAAAAACATCGTGTCCATTATTGGAAGTACGGTGTGTGAAACATTGGGTCGTTAACCTTACGTTTCTGTTGTTTTATTGACGTTTTGTATTGTCTGTTACAGTATCTTCAGGTGTACGATAAACCGTATACCCGAGACGAACAGCCTTCTACAGAAGTCGCGTCTGCCCCTAGGAATACTAATCCATCCATTCAAGGATCTCAATGTAAGTGACACAGATTTTACCCACTTAAAAAATGGAGGTACTCTTCTTTGACAAATATTCATGAAATGTTTTAAAGCATTTTTGCCTAGAGCATTTTATCCTCGGATATCGTCATAATTTGCGGCACAATAGTCTATGTATGTCTTTATTTATAATAAAAACCTCGATTAGGTGCTGTCTCAAAGAAAATCAAACCTATGTATAGCCGCGTCTTAAAACATGTACACACTTCGGAACTTACGTTTGCGGGATCAAAACAGTCTACATATTTTCAGACGTGACCGTACACAATTGTCAATGCCTTTGGAACAATTTCGTAACATTATACTTCTGACTTTGACATTAAGCAAATTTATACTGTTATTTTATCATGAAATAAACAAATCTATCTTTCTATTCACCTATTTAGAAAAACATATGATAATATGAGTGACAGTTACAGACACAGTTACAAAATCATTGATTCCGGCCTGTATACATAAGTAAAACTAGTATGCTTTATCTCACGTAGCTACTTGAGATTTATCAAAGAGTACCTACCTCGTCACACTTTCACTACTGTAATAAGTATTCCGTTCATACGCCGTGACCCCGAATCCCAGATTCGGCACTCGCCTTGACTGTAACCTTCACTTGCTGATGTTAAATAAATTACAAGATTTATTAGATAATTTTCCTGATATCGTTTTTCTTGCAATCAGCGAATTTTCCTTTTGCGTGTTTACAAAGGCTTTTACAATTGTTATACCCTTATAAAAATCGAGTTTGTTTTATGGTTTGTTAAACAGCAGAACAAAACAAAGTAAGACGATTTGCCGTGATTTCTGCGTACAGATTATTATATTATAACACGAAAAAATGCATAGCTCGCGTAAGATAAGCAAAACCCACAAGGATTTTTTTTTATTTTATTATAAAGCTATCGCATTTATCCCACCAGCTCCGAATTTTAATTGACCTTGGCAATCTAGTCCTGATTCAACTTACTCTAAACCTACAATTTACTAGGCTTTTAGGACTGGGGAAAGGCATCCCAAGTAGCACACAAGCTGTGTTAGAGCCCTTATAACGCTGAAACTGGCTGTGTAATGGCCGTATAAGCTCTTATACAGCTTGCGTGCTACTTGGGATCGCCCACGGATCTGTACGATGATCGGCCTTGCGCCACCCGCATGTAACGCTTGCCCCTGCCCGCAATGGCGTGCTCCATATAGGCACAAAGACACTGCCTGCCCTGAACGACCATGGCTCTATATAGGCACAGATAATGTCTACCCTGAACGACCAATTGCTCCATATACTACCTACCTTTGCCAAAAACCCTGTGCGGCAGTACGCGTCATTTGGCTGATAATAGTTATGATGCTTTTACGCGGACTAAGTGGCGTGGTAAATACTAGCGGCTCAAATTGAATATTGCTTTTGTTTCAGCATCTCCCGGTGATACAATGCACGACGATAGTGCGGTGCCGCGCCTGCCGCACGTACATCAATCCGTTCGTGTACTTCGTCGACGCCAAGCGTTGGAAGTGCAACCTGTGCTACCGCGTCAACGACTGTGAGTATCCCATCTCCCGGTGATCCACGACGGTAGTGCTGTACATCAATCCGTTCGTGTACTTCGTCGACGTCAGACGGCGGAAGTGCAACCTGTGCTACCGCGTCAACGACTGTGAGTATCTCATCTCCCGGTGATACACGACGTTAGTGCTGTACATCAATCCGTTCGTGTACTTCGTCGACGTCAGACGGTGGAAGTGCAACCTGTGCTACCGCGTCAACGACTGTGAGTATCTCATCTCCCGGTGATACACGACGTTAGTGCAGTACATCAACCCGTTTGTGTACTTCGTCGACGTCAGGCAGTGGAAGTGCAACCTGTGCTACCGCGTCAACGACTGTGAGTATGTCATCTTCCGGTGATACACGACGATAGTGCAGTACATCAACCCGTTTGTGTACTTCGTCGACGTCAGGCAGTGGAAGTGCAACCTGTGCTACCGCGTCAACGACTGTGAGTATCTGTTGTATATGCACATGCGCGAGCGCCCGACCCTCCCCGCTCCGATTTGTCAAACCAGTAATAAACCAGCTTTCCAAGTAAACGGTTGTTTCCTTCGTCTCATACACTTCAGTATCTCATCTCCCGGTGATGCACGACGATAGTGCAGTACATCAATCCGTTCGTGTACTTCGTCGACGTCAGGCGGTGGAAGTGCAATCTGTGCTACCGCGTCAACGACTGTGAGTATCTCATCTCCCGGTGATATTCGACGTTAGTGCAGTACATCAACCCGTTTGTGTACTTCGTCGACGTCAGGCAGTGGAAGTGCAACCTGTGCTACCGTGTCAACGACTGTGAGTATCTCATCTTCCGGTGATACACGACGATAGTGCAGTACATCAACCCGTTTGTGTACTTCGTCGACGTCAGGCAGTGGAAGTGCAACCTGTGCTAGCGCGTCAACGACTGTGAGTATCTCATCTCCCGGTGATACTCACGACGATAGTGCGCCACCAACCCGTATGTGTACTTCGTCGACGCCAAGCGCTGGAAGTGCAACCTATGCTACCGCGTCAACGACTGTGAAAATCTCATCTCCCGGTGATACACGCGACGATAGTGCGGTACATCAATCCGTTCGTGTACTTCGTTGACGCCAAGTGCTGGAAGTGCAACCTATGCTACCGCGTCAACGACTGTGAATATCTCATCTCCCGGTGATACATGCGATGATAGTGCAGTACATCAGTCCGTTCGTGTACTTCGTCGATGCTAAGCGGTGGAAGTGCAACCATATTTTTTCCATTATGATCTATATTATGGTGGAGCCCCCTTGAAGAGAACCACACTTTGAGTATCGCTGAGTTGTTTTTCTTTTTATTATCACACAGTTTAATCCAATGTGATTATAATGAGAGAGTTTATCTCCATTAAACAATAAAGTATATTGTACTTTTTATTTTACAAATATCATGATAA
Organism: Hedya salicella; assembly: GCA_905404275.2. NCBI lineage: Eukaryota > Metazoa > Arthropoda > Insecta > Lepidoptera > Tortricidae > Hedya > Hedya salicella. The sequence goes on from FR990100.1 coordinate 5,623,939, forward strand.
TAATCACAATTTTTGTAATTTATTAGTGGATCACTCCACTAGCGTTATTAACTTAAAAGTAACTTCATAGTTCTGCACTAGTCGGCGCTAACGGCTAAGGAGTCGGATGCATCATACAGAGATCCATAAGCAAGAACAGATGACAAAATTCGTTGACTACTGGTATGGACGATTAGCTCAGATGGTAGAGCGTGCTGCCCCGGTCTGACTCAAGGCACTGGTTCAAGTCCAGTATCGTCGATTTTTTTTTCATTTGTTTCTGATCTTTGTTTATAATAATAAAGTATATTGTTTTACAAGCTTTCAATCAATCAATCAAAATATCCTTTATTCAAGTAGGCCTAGATACAGGCACTTTCGAATTGTAAATAACAACGAGAGAAGTCTTTTATTTAACTTCACTTATTAGCTGGTATGTATGCCAATTTGAGTCAAATTTTGCAAGGCCATTGAAATAATGAACTTTATTCTGTAAGTAGGCCGCAAGGGTACTTATACAAGTGCGAATCTACCGGCATCTGCATTTATATTCACTTTCAGAAGTCAGATTATTTTAAAATTTCATGATTAAATGTAGATTCCTAAGCAAAAAATTACTCGATTTGATTAATCGTTCCTAGTGCTTTATTGTTACTTTTATATATTTCGCTCTATCTTTCAGTACCCGAGGAATTCCAATACGACCCCGTCAGCAAATCTTATGGAGACCCGACGCGGCGGCCCGAGATCAAGTCAGCGACCATCGAGTTTATAGCGCCGGGCGAATACATGCTGCGCCCGCCGCAGCCGGCCGTCTACCTGTTCCTGTTCGACGTGTCGCAGATCGCCATGGACTCGGGCTACTTGCAGGTAAATATCGACACAGCCCGAGGCGAGTAGGTGCTGTCCAACGCTCACCGTAGACGGTCGTCTACCTGTTCCTGTTCGACTTGTCGCAGATCACCATGGACTCGGGCTACTTGCAGGTAAATACCAACACAGCCCAAGGCGAGTAGATACTCTACTGCGCTCACCGCAGACGGTCGTCTACCTGTTCCTGTTCAACGGACTCCTGCTACATGCACGTGGATAGACACAGAGCCGGGCGAATACATGCTGCGCTGTCGCAGCCGGCCGGGCTACTCGTGTTGCACGTGAGTGTTCGACCAAGAATACACTCGTGACTGTTTTTGGCGACGACAATGGCGACTGTGTTGTAGGCGATAGTGTGCTCCCATGTGGCTGATGTGGCCAATGTTATTTAAAAACAGCTACTAACATAGTTTAATCTATTGGTTCTCCATGTAATTAAATAAATAAAACAGTACGCACAAAGGGTACGTGAGCACGCCTAATGCCCTTTGACGTTTAACTCAATTACGTCCACTAGTGCCAAAGGTCAACATTTATTTCTAACAGTAGATCTCCAATTCAAGGAGTTGTCAGTCTGCTTTTCCCACCGGGTTGAGGTTTATGTTGCAGTTTTTATATCGAAACGTTAGCAGTGACTCAAGTTAGGTGAGACGCATGTCGCGCCGCAGCCGACCGGCTACCTGTTCATGTCATATTGGGAATATAATGACATTTTCGTTGCAGGTGGTATGCGAGACGCTGAAGAACAACTTGGACCAGCTGCCGGGCGACGGGCGGATGCAGGTGGGATTCATCTGCTACGACGCGCACGTGCACTACTACCTGATGAGCGAGGGCCTCACGAGGCCCAAGGAGATGACCGTCTTGGATATAGACGGTGAGCTCTATCAACTACACACTTATAGCGCCGATTTAACCATCATGCTATAAACGTTTAGACTGAATATCAGGATTCGGATGTCACTGTAACTCTTGACCTAAAGTTACGGGACAGAATAATAACACGAAAAAGTTGACTAACAGCGTAACTCGAGTATGTACTGTGCTGCGCTCACCGCAGACGGTCGTCTACCTGTTCCCGTTCGACTTGTCGTAGATGACCTTGGGCTCGAGCCCCACCCATTTAATATTTCTTGATCCCTTCATTCAATGTTAAAATGTATATTCCAGACGTGTTCCTGCCCTCGCCCGAGTCGCTGCTGGTGAACCTGGGCGAGCGGCGAGAGTTGGTGACGGAACTGCTGTCGGTGCTGGGCGCGCGGCACAGCGCGGGCGCCGCGGGGCCCTCGGCGCTGGGCGCCGCGCTGCAGGCCGCCTACAAGCTCATGGTGAGAGCTTAGTTATTACATGCCCTCGCCCGAGTCCTGCTGGTGAACCTGGGCGAGCGGCGAGAGTTGGTGACGGAACTGCTGTCGGTGCTGGGCGCGCGGCACAGCGCGGGCGCCGCGGGGCCCTCGGCGCTGGGCGCCGCGCTGCAGGCCGCCTACAAGCTCATGGTGAGAGCTTAGTTATTACATGCCCTCGCCCGAGTCCTGCTGGTGAACCTGGGCGAGCGGCGAGAGTTGGTGACGGAACTGCTGTCGGTGCTGGGCGCGCGGCACAGCGCGGGCGCCGCGGGGCCCTCGGCGCTGGGCGCCGCGCTGCAGGCCGCCTACAAGCTCATGGTGAGAGCTTAGTTATTACATGCCCTCGCCCGAGTCCTGCTGGTGAACCTGGGCGAGCGGCGAGAGTTGGTGACGGAACTGCTGTCGGTGCTGGGCGCGCGGCACAGCGCGGGCGCCGCGGGGCCCTCGGCGCTGGGCGCCGCGCTGCAGGCCGCCTACAAGCTCATGGTGAGAGCTTAGTTATTACATGCCCTCGCCCGAGTCCTGCTGGTGAACCTGGGCGAGCGGCGAGAGTTGGTGACGGAACTGCTGTCGGTGCTGGGCGCGCGGCACAGCGCGGGCGCCGCGGGGCCCTCGGCGCTGGGCGCCGCGCTGCAGGCCGCCTACAAGCTCATGGTGAGAGCTTAGTTATTACATGCCCTCGCCCGAGTCCTGCTGGTGAACCTGGGCGAGCGGCGAGAGTTGGTGACGGAACTGCTGTCGGTGCTGGGCGCGCGGCACAGCGCGGGCGCCGCGGGGCCCTCGGCGCTGGGCGCCGCGCTGCAGGCCGCCTACAAGCTCATGGTGAGAGCTTAGTTATTACATGCCCTCGCCCGAGTCCTGCTGGTGAACCTGGGCGAGCGGCGAGAGTTGGTGACGGAACTGCTGTCGGTGCTGGGCGCGCGGCACAGCGCGGGCGCCGCGGGGCCCTCGGCGCTGGGCGCCGCGCTGCAGGCCGCCTACAAGCTCATGGTGAGAGCTTAGTTATTACATGCGCGAGCCCGAGTCCTGCTGGTGAACCTGGGCGAGCGGCGAGAGTTGGTGACGGAACTGCTGTCGGTGCTGGGCGCGCGGCACAGCGCGGGCGCCGCGGGGCCCTCGGCGCTGGGCGCCGCGCTGCAGGCCGCCTACAAGCTCATGGTGAGAGCTTAGTTATTACATGCCCTCGCCCGAGTCCTGCTGGTGAACCTGGGCGAGCGGCGAGAGTTGGTGACGGAACTGCTGTCGGTGCTGGGCGCGCGGCACAGCGCGGGCGCCGCGGGGCCCTCGGCGCTGGGCGCCGCGCTGCAGGCCGCCTACAAGCTCATGGTGAGAGCTTAGTTATTACATGCCCTCGCCCGAGTCCTGCTGGTGAACCTGGGCGAGCGGCGAGAGTTGGTGACGGAACTGCTGTCGGTGCTGGGCGCGCGGCACAGCGCGGGCGCCGCGGGGCCCTCGGCGCTGGGCGCCGCGCTGCAGGCCGCCTACAAGCTCATGGTGAGAGCTTAGTTATTACATGCCCTCGCCCGAGTCCTGCTGGTGAACCTGGGCGAGCGGCGAGAGTTGGTGACGGAACTGCTGTCGGTGCTGGGCGCGCGGCACAGCGCGGGCGCCGCGGGGCCCTCGGCGCTGGGCGCCGCGCTGCAGGCCGCCTACAAGCTCATGGTGAGAGCTTAGTTATTACATGCGCGAGCCCGAGTCCTGCTGGTGAACCTGGGCGAGCGGCCGTCCCTCACCGCTGATAGAGGCATCAAGGGACCTGTGATGAACTAAGGATTTGCCCAGTAGAAGAACATTTACAGGCTAATAACGTTATCTGTACACGCATCGTCTTGTTTGCGTGACCTAAACTGTGTTCATAACCCTCAAACAAACTCTACTCTGCGTAGACTACTGGGTTCTATGCAATATTTTAAAACGAACTCCAAAAAGCCCGAGAAAAGAGTTAGTTGGAAAATGGTTTCATTGCGAAAGAGAGCTATTTTTGATAAAATGGTATGCGAAATGAAAGGGTATAATTTTTCTCCGCTTCTGTTAATGACATCTGTTTATTAGTCAGTAATTAACGATTTGATATATGTCTAGATAGTACTTCTACTGATGCACATATTCCTCTACTTATGATGTATTTCAATAATATTACAGGCACCAACGGGAGGTCGTATCACAGTGTTCCAGACGTGTTTACCCACCGTCGGACCCGGGGCATTACAATCTAGGTAAAAGTAACTTTATTTAGGATTGTATTAGCTGACTACACTGGAGTGAACGTTCTGCACCATCCGATCTTCAGATTTTACGACTGACATATTTCTTTATAATTAGATTGGACAGTGCAATTGTGTTGTGGAGTCAGTGTCCCTAAATACAAAATGTACCGGTTAATATCGCCAAAAGTCACTTCACCTATAAAACTGGTGGCTCTGTGAGTTGTAGACCTCTCGAGCCTTTCAACCACCATATCTCCGCCATTTTGAAAAAAAAAAAATACTTCAGTTGAAAAAGAAAAAAATCTATATAGTTATCGAACCTGCTCACAAAATTTCACGAGAATTGGTCGTTCACGGTTAACAAATGCGACTTGTAGCGAATAACCTAACATCCGCCGGACAGATAGATATATGAAAGCAGTTTTAGCCAAGCTGAAACGGAGAGGCTTCGCCGGCTACGCTCTCTCGGTCAATTATGAGTAGTTTGTAAACCTTCTTCTTTGCTTTTCTTCTAGGGAGGACCCCAATGCGCGGTCGTCAAAAGACGTCGCCCACTTGAAACCAGCCACAGACTTCTACAAACGGATCGCCTTGGACTGCAGCGGTGCGCAGGTCGCCGTGGACCTGTTCCTGCTGAGCTCGCAGTACAGCGACCTCACCACGCTCAGTGAGTACCGTCGGGCCATGGCCACGCTACCGACTCCTGGAGCCAGCCACAGACTGCCACAAACGAATCGCCTTGGACTGCAGCGGTGCGCAGGTCGCCGTGGACCTGTTCCTGCTGAGCTCGCAGTACAGCGACCTCACCACGCTCAGTGAGTACCTTCGGGCCATGGCCACGCTACCGACTCCTGGAGCCAGCCACAGACTGCCACAAACGAATCGCCTTGGACTGCAGCGGTGCGCAGGTCGCCGTGGACCTGTTCCTGCTGAGCTCGCAGTACAGCGACCTCACCACGCTCAGTGAGTACCTTCGGGCCATGGCCACGCTACCGACTCCTGGAGCCAGCCGCAGACTGCCACAAACGAATCGCCTTGGACTGCAGCGGTGCGACGGTCGCCGTGGACCTGTTCATGCTGAGCTCGCAGTACAGCGACCTCACCACGCTCAGTGAGTACCTTCGGGCCATGGCCACGCTACCGACTCCTGGAGCCAGCCACAGACTGCCACAAACGAATCGCCTTGGACTGCAGCGGTGCGACGGTCGCCGTGGACCTGTTCCTGCTGAGCTCGCAGTACAGCGACCTCACCACGCTCAGTGAGTACCGTCGGGCCATGGCCACGCTACCGACTCCTGGAGCCAGCCACAGACTGCCACAAACGAATCGCCTTGGACTGCAGCGGTGCGACGGTCGCCGTGGACCTGTTCCTGCTGAGCTCGCAGTACAGCGACCTCACCACGGTCAGTGAGTACCGTCGGGCCATGGCCACGCTACCGACTCCTGGAGCCAGCCACAGACTGCCACAAACGAATCGCCTTGGACTGCAGCGGTGCGTAGGTCGCCGTGGACCTGTTCCTGCTGAGCTCGCAGTACAGCGACCTCACCACGTTCAGTGAGTACCGCCGGGCCATGGCCACGCTACCCACACCTGGAGCCAGCGATTGTCGGCCTCGTATCTCTATAACTAATCGGCCGCTGTTCCCTATTTTGCAGCCTATCGTGATGTACTATTATATGCGATTGAGCCCCGTTTGTTGTGTTGTGATAATGGAAATCTGTTAGTTTAAATGAATAAATATCACTCGACGACTTTTTCGCAGGCGGCATGAGCAAGTTCAGCGGTGGCACGGTGTACCACATCCCGCTGTTCCGCGCGTCGCGTGCGTGGCAGGCGGCCACGCTGGAGCGCATGCTCACTCGCTACCTCACCAGGAAGATCGGCTTCGAGGCCGTCATGCGGGTGCGGTGCACCAGGTAACCCTCACCAGAGTCATTATCGCGGAGGAAACGGAAACCAAACTTCTCAAAATGAGCGCCCTAGAACTTTCCTCACACCGGGCCCATAATCTACTCGTCGAGCCCGCTTTCCTGAGGACTTGAGCCGACCCATGAACCCCAACCCTAACTTGTAACTCCAAATGTCTTCTTTTACTATATAGTGTGAACAATCTAGCTAGCAACTAAGGAAATACTTTGACCCAAAGGAGCCGTGTTCTGGCGCTTATACGCCCAGCTATAGCCAGCTCGTCTGATACCATATAATACATGTGTTTTATATGGAATATGGTCTTCAATATACTGTTCATCAAGAAAACAAAGATTTCGTATTAACGACTATGCCTTTATGTTTATCAAGGGGTATCTCAATACACACGTTCCACGGCAACTTCTTCGTGCGATCAACGGACCTGCTGTCATTGCCGAACGTGTCGCCCGACGCAGGCTTCGGCATGCAGCTCGCCATCGAGGAGTCGCTCTCCGACCTGCAGCAGGTGTGCTTCCAGGCCGCGCTGCTCTACACCAGCAGTAAAGGTCAGTGAGACACACGAGCCCCGGCCACGTGACGGAGCTGCTGTCGTTGCCGAACGTGTCGCCCGACGCAGGCTTCGGCATGCAGCTCATTATATCTCTATAAAAATGCCGCAGTTTCGATTAAAGTACTTGCTATTAGACCTCGGAAGAAAATATCATGACACCTAATAAAATATACCAGATAAAAGAGCGTTTTCCAACATCTAAGGTCTCTTGAAACTGCCGCAATGTGTCGACATTGTGGCTAAATGTTTTCAATCTAAAGGTACACCAGCGGTACAATACAGAACAGTTTCGTCGTAATTTAATACTCATAACACAAGCCTTATTGAGTTTACCGTGGGACTAGTTTGATTTGTATAAAATTGACCCGTAATATGTATATATTTATTTACAGTGAGGGTGTATTTATTGTTCTATTATTTATAGGCGAAAGACGGATACGAGTGCACACTCTCGCGCTGCCTATAGCCAACACGCTCACGGACGTACTGCACTCCGCAGACCAGCTGTGCATCATAGGACTTCTAAGTAAAATGGGTGAGTGTATGAAAAAAAAAACTTTTTAGTTACAGGGAACAAGTAATCGAATCCGCCAAGACACCTAAAAAGCCGATAAGTTTCAAACAGCTCTACCGATTTTCTTGAACTATAGCTGCATGGGTCCATGCCTTCAAGATCAAGAGCTACAGTGCCAAAGAGACACGTCAAACTTTAGATTTTGAGTTACGTCACTCACTATTTCATCTGCTTCTTTCGGAATATTCGCAGTTAGACAGAAATCCCGTCTTGGCGAAATAAAAGTTGTAGTTTATAAAATTTTAGATTGCAGCCATTATTAGGTTATTAAATACTTTGCAGACATTCTTAAATCCCGAACTGCTAAAAATGGTCTCGGACCACATCCGCTTCGCATAGACGCTGGCTTTTCTTTTCAGTTTTATGGTTCGTACAACGGTGAATGTTTTAAATAACTTTTTCAGCTGGTGCCAAGGCTCCCGTTTATATTGTCGCAACTCCCACCTCAAATATATCAACGGCAAAAAGCAGAAACGTAGTAACCACCAATGAATTCAGTTGGCGGTTACTACGTTTCCGCTTTTGGCCGTCGATATGTACTTCTGTACCTTTATTGATTTGGCATCTTAGAATCAAAAGGGCATCCCACGTATTTTGGCTATGAACTATGTTAGTATGGAATGAGTTTCTCTCTAAAATCATCGCAGAGCTATTGAAAACAGTGCTCTCAAAGGTCTGCAACGTATAGTAGTTTGTATGGTACTGTATCGGTGGGTGACGATGGCTGGTCTGTTGATCTGCTTCCACCATTTGAAACATAATATAGTTTTTTTTTATCAACAGCCGTGGACCGGTGCGTGGACGCGTCGATGTCAGAAGCGCGGGAAGCGCTGATCAACGTGGCAGTGGACGCGCTGTCGGCGCACCGCCTCGCACAGAACTTGCCCGCCGGTTCCGTCAGCTCGGCGCTACACGCGCCCGCCTCGCTGCGGCTGCTGCCGCTGTTGTTGCTGGCTCTGCTGAAGCGGGTGCGTGTGTGACATACAGGGTGGATCGGTGCATGGACAACGTGGCAGTGGACGCGCTGTCGGCGCACCGCCTCGCACAGAACTTGCCCGCCGGTTCCGTCAGCTCGGCGCTACACGCGCCCGCCTCGCTGCGGCTGCTGCCGCTGTTGTTGCTGGCTCTGCTGAAGCGGGTGCGTGTGTGACATACAGGGTGGATCGGTGCATGGACAACGTGGCAGTGGACGCGCTGTCGGCGCACCGCCTCGCACAGAACTTGCCCGCCGGTTCCGTCAGCTCGGCGCTACACGCGCCCGCCTCGCTGCGGCTGCTGCCGCTGTTGTTGCTGGCTCTGCTGAAGCGGGTGCGTGTGTGACATACAGGGTGGATCGGTGCATGGACAACGTGGCAGTGGACGCGCTGTCGGCGCACCGCCTCGCACAGAACTTGCCCGCCGGTTCCGTCAGCTCGGCGCTACACGCGCCCGCCTCGCTGCGGCTGCTGCCGCTGTTGTTGCTGGCTCTGCTGAAGCGGGTGCGTGTGTGACATACAGGGTGGATCGGTGCATGGACAACGTGGCAGTGGACGCGCTGTCGGCGCACCGCCTCGCACAGAACTTGCCCGCCGGTTCCGTCAGCTCGGCGCTACACGCGCCCGCCTCGCTGCGGCTGCTGCCGCTGTTGTTGCTGGCTCTGCTGAAGCGGGTGCGTGTGTGACATACAGGGTGGATCGGTGCATGGACAACGTGGCAGTGGACGCGCTGTCGGCGCACCGCCTCGCACAGAACTTGCCCGCCGGTTCCGTCAGCTCGGCGCTACACGCGCCCGCCTCGCTGCGGCTGCTGCCGCTGTTGTTGCTGGCTCTGCTGAAGCGGGTGCGTGTGTGACATACAGGGTGGATCGGTGCATGGACAACGTGGCAGTGGACGCGCTGTCGGCGCACCGCCTCGCACAGAACTTGCCCGCCGGTTCCGTCAGCTCGGCGCTACACGCGCCCGCCTCGCTGCGGCTGCTGCCGCTGTTGTTGCTGGCTCTGCTGAAGCGGGTGCGTGTGTGACATACAGGGTGGATCGGTGCATGGACAACGTGGCAGTGGACGCGCTGTCGGCGCACCGCCTCGCACAGAACTTGCCCGCCGGTTCCGTCAGCTCGGCGCTACACGCGCCCGCCTCGCTGCGGCTGCTGCCGCTGTTGTTGCTGGCTCTGCTGAAGCGGGTGCGTGTGTGACATACAGGGTGGATCGGTGCATGGACAACGTGGCAGTGGACGCGCTGTCGGCGCACCGCCTCGCACAGAACTTGCCCGCCGGTTCCGTCAGCTCGGCGCTACACGCGCCCGCCTCGCTGCGGCTGCTGCCGCTGTTGTTGCTGGCTCTGCTGAAGCGGGTGCGTGTGTGACATACAGGGTGGATCGGTGCATGGACAACGTGGCAGTGGACGCGCTGTCGGCGCACCGCCTCGCACAGAACTTGCCCGCCGGTTCCGTCAGCTCGGCGCTACACGCGCCCGCCTCGCTGCGGCTGCTGCCGCTGTTGTTGCTGGCTCTGCTGAAGCGGGTGCGTGTGTGACATACAGGGTGGATCGGTGCATGGACAACGTGGCAGTGGACGCGCTGTCGGCGCACCGCCTCGCACAGAACTTGCCCGCCGGTTCCGTCAGCTCGGCGCTACACGCGCCCGCCTCGCTGCGGCTGCTGCCGCTGTTGTTGCTGGCTCTGCTGAAGCGGGTGCGTGTGTGACATACAGGGTGGATCGGTGCATGGACAACGTGGCAGTGGACGCGCTGTCGGCGCACCGCCTCGCACAGAACTTGCCCGCCGGTTCCGTCAGCTCGGCGCTACACGCGCCCGCCTCGCTGCGGCTGCTGCCGCTGTTGTTGCTGGCTCTGCTGAAGCGGGTGCGTGTGTGACATACAGGGTGGATCGGTGCATGGACAACGTGGCAGTGGACGCGCTGTCGGCGCACCGCCTCGCACAGAACTTGCCCGCCGGTTCCGTCAGCTCGGCGCTACACGCGCCCGCCTCGCTGCGGCTGCTGCCGCTGTTGTTGCTGGCTCTGCTGAAGCGGGTGCGTGTGTGACATACAGGGTGGATCGGTGCATGGACAACGTGGCAGTGGACGCGCTGTCGGCGCACCGCCTCGCACAGAACTTGCCCGCCGGTTCCGTCAGCTCGGCGCTACACGCGCCCGCCTCGCTGCGGCTGCTGCCGCTGTTGTTGCTGGCTCTGCTGAAGCGGGTGCGTGTGTGACATACAGGGTGGATCGGTGCATGGACAACGTGGCAGTGGACGCGCTGTCGGCGCACCGCCTCGCACAGAACTTGCCCGCCGGTTCCGTCAGCTCGGCGCTACACGCGCCCGCCTCGCTGCGGCTGCTGCCGCTGTTGTTGCTGGCTCTGCTGAAGCGGGTGCGTGTGTGACATACAGGGTGGATCGGTGCATGGACAACGTGGCAGTGGACGCGCTGTCGGCGCACCGCCTCGCACAGAACTTGCCCGCCGGTTCCGTCAGCTCGGCGCTACACGCGCCCGCCTCGCTGCGGCTGCTGCCGCTGTTGTTGCTGGCTCTGCTGAAGCGGGTGCGTGTGTGACATACAGGGTGGATCGGTGCATGGACAACGTGGCAGTGGACGCGCTGTCGGCGCACCGCCTCGCACAGAACTTGCCCGCCGGTTCCGTCAGCTCGGCGCTACACGCGCCCGCCTCGCTGCGGCTGCTGCCGCTGTTGTTGCTGGCTCTGCTGAAGCGGGTGCGTGTGTGACATACAGGGTGGATCGGTGCATGGACAACGTGGCAGTGGACGCGCTGTCGGCGCACCGCCTCGCACAGAACTTGCCCGCCGGTTCCGTCAGCTCGGCGCTACACGCGCCCGCCTCGCTGCGGCTGCTGCCGCTGTTGTTGCTGGCTCTGCTGAAGCGGGTGCGTGTGTGACATACAGGGTGGATCGGTGCATGGACAACGTGGCAGTGGACGCGCTGTCGGCGCACCGCCTCGCACAGAACTTGCCTGCCGGTTCCGTCAGCCTGTCCGACACGTATCTGATCGTGTGGACCGGGGTGGTGAAGAACGTAAACCGAAGATCTGAGCAAAATTTCAGGAAACCATTGGACGAGGGGGCAGTACACGACTTGCCATTATGAAACTCCTTAGGGATTTTTTTTGACCAGGAGTGGACTTAAGTCGACTGATAAGATGATGATTGATTATGAATAGCATTGTACTCTTAATGACAAAGTTTTGTCAAAAATACCTTGTCCTAAAATAGAATATTTAACAAAACTTATAATTAATTTTCCCACAGAAAGCGTTCCGAACGGGCACGTCGACGCGCCTGGACGACCGCGTGGCGGACATGTGCGACATCAAGTCGCTGCCGCTGCCGCAGCTGCTGCGCGCCACCTACCCCGCGCTGTACCCCATCCACGAGCTGTGGTCCGGCGCGGGCGGCCGCGAAGAGGAGCCCATGCCGCCGCAACTCATGCTCAGCGCGCAGAGGTAAGCTAAAAACGACACCCATGAACACTTTCGAAAATCTTTCCGCCTTCTTGACATTCAAAGTAGACTTGATCAGGTATTCAAAGATCTATGGAGGAGCTTTCAAGCGTCTAGTCCGTCATATTGTAATCCAAGATCAATGTAGTAAAATGACTATGTGCGACGGTAAGTCGCAGCCCCATAAATGAGCTGTACTCGAACATTGCCGTCAGAGTAACGAACCCATGCCGCGACAACGCATACGCAGCGCGCAGAGGTAATTTGAAAACGACATCCATGAAGACTTTCGTAAATCTAATCCGCCCTCTTAACATTCAAAGTAGATTGGATCGGAATGTATACAAGGTGACATCACGCGTATTTTTGTACCTTGTCTATTTGTCTATTTTTTCAGAGACATGAAAACTCATAACGCATTTATGTACGAAAAAATGAAAATAAACCCAAGGTCAACTAAATAAATAAATATATTATCATTTACTTTAAAATGTAAGTAGTGAAAAATATAAAAAAATACACGTGAAGTTACCCGGGGGGCAAGAATATCACCAAAATTCACCAAGGGGGAGAGGGTCTAAATGTGGCCCAAAAAAACCTCGCGTGATTTCTGGATGAGCTCATAGATTGTGAGTTATGAGTCAAAATTTCACATTTTATCCATTTTCGTGAATTTGAGCATTTCTAAAAAAGTTTGTACATAAATTAACGGATCCTTAATTGTTTCTTATTTTGTTACCAATATTTTTCATGATTATTGTTTCATGATTGATATTTTGTTGATTCATTTGGATTAATTAAGAAAATGTATGCTCGATACAATCTTAATTATCAAAAATAATCAATAATAGTAATGTTTATCATTCAAAAATTTGGTAACAAACAAGGAAAATTAACGACTTTTGTGACAATTAACGTGCCCATACAAATTTTTGTACAAACTTTTTTAGAAATGCTCATTTAATGATTGACTAAGTTACTGTTTTAACAATCGCAGGATAAACGTGAACGGCGCGTACCTCCTCGACGACGGAGAGACGATGATTGTGTACGTGTGTCACGGCGTGTCGCCCGCCTTCCTCTCGGAGACGTTCGGCGTGGCCGCCTTCAGCCAGCTGCCCGACGAGGCGCGGAGCCTGCCCGTCATCGAGACCGACGGCAACGAGGCTCTACATGCGTTCATAGAGAAGCTCAACGAGGACAGACCGTACGAGTCCGCCGTGCTAGTGCTTAGGTATGTAATAACAAGTGACCTTACTCTTAATAACTATAGATAATAAAAAAAAATAAAAACCCCCCCGTCTTGTTCCACTAAAAGCTGAATATTTTGGAGACGAGTGCTCCGATTTTCATCAAACAAAGCTAAAAACACTGGGGATAAAATTATCTGTGGCACAACAAAAACCGCACTCAAATCGGTCAATCCGTATGGGCGTTACGATGCCACAGACAGATACACAGAGTCACAGACACGTTAAACTTATAACATCCCTCTTTTTTGTCCGGGGTTAACAATATCGTGTTCTTCATTACTAAAGGTCATGTCCATCTTGAAATGGGATGGCGTTGTTATGTGCTGTTTCTATACCACTCTATCTTCGGTTCTTCTAATAGCAGTGATGATAGTAGGTTTAATTATTTTTTTATTTGGTCAGACCAGCGGGTCTTACCAAGTCTTAATCTTTAGTTGGTCCAAAATGCATTTATTTGTTACCAATATTATTTCAGTATTATTAGCAGTGTTTTCTAGGGCTTTTGTACATATAATAGGCATGATAACTGGGTATGAAAATCAAAATTCTAATTAGTACGTCAGTCAGATAACGAAAAAATATCAGACACGTATTTTTTGCTTTTTCAAAATAATAAAAAAGTACTCGGATAAATCGGATTTAACTTTAGGAGTGGGGACGCGTGACGTCACTCCTAGGTACAATTTGTACCTGGGAGTGACGTCACGCGAAATTTTGACTCAATATATCGCCCTTATTTTTTGATTATGTAAAAAAAGAAAAAATACGGATCCAATAGTTTATATTAATCTACATGACGGGTTAATTATTCTTTAGTCATCATCCCTATTCGATAAGGCAAGGCAACTGCCTTAACCGTCAGATGTGCGATAAAAGTTTTCAGGCGGAATGCTTCCAGTAAAGTACTGTTTCGTTCACAGAGATAACTCGCCGTCGAGAAACCTATTCATCGAGAGGCTGGTCGATGACCGCATGGAGTCCGCCTTCTCCTACTACGAGTTCCTTCAGCACGTCAAGGCGCAAGTCAAGTGATGCCGGGACAACGCGCGGCTACATTTATTTGGCCAAACCAAAAAAAGAAAATAGGTGACCATGTGCTCGAGTGGGCCACGCAACCAAAAAGAGAAAGGTGGCCATGCGCTCGAGTGAGCCACTAATAGACGCTGTGACACGTGATGGACCGCATTATCGTAGCGCCTTTGGCCGTTGCGTATCTTTCAGTTTTTGTTTCCACTTAAGTGATCAAGTAAATTTAATGACAGGATTTGAAGAGAATGTCGCCTATTAGGAAGAAGAAATGATATTGAACCGAGTTTGATGATTGATTTATGGGTCGCCGCGGAGCGTCTCCACCGCTGGTACTGTTTTGTAACAAATTACTGATAAATGTAACAACTGACGCTCAGCAGTTCAATGCTAGGCATCATTTCCTATTTTCGAATATGTCACGCATAATGTAATTAAAACGTTATATAAAAGTGTAGCGATTGAAACGCTCAGCGGCCCGAGTCTTATAGTGAGATTCAAAAACTTATGTTCTTGTTCAGCATAGCGACGAGTTCGTCTGTGATACAAGTCGACCACTCGACTAGCAATCACCTTAGTCAAGCTAAGGTAAACGCCCATGACATCATTATTCTAATAATTGACACTGTTTGTCATCTCTGTTGGTTTAAATTGTGCCAAGTAATGAGACAATGCCCAGTGCTCGACTCATTTATTATCATATCAAAACAACAAAACGGGCCTTTTCGCGTATAAATAGACTGTATATCATAGTTCCGAATACGTACTCTAGGTATATCATGCTGTCGAATGGTCGTTGGCTCGACTGTTACTAAATTGAATATTCTGGGTCGAAATACTTGTTACCGAAATATGTACAATCGACAAAACGTAATGTAGAATAGGGAATATGCATGAATTTTAATTTTTGCTTTATTAAAAGCTCATTCATGTAAAAAAAAGGAGACATAAATATTTTTTCGAATAACTATATTAATAACCAAGATATAAGCTATCAAACATTTCATTATATCTCTGTCTAGCAAAACAGAATTTAATATGGAGTTTATATGGCCGCAGTGCACTATAACGTGACAGTGCACGTCGGACCTCTCTGTCTAATTAGTAGTTTAAATTACCTATATCTTGCGTATTTCTTGGCCGATTTAAATTTTAATTTCACATTTTGAAATAGTTTTTACGGTATTTTGATATTTAGTTAAGAAAAGCGTTAAAAAAATTCATGCATGTACCTTATTATATGGTTTCGATCAGTGGTATATCGAAAGTTGATTGGCCCGACTGTTATTGTATCGAATTTCGCTTGATCGAAATACTTGTGGCCGAAATATGTACAATGGACAAAACGTAATCTAGAATTATAGGGTTTCGATCAGTGCTGTAAGACCCAGGAATTTCCAGGAATATTCGAGCTCATCACACAAATATTTGCCCATGCCAGAATTTGAACCCGGGACTTTCGGCTCACGGTTGAGAAACTATGATATACAGTCGTTCACATATGATTTATTTAATTACTTTTCGTTGGTAATTCTTCTACGTTTCAGTCAATACATCCTCACACATCTTTGTAATTATTGTAATAAAAATATGTCGCGATATATTTGGCGCGGATGTTACAAACTATTTTATGCTGACTGTACAACTCGTCGCTTGATTGTCCAATGCAAACGCGTGGCTGAAGGAACAAAGTTATCGTGCTATTAAGGACCCGAATCATGTTCTTCCTTGAACTCGTAACAGCTGTTCGAAATCAGAGAAAACGAATTGCGATCATGCAGTTTTGGCTACAATTTCGCTACGCTCTGCACCTTTTTTACCTAAGCATTGTCGATACAAGTCATCTTGAACTCTGATTACAAGCATTTGTGACGAATCCAAGAGCCAAGTTATAATGGGGAATGGATGAAAATTTTCATTTTTTTCTGACAATAAGGAGGCTTATACCTATAAACAAACTTCCAAGATTTTTGAAAATTTTCATCTATTCCCCATAGTGAGTCAGAATGTTAATAAGCAATAATTGAATACTGTTGGTATAATCTAGTATTGTTGTAAATTAGAGCAAGACTTGAATTTTCAAGGCTTGAGTAGTAAAGATGCGGGCCTTTTAGACTCGGGCCGTCGAGACTTTTTGCTTATAGCGTAGGTATGTGTGTTGCAATACTTGCAAGTCGCTTTAAGAGCGAGCCTTAAATACTGGTGAGTCTTTATGGCTCAAGCCTTGAAGACTCGAGTCTGGCTAAAACTCGGTACACTATATGATAAAGGCAATCAGAGTTGTTACAATCTTACAATCGAATATGTCACATTAATACGCCCAATAAAGTATATAGATATATTAAAAGTTGAACAGTAGTATAACATATTATTGAAAGTTTACACTAATGATTGTAAATAAATAATTTGTTGTGTAATAGCCATCAGATTATATGGATCTATAGATAACTTCTGTCATTCGTCTATAAGTAAGATACTAGCATAGAAGAGACACTGCCAGAGTAGATACAAAACAAGCAATATTTTCCGTTCTCGAGAGTGAAACTCGCCTTAGTCTGTCTACCAGTTTTTTAAGATACTTTCAAATAGTGATATGGATGGAGGTCACTGAATCGAAAAATATTTAGTTTTTTTGTATGCTTATGCTGTTGATTTTTTTCTGTCCTGCGAACGAAGTACAGAAGATTGCATAAAACCCGAACTATTTTAAATTACCCCTATAGCCCCCCCCCCCCCCCCCCCTAAAGTTTGGAAGTATTAGCTAAAGAAACCGGCCAAGTGCGAGATTGACTCGCGCACCGAGGGTTCCATACAAACTTTTACTTTCTCTAATTGTCCGGTTAAGTTTGCATGGTATCTATAGCGTCGCATACAAATGAGGTAAAGGGAAAAATTATTTTTGCAAAAAGAATAAGCTAGATAGATACAATGTCAGCTGTTGTAGTGCTATATTTCAGGAACTACTTAATTTCCTAAGCATAAGTAGTTCCTGAGATATACCACTGCAACAGTAGGACGGACGGACAGAGTCGCACTTTCCTTTTTTATCTTTTAGGTACGGAACCCTAAACAGAGAGCAGGGGTAGTTGCAAAATATTATGTTTCTTCGATATCATCAAAATACACATTTGCCCCCACATACGCAATTATCCCTGTTGATCTTAAATTTTTACCAACAGAATCCGACAAACCGGATGCCATTTCTTAAAAATCTAACGGTTCGGCAACGACAACGCGCGACTACAGATCTAACGCTTAACTGAGCCTCTTGCTGAGGTGTATGGGAGCGGTGCGGGAGGGGGGACAAGTGACGTGTCATGACGTGTCCTAACTGTCTCGCTATACACATATACGTCACTTGTCACCCCTCCCGCACCGCTCCGATACCCTAGGAATAGACTCAGTTACGCGTTAGGCCTATAGCGACGCGGCGAGCGAATTCTCTCTTCATTGCGCCGCCGAGACGCTCACCGCACAACAGTTAGTTCGCATCACACGCAATGTATTAGGAATTCGCTAGCCGCGCCGCCGGTCGCGTTTTGTCGTGACCGAGCCTTAAGAGTAAGCTCGGTTCTTCATACAAACGCAGTAACGCTCTCATTTTAAAAATACTAGCTAGTTTGCTCTGAAACTTTGTACTTAGAATAAGTTAAGGTATATGCTGGCCTGTAATTAGTTTATTTAGCTTCAGATACCATATAAATACAGCGAATTTAAGTTTTTCATACAAAACTTGTTTTTGCTGTATTTTGTTTGTTTTATAAACTGGAGCCATATAAACTAATTGCAGGATTAGATATACCTCATGTCATTGTTAATGCAAAGTTTCGTTACAATCCAACACAGTTTTAAAACGAGAACGAAACTCCGTTTGTATGGGAAGGTGAAATTCGGCCGAGCTTGCCGGGGACTCTTAAATGCGACTCAGGAGAGTTTGACTCTGAGGTATATTATTGGTACGGCGGGAACAGAAATGGCGTGGACTGAGTAATGAGTATCGAATCGTAGTTTTCTTGCTGAATGTTTGGGTACTTCTTTTGCCGAGTGTCTCTTATACGTCAGTATTGTTTGCTTCCACGAGCAATCCAGAGCATTTGTTAAGGAACCACTGCGGTACAGATCTAGAAAGTAATCTGAAGCAGAGGCAGTTAATGTTACTTACGACTTTTTATTTGTACTACATAATAGCTGCTTAAGTTTTTTTACTAAGGTGGGTGAAACTGTTCTGTAAATAGCTCCTAAAAATCTACAAGACAATTGAGTTCAGCGAACTTTACCTTTCTTATGCTTGGGTACGGATTAGTGCAGTGTTTGAACCTTGATGTTTTAAACTTTAATCGATGACTTTACATTAAACTTTTAAGAAGGTGAACCTTGTCGCGTATCGGCGATGAACACAGTCAAAATTTGAGTTTCAATGTTTTCGCCATATGAACTGAGAAATTTCCATTATTTCCCTATACTCAGCCTCCTTTTCAATGTCTAGAATTTTTCCTTGCTTTGACCTGTAAAAAATCTCCGTCCCTTCTTCAATTTCACAAAATTTAAACATAAAAGGAATCGAAGAATTTCGTCTTTCTTTGAGAATTTCGTACGCTTGCTTGATTTTTCTGGCAAATATTGGTAAATTTCCTTTAGACTAGAATGGTATGTTTGGTCATTGCGCGGAAAATACCAACTACTAGATAAAATAAAAAAAAAACTGCCAAAGGAAACTCGCGTGAGGTACGAATGACCTTGATGAGTTGTTAGTGCTAGTGCAAACATTTTTGCTAATATGTAAGGTTCAAACTTTACGCATGGATCCGTGTCCTATGCAGACGAGGGGTTAAGATCATAAATATTTGTTCACTGTAAAATATACGGATATTATTGATCTTGTACCTATAATATCATTATTTATCAGATACTAATAGGCAGTTATGAATATATGAACACGAGTTTTCAAAACTGTTAGACACTTCGAATATTCCTGATCACTCTGCTATATAATATATTGGCTTTTTTAAATGTTTCTGCCAGTACATCACAATCGTTTGTTTATAAATTGAGCTGTGATGATCGATCGTGAGAATGGATGCGGAAAGGATAGTTATATCGTTGTTCAGACACCATCAAATAATTTGTAACCAAAGCGCCAAATATACCGGGTCACGTCTTGGTGCCTATAGTAATAAAGACGATTTGCGTTATCTTTGGCGCTTATGATGTTACGATCTATTTAATGCTAACTGTTCAATGGATTGTTTTGTATAATATATACATTTATTTAAATTATGTTGTGGTTTTTTGTATTTTTCCGCAGGCTTGTTAGCTGTGACTGAATGTGACCGTGAACATCATTTGAATATACATTATTTGACGGATTGTTAAAGTGAATATGATCGGTTCGGCTGACCGAGGATGAAATTATCGTCCCATTTGTACTGAATTACGAGGTTGCGTTAGTAATATCGCCGGTTGAAAACAGAAACTCACTACAATATCTGTCGCAGCTCTACAAAAACTCGTATCTCGGTATGGCGATACTGAGACACGACCTTTAATAGGGTAGTTTCCTGTGTAAAAAAATAATTATTTTCTTCTGTTTCCGCGATTATTACTCATTGAAATAAAACAATTTAACGGATTATATCGCGTATATTATCTCATTTTAGTTCCCGACGTTTCGGAAGCTTTCCAGCTTTCCATGGTCACGGGAGGACTGAGAAAAGATGTATTTTCCTCTGTCAAAGTTACAATTTTGTGCAAACTACCCATTTTTTGAAAAAACACAAATAAAGGTGTACATACATGCCAGATGGGCCTAAGCTGTAAAGACAGTTACACATGTGCCAGAAGGGCTTAATTATTTTATTCTAATAATTTACCAAGCAGCATTTCACAAATGAGGCGTACTGAGGAGAAAAGAAACGCTGCAAAGAAAAACTCCCAGGCTACCTCATTACTAATTATAATATTTAAAAACAGAGACTATTAAACTACTTTAAACAGATAAGATATTTTACACCGTTCGGAAATTAAGGTTTTGCAGTCCTGTGTCTCGCTTGTTCCTTGATGAGATGTATTACAGGATCCCAAGCAGGTGGTAGTGACAATCCATCTTCTCTATTGAAATTAGGATGCTTTTTAATCTCAATAGCCTCGCGTAGCATCCTGGGAAAATATCTTTTTTCTTTGGCAAGGATAGAAGGTTTATCAAACTTAATTGAGTGGTTTGGTTTGTCAATGACATGTTCACAGACTGCAGACCTATTACACCGACGGTGCTTGACATCTGCTATGTGCTCCTTCACCCGGGTTGATACACTGCGTTTCGTTTGACCAATGTATGAAAGACCACACTCGCAGTCTAGCTTATAAATGCCTGCACTCTGCAAAAGGGTGCTACTCTTCACGGGTCTAAGGTATTGAGACACCTTCTTCAACGGCTTGAAATATGTTTTTATAGAAGCTTCTATAAAAACATAACAAGCGAGACACAGGACTGCAAAACCTTAATTTCCGAACGGTGTAAAATATCTTATCTGTTTAAAGTAGTTTAATAGTCTCTGTTTTTAAATATTATAATTAGTAATGAGGTAGCCTGGGAGTTTTTCTTTGCAGCGTTTCTTTTCTCCTCAGTACGCCTCATTTGTGAAATGCTGCTTGGTAAATTATTAGAATAAAATAATTAAGCCCTTCTGGCACATGTGTAACTGTCTTTACAGCTTAGGCCCATCTGGCATGTATGTACACCTTTATTTGTGTTTTTTCAAAAAATGGGTAGTTTGCACAAAATTGTAACTTTGACAGAGGAAAATACATCTTTTCTCAGTCCTCCCGTGACCATGGAAAGCTGGAAAGCTTCCGAAACGTCGGGAACTAAAATGAGATAATATACGCGATATAATCCGTTAAATTGTTTTATTTCAAAAAATAATTAGTCCGTCAGATTATCGAAAAATATTGGACACCTATTTTTTTTTGTCAATCAAACAAAAAAAGACAGAAAAGCGCGTCAAAGTTTGGAAGCAAGCATAACGTCACGCCCTGCGGTTAACGGTCTTTTCATCATTTTTTGTTTGACAAAAAAAATATGTGTAATATTTTCTGACAATTTAACTGATGGACTAATTATATTTTTTTAGGACACAAGCCTATTTGAGTAGTTATTTGTAAGTGAGTTTCGGTTGTCAACAGACGATATGGCTCCAGTAGCTTCATGAAGCGGGCTGCGTAAGCCGCGTTGTATGCTTTTTTGACACATGTTGGTAAAAAAGCATTACTTGATAACTTTCTCGCTAGTATCGTACAATATAAAGCAATAATTATTATTGATTTCTTATTTATTTGAAACTCGATCAATCGCATTATAGTCGATTGCCGGGGTCAAGAACTTTACTGCGATAAGAAAAGGATGGTAATCAATCACAAACCAGAAGAAAAGGGATAGAAGCTGTAATGAGCAGTTTTGTTTGAGGGCAGATTACACTGCTTGTTAAAGTTATCAGTTGCTTGTTACAGCCTTCTTACAAGAATGGAACTTTTTCCAGTGAGTTTTGTTTCGATGTTGTGTATAGAAAATGTTATAATGAACTTTATTTTTATGTCAGAGCTTACATGTTGAAATCAAAACGTACCACGTCAGTGCGCCGGGCCAACACATAGTTAAGCGAAACGTTAAAATCCATATAAAAGAGAGAATGTAATAGCAAACAAGGCAGAATTTTTTATTCTGAGTGTTTGTAAATTTCAATTCGTAGTTAGGGGATATATCTAATCTACCAAAAATAGTTTTTTGTTGTTGAAGTTCTAATGTAACATATCCTTTGTATGATTTGGATTATTCTTCGCTTAACCATGCTTATTATAAGTGCGATGTCGCCGAATAATCGGTACCTACCTTACGAGGCCTGGCAACGCAACGACATAAAGTAGAACACGAGTGGTTTATTTTCCATTTTGAAATGAAACGTGTATTTTTATTGTATTTCGGTAGTAGGTGTATCTGTAATTAAATTAGTTTTAATCCATGTATTTACTTGATATTACTTGTATTGTAAATTTAATAGAATTATTTATGAAATTTTAGGTAGACGGTTTTATACTGAAATGAGCTCGGGTCAGGAATGCTTGTTCGGAGACATGTTCTGTAACAATGCACGTGTCTGTACGATAAACTGTAGCTATATTGACAGATATCTGTTCGATAGACGAGCGAATAAGTGGGCGCTTACGTCCAGACTTCCAAATCTAACTTTATTATACAGAAGTCACACGGCGTGTACTTGCTCGTTCGTTTATCAACATTGACTGATACTTTTTATTACAGTTCAGTTACATTATGATAGACGGAATATAGTATACTCACGGCATGCCTTACTCCATATTATATGTAGTAACGATATTATTACCAATAATCGGAATAGGCAGTGTAGTTGGCGAATGTCCTTAAATGTTACCATTATAGGTCGAATGTAGGCGATACAAATAAGTGTAGGGTTCAAAATTGTAATTATCCGACCACAGAAAGCGATTTATATACAGTCACCACAAAAAGTGCTTATCTTATTCACGGCCTCAATACGTGGATTTGAGTCCTTGATTATTTTCTTGAGTCTTGATTGCCTAATTCCCTTTAGACTATAATGGCATGTTTGGTTGTGTAGAAACTGGTTAAGTTATTAGACAGTATTTATTATGACCAGGGTAATCAAACGCCTTAAGCGCCCGAATATATATCCTATGGCGTATTGATCACTCGAAATCGGGAGATGACTTAACTATCTATATGTTTCAAAATCTCGCGATACTGCATTATCTATTCCGGTATTAGATTATTCCCGCGGGCAGGAGTGACGTCAGCGAGTTAGCTACCTTCACTCCGCTCCTGTAGTTGTGTTGACTGATACTTGAACATTACATTGCCACTGTTAGCCGACTGAACTGGAAAGCCTTGTAACTTGTTTCATTATAACGAATCTAAAACATATGTCTTTCAATCACCATTCCCTGCCTTCCCTAATACCTTAACGAATCATTTACCTACTACCTGAAAATAAAACCCACGGATACTCTAAGAACTTATCAGCCTTTTATTATCAGTAAATTACAAGTTTACTTTATGAATCGTGAAAATTAATATTTACAGTAATTGTTACAGGCAAAGTAACTCATATAGCGCCTGAGTTTTCGAATAGTTAATACCATCGAAAAATACTACATAAACCGTAATTTAGTAGATTCTACATTACCTTTTAGTTCTTTTTTACTCAACGCATACAGAAACTCTTGCTGAATCTCCGTATAGCTTGGTTTTCGTGTTTGCCCAGTCTCCCGCGTCAGGATACCGCAGCAGGCCTGGTCTACGCATTCCAAGCAGTTAGCATATGGTTTGATTCTTATATCGAAAGGCCAGTGGTCTCTCGGTGTGTATGTTCTCATGAAGATGCTGTCTTCGACGATGCTCCATAGCCAGAAGTGGAGGCGGGCCCGCATGAGCTTGTCTGTGGCGGCGAGGCAGGCGTGTACTGCGCGCCGCGCCACCGGGTCCGAGTCACATTCCACGTTGAACTGGAGGTTGCGGATATTGCAGCGGAATACCTGATTAAGAGGTGCAATTTAGTGAAATACTTCTTTGCTTTGGATTTTTAAATAAATGTAAACAAAACGAGTAACCGGCGAACCGATGAAACCTGCGATACAACTAGAAAAAAAACCCATTTTTTTTCCCCGTCAGACCCACCTTGAGACTGAGCCTTCACACCAGTGTTAAGAGTCCGCAGCAAGCTCGGTTCTCCATACAAATGTAGTTACGGTCTCACTTTAAAACGACTGGCTATTTTACTCTGAAACTTTGTACTTAGAATAAGTTAAGGTATATGCAGGCCTGTAAATAGTTTATGTAGCTTCAGATACCATAGTAAAAAGAAATACAGCGAATTTAAGTTTTTCATACAAAACTTATTTTTACTGTATTTCGTTTGTTTTATAAACTGGAGCCATATAAACTAATTTCCGGCCTAGATATACCTCATGTCATTGTGTATGCAAAGTTTCGTTACAGTCCAACACGTAGTTTTAAAATGAGAACGAAACTCCGTTTGTATGGGAAGGTAAAATTCGGCTGAGCTTGCTGCGGACTCTTAAGGCAGGGAAATTACTTTCCCAGCCATTACACTAGTATGAAAGAAGGTAAATTATATTACCAACCTTCATACTAGTAGAAAGGCTGGGAAACCTGACACATTAGTGTGAAGCCTGAGCCGAATTTTCGGTCCAGCCATTTATCCAGCGATGGGAGGAGCGCTCCTATGGTGCCGACTCCATAGGGGGACTCCTCCAGTCTGCGTTTTCATCGGGTATTCAAATCCGCGTGAGTCGGGTCTTTCAGACAAATCTATTGATATTGTACCACAGATACTAAACATATATTAAAGATTTTAGCCACAGACTTTGGTTCTCCAGTGGCGGCCACTAACTGGATAACGTCCATTTGTATCATTTGCCCGATCAGATCTTCGTCCCGTGGCATGATCGCGTGTCACGATCACGCGTTTGGACGTTGCGCCGATCCGATCGCTCGAAATCCATGTTCCTACGCGTATCACATGATATTATGGCATGTGATAATTATGGATAACAATGATTATGGAAAATGTGATTATTGGAATTGATATAATGGGAAACAAAGATTCTGGCATATGATTAATATGGTAAACAATGATTATGGGAAACGTAATTCTACGAAACAAGATTCGGGCAGTTGAATATTATGCCAGATAAAATTCGGGCAAATGAAATTCTGGCAAGTAAGAGTATACCCTCTAATTCATTGCCAATCATCAACCTTGCTCAGTTGTTGCGTAAAGGTATAAATTCGTAGCCAACCGCAGACACCAATGCACATTCCGCTGCACCTTAATAGTGGTGCTGTACAACTGTCGCGTCTGTCACAGTGACATTTCTCGGCACACGGAAAATTGAACCTTTTATTATTATTAAGGTTAAAGATCCCCGAACCTAAGGTATGGAAAATGTGGGTTCAGTTAAATTTGACGAAACTTTGATATGTTGTAGATTTTTGAGCTCTGATCAATAGTTATTATGAGCAAGGCCATCTTGATATACGCGGTGGCCCTTGGGCACACAGGAATAGGGGGCCCTCGAGCACTCAAAAATAGGAGGGGGGGGTTCTCATAATAAAATTAGAGACCTCGTTGGACTGTAAAAAAAAGTCGTTTAAGATTTTTCGTGGCACCCGTGAGGTTGGGGCCCAGGCACGTGCCCAAGGCCCCAACCCAGAGTGCCCAGTGGGAAAGAGGGGGCCTGATTATGAGTGCAACCGCTGTTTCCGGGTCAGTTTACGAGTTACGATCCATTTTATATCATATCATTTGACATTGAACTGTCATTTTATCTTTCCGTAGCAACTGACCGCTTATTTATTATCGCGATAAAAAGAGGATATACTTTATTACTGCTACTTTGTCCCTTATGATATGAAATGAATTATAACTAAAATAACCGGCCAAGAGCATCTCGGACCATGACCTTTCAGGCATCCGCAGCAGTACATACAAAAAAATGCACTAAAGATGAAAAAATACGACATTAGCTTAAAAACGGTATATTCAATCATGTTGAAAACAATTTTCGTTGAAAGTATCCCCCTAACTTTAACTTTGTATTTTTTTTTATATTAATTGGAAAGCTTACCCCACATGTGGGATAATGGCTAGGAAGAGAGAGATTAATTGGATATTCCGTTTATAAAAATAGAAGGGGGACGCCAATTATGCTACTTTCGAAGCGATTATTTCCGAAAATTTACACTATCTCAATTTTATTTTTACAAATTCCAAAGTCTTTTTAGAAGAACTGTCGAAATATGTGGCGGTTTCAGTTACATGTATGGAGTGCCCCCCACAAAAAATATATATTTCTTTGTTATTTCACTATCCAACTAAGTAGCGGCGTATACAAGACACCTTTACTACAAATTTCATCAATATCCATTTTGTATGTTTTTGAGGAACATGCCTGTGACATACCGACGGGCGGATGGACGAAACTATAAGGGTTCCTTTTTGTTTTACAAATATCATGATAATAATCACAATTTTTGCAATTTATTAGTGGATCACTCCACTAGTGTTATTATTATAAACAAAGATCAGAAACAAATGAAAAAATTTTTCGACGATACTGGACTTGAACCAGTGCCTTGAGCCAGACCGGGGCAGCACGCTCTACCATCTGAGCTAATCGTCCACACCAGTAGTCGACGAATTTTGTCATCTGTTCTTGCTTATGGATCTCTGTATGGTGCATCCGACTCTTTAGCCGTTAGCGCTGCCTAGTGAAGAACTATGAAGTTACTTTCACCCCGAGCAGATACCTTTACAGGTACCATTGCTCGGCGAGAGGTGGCGCTATTATCAAGACTGTACTTTTTGTTTTACAAATATCATGATAATAATCACAATTTTTGCAATTTATTAGTGGATCACTCCACTAGTGTTATTATTATAAACAAAGATCAGAAACAAATGAAAAAAATTTTCGACGATACTGGACTTGAACCAGTGCCTTGAGCCAGACCGGGGCAGCACGCTCTACCATCTGAGCTAATCGTCCACACCAGTAGTCGACGAATTTTGTCATCTGTTCTTGCTTATGGATCTCTGTATGGTGCATCCGACTCTTTAGCCGTTAGCGCCGCCTAGTGAAGAACTATGAAGTTACTTTCACCCCGAGCTTATAAGGGTTCCTTTTATGGCCATTTTGGCAAGGGAACCTTAAAAACCCAGGAAACAGTAGTGTAATGTAGGTAGATCTAAAACTAGATTAATGTGTCCACCGGCCATATAAACAATAAACCAGTCTTGCATGGATCGCCTTGTGTTTTACTCATACACCTCAACTGGCGACAAGTTTGTGAATTTTAGTCGAAATTAGTGATCATGCCTTTCGGGAAACTACACGAATTTGACCTACACGGTCGAGGTAATTGGGCTGCGTATATACGACTCGTAGATCAATTTATTTTACTCAACGACATCAAACAAGAATTACGCGTGGCGACTTTGGTGACTCATGTCGGCGCCGCGACCTACGAGTTGATGTGCGACCTTTGTGCGCCCGATCATCCCGAGAAGAAAGAGTTTACAGAGCTAGTGGACCTTGTCAGGAATCACCTGGACCCGAAAAGGTCAGAAATAGCCGAGAGGCATATTTTTCGACAACGGCGACAAGCAGCGGGCGAAACGATAGGGATTTTTCTTCAAAATTTAAAACATCTCGCAACGTATTGTAATTTCGGTTCGAAGTTGGAAGAAAATATCCGTGATCAGTTCGTTTCGGGCCTCAGAAGCGAGGAGATGCGCTCGCGCTTGTTTGCGGAACCCACATTGGACTACAAAAAGGCGGTGGAGCTGGCGCTCGCACTGGAAGCCGCCGAGCGGCACGCCGAGACGGCGGCGGCCGGCAGCGGCGGTGGCGGCGGGGCGCCGGTGGCAGGACTCGGGCAGGGCGCGGCCGCCCTGCATCACGTGGGTGCGCGTGCGCCCACCCACGACAAGCGGCGGCCCGCTTGCTGGCGCTGCGGCCGTGATGGCCATGCGCCTAACAAGTGTCGGTACAAGAGTTACACGTGTAATCAGTGCAGGGACAAAGGTCATTTGTCTAGTGTGTGCAAGAAAAGTGGCAAAAGTGATAGTGGCGGTCGGTCCAAGTATCAGAATTACATGGAAGGCGATGACTCTGATAGTGATGCGAGTGATGGTATGTACAATATTCTATCAGCAAAAAGTAATATGAAAGATGGACCTTATTACTGTGATCTTAAAGTTGAAAATTGTAAGGTGTTATTTGAAATCGATACGGGTAGCAGAATATCGGCGGTGTCTAAGGAATTCTACGAACAAAATTTCTCTCATTTGAACTTACAAAAAGATAACATCAAATTACAGTCATACACGGGTGAAGCGATAGTCCCACTCGGGCGCATTAGCGTGCGCGTGACGAGCGGGAACGAGTCAGCTGAGTTACCGTTATTTGTTATCAGTAATGGAGGCCCTCCTTTGTTGGGTCGTTTCTGGTTGCGTAAATTAAATCTGGAATCGATTAAGTTAAATAAAATTGCTGACAACGACCCCATGGTGCTCCAATTAAAAATGGAGTTTCCAAAAGTTTTTAATGAAAAACTTGGTACTTTCAAAACAAAAATAAAATTACATCTAAAAGACAGTTCTCCGATTTTCTGCAAAGCCCGACCGCTGCCTTTGGCGCTGCGTATGCCAGTCGAACGTGAGCTTGAAAGATTACAATCTGAAAATGTAATTTACAAGGTGGAATCGTCGGAGTACGGCACACCCATAGTACCTATAGTCAAGCGGGACGGCTCGATTCGTATATGCGGTGACTACAAGGTCACGGTCAATAAATATTTGAAAGAATTTCATTATCCGTTACCCCGTATCGAACAATTATTTGCTGCCTTAAGTGGTGGGGAGCAATTTACAAAATTGGACTTGAAAAATGCGTACTTGCAATTGGTTCTTGATGAAGGATCACAGCCTCTAACCGCGATCACAACACACGTCGGCACCTTTGTATACCGGCGGGCCCCATTTGGAATTAAATGCCTGCCAGAAATTTTTCAAAAACTTATCGAGGAAACACTGAGCGGATTAGAGGGTGTAGTTGCCTTTATTGATGACATTTGTGTAACTGGTAAAAATAAAGAACATCACATGCAAAATTTATATGCCGTGTTAAGCCGACTGAGAGATGCTGGCTTACGAATAAAATTCGAAAAATGCGAATTCTTTAAAGATGAAGTTTGTTATCTTGGATATCGAATAAATAAATTAGGTCTGCATACGGATAAGGGTAAGATTGCCGCAATAAATAATTTACCCGTGCCACAAAACGTTTCTCAGCTCAGGGCAGTTTTGGGACTAATTAATTATTATTCGCGCTTCATACCCAATATAAGCACTATGCTTCAACCTCTGTACGCGTTGCTCGCGAAGGGCACTCGTTGGGAGTGGACCCCTTCTTGTGCTGAGTCATTTACGAAGATCAAAGAAGAGTTATTGAATAGCCCAGCGTTGGCGCATTACGAGCCGTCGCTGCCTCTGGTACTTTGTGTAGATAGCAGTGCGTACGGGCTCGGCGCCATACTGGCGCAGCGTTACCCAGATGGCTCTGAACGTTTAGTATGCTGTGCGTCGCGCGTTCTAAGCGAAACGGAACAGCGCTACAGCCAGATTGACAAAGAAGCTCTGGCCATCGTATACGGAGTCAATAAGCACCATCAATACCTTTTCGGTCGTAAGTTTACCCTTCGCAGTGACCATAAAGCGCTGACATATATTTTTGGTCCAAAACATGGACTTCCTCAAACAGCGGCTAGCCGATTGCAGAGGTATGCGGTGCGTTTGTCGGCCTACGATTTCGATATACAATTCGTATCGACAGATAAAAACGGTAATGCGGATTGCCTCTCTCGGTTGCCGCTTCCAAGGGTGGCGGCGAGAAACGACGAGGACGACGCGACTTATCTCCACTTCGTAGAAGAAACTTTCCCTCTCAGTCATCGGGACGTCGCGAGGGAAACAAAAAAAGATATTACATTATGTAAAATATATAGTTATATCATGAGCGGGTGGCCTTCAGGGACGGAGTTCGAAAATGAGAAACCGTACTTTTCCCGCAAGGACACGCTGCACATCGATCACGAATGCATAGTATGGGGGTACCGTGTGGTAGTCCCGGGCAGCCTGCGAGCTCAGATAGTGGAGGAGGTGCACGCGGGTCACGTGGGCATGGTGCGCATGAAGCAAATCGCGCGCTCTTACGTGTGGTGGCCCGGCCTGGACGCCGACCTTGAGCAGCGCGCGCGCTCGTGCGCCGCTTGCCGCTCCCAGCTCGACGCGCCGCCGCGCGCGACACCCGCGCCCTACGCCTGGCCCGCCGAACCGTGGCTGAGATTGCATGCTGACTTTCTGCATCACAACGGTCGTACGTATTTCCTCGTCATAGACGCACACACAAAGTGGATCGAAATATTTTCGATGACGAGTGGCACGTCGGCCGCGCTCGTTTCGACCAGGCTGCGGGAATGCTTCGCAAGATTCGGTCTGCCAGTGCAACTGGTAACCGACGGCGGACCTCCCTTCACATCCCACGAGTTCGAGACGTTCCTACAAAAAAATGGCGTGTTACACGTTATCACGGCACCTTATCATCCGTCGAGCAACGGTGCCGCAGAGAATGCGGTCAAGACCGTAAAAAAGGTGTTGAAAAAGGCCTCAGCCGAAGGCGAGGACGTCGAAATTGCCCTTTTAAAATTTTTATTACAGTATCGGAACAGTCCTCACTGCACCACGCAGCGCGAACCCGCCGTGGCCATGTTGGGGCGGCGGCTGCGTACGCGCCTGGACCTGCTGCGCGCCGGCCGTGCCGCGCCCGCCGCCGCCGTGCAAGTGGCGCAGAGCGCGCAACAGCGCAGCGCCGGCGGCACGCAGCGGGAGTTACAGCACGGGGACCATGTGTTAGTGAGAAATTACTCCAAACATGGCCCCAAATGGACTGAAGGTACCGTAACCGAGCGCACCGGTGCGGTTACTTACAATGTGAAGGTCGACGGACAAGAGGCGAGCCGACACGTCGACCAACTTATTAAAAAAAAAATAGTTCGTTATTCATTGCCTAGTGATAACTTGATATCTAACCCGGAGCTCGCAACAAATAAACCGGATGCGAGCTCATCGAGGGCGGAATCCCCGGAGTTTCGCGATGCTGAAACATCACTAGCAGGGGACGAGACTGCGCCGGGATCGCCGGGCTCGCTGGCTCTGCAGAGACCGACCGCCGAGCCGAGCATGGGAGCGCGCGGACCCTTCGCGAGCTCGCCGGCCTGTGACCCTTCCAAAAGCCCGGAGCAGAAGAAGGCCTTGCGTCCACGAGTCAAACGAAACTACAAAGTATAGCTTTCCATAGGAATATATATATATGTGTGCATATGTATATATATATATATATATATATATATATATTATAAGTAAATATCGCTCAAGTATCTATATCATAGTGATTGTATAGGCATACCTTTTTTTTTAACACCTCTGTCCGTATGCTGACGTCGGTAACTATAAGACCAAAATGTACCGAAACCCATCAAGTAGTCAGTATCTCTAATAGGCATCGCTATTATACAATGTGTTATGATATGGCTGTCTAAGACAAAATGTGAGTTGTATTTGTTATGTGAAGGGTTTACTTATAATTATAAGCATTTGTGAGTTATTTTACGAAGTTATGCTGTAAACTGGTAAACACCAGGCTATACCTTAATAACTAGCAACGTTTTAAAAGGTTAGCCAGACAAACCATTAAGTTAATGTATCTAGTTATAAGAAGATAATTTAAGTTAGTAGTGTCATTCATCAGCTGTTGCCTTTCATTAACAGCAGCTGCTATAACAATGTTCGACTTTGCACTGTAAGACGTAGCGTAAAGGTTTAATTTTTCAAGCAACATAATATGTTATAGTTATGACTGGGTTAGCAATATGCTTCCTTCATATGTTTATTTTTCTCTCTTCGTCATTCCTCTTTCTAAGGGGAAGAATGTAATGTAGGTAGATCTAAAACTAGATTAATGTGTCCACCGGCCATATAAACAATAAACCAGTCTTGCATGGATCGCCTTGTGTTTTACTCATACACCTCAAGTAGTAGCACTCATAATGACTTATGGTCAGGGTATCAAAATCTAAAACATATCAAAATATCATCCAATTTAACTGAAACCACATTTTCGTTACTTTATGTTCGGGGTTCATTGGAGTGCGGCGGAGTGTGCGGTTGTTGCCTGCGGTCGGCCACAAACTTGTACCTTTAAAGCGCGTCGACCAACAAACATTTGTATATCAGGGTGAGGATACCTGGTACCCTGACATCTCGAAGACGCAGAAGTCGAGGTGCTTCACCGGATTGAGGTCCACACGGTACCCTAGTCTCCGGAGTTTATCTGAGAGATAGGAAATAAATACTTTAGAACCTTTGTTCAGCTCAATCTCTTCAATAAATTATAATTATTGATTTAGTGTAGGTTGCGAGTCAAGGACTTTGAGCTCTGTCTATATCACCTGGGGCTACATTCCCCGGGTGATATAGACAACCATTCCACGCCTTTCCTTCATGAGCTTAATGAGGGTTTTCTACAGTGGAAATATCACTAGTGGACGCCACCATGACGTAAGGTCTAACTGACAAGAAGTTTCAACATCCACCAATCACAGCTCAAGATGTTGACACTTCTTGTCAATTAGACCTTACGTCACGGTGGCACCAACTGGTGATATTACCATTTTAGAAAACCCTCATTACCGAGATAGTTACGGACCGTGATTTCTACCATCTGTCTTTTGACACATGACAGATGATGTAAATAGTGATGAGGCAAAAGCGTTTCGATTGTCATAATAACCGATAATCAATGGTTTCCACAGGTAGTCTGAATCGATTTATGCGATTACTAATTCTGTATATTAATAATCCAATCTCTATATGTTTGACTGATGTAAATAAACAGTATGTAAATAAAATCATATGTCTGGATGACATATTTATTACAGGGGTACTCCCCTGTAATAAATATGTCATGATTTGTTTTTAACTGTAAAAAGAAGGTATTTATTGATTCCGTAGATACTGTACCAATGCAATATGCGATGAGGAGGTCGACATCGGTGTCAACATTAAGGGCTACGGTAGGTGTAGGTAGGTCAGGTATGAGAGGCGCTAACATCGTGTAGTCGTCCTGTCTTGGTGGGGGGGCGGGGTCGTAGGTGACGGCGTCCTTGAGTAGACAGTTGGGGTGGTCGGCTGCTTTGTCGAAATATGTCGTTGTCATGTCGCGAATGTGGTCATGTATTGTCGGTAGTCCTGCGGCTAGATGTAGGTCGAGGTTGGCAACCCGTCGGGGAGCGTCCATTGCTCGTCGGAGAAAATTGTTTTGTACTACCTGCAGTTGGTGTAGCAGCTTTTGACCGACATGGCCAAACACTGCACAACCGTAGGTCAGTACCGGCCTAATGCATGCGTTGTAAAGTGCAAGCTTATTTCTAAGCTGCATTTTACTACGTTTGCCTATCATCGGCGCTAGTCGGTTCAAGACGAAAGTTGCGCGTTCTTTCGCCTTGCGTATGTGAGGTCGGAATGTGAGTGTATTCTAATACCTGTGTTCGTTAAAAGACGTTAAATTGGTGGCGCCACTGTCGCAAGTGCCCAAAATGCTAGAGTAGGATAATAAACAAGATAAATAAGGAAAGCAACATTTATGTAAGTTCATTTCATACGCACGTGCCACACTAGCGCCATTGAGGACTGATTTGGAATTAATTACTGGTTTCTCGTTTCATCTCAAATCGCATTTTAAAGCTCCTATCTCACGAACAGAGAGATTTCTTAATCAAGATATTTAACTCTGCACTCAAAAACTCTCACTTCCCTGGTTCGTGGAAGCAAACCACAGTAATCGGCATTCACATGCCTGGCAAAAATAAAACTGAACCCACGTCATACAGGCCCATCAGTCTGCTATCTTCGCTGGGTAAACTTTATGAAAGAATAGTTCTGAACCGAATCAAGGACTTCATTGATGACAATAATGTCATCATGGACGAACAGTTCGGCTTCAGAGCTAAGCACTCATGTGTCCAGCAAGTGCACCGCATCACGGAGCATGTGCTGGCCGAATTCGAAAACCGTCAAGGTTATGCTCTTCACAGTGGTCGAAAAACTGGGGCAATCTTCCTGGATGTAGCAAAGGCATTCGACAAGGTCTGGCATGCTGGTCTGATATACAAGTTATATACAAGTCATATAAGCGGATAGGCCTGCTCGATCGCCTTGTGCGTCTCGTCCAGGATTTCCTCAGCAATCGTTCCTTCAGATATAAAGTGGAAAAATCATTATCCTCCCCTCACCCCATTACAGCGGACGTACCGTAGGGTTCGGTTTTGTCGCCGATCCTGTACTCCATTTTCACTAATGATATTCCCAAGCACCCAAATGTAGATATAGCTCTCTTTGCGGATGATACTGCCCTCTTTACCTCGAACATCAACCTCAACACCATGAAGAAGGATCTCCAGGAAGCTACCGACGACCTAGGTCGTTGGTGCAACTTCTGGAGGATCCAGGTGAACCCGGAAAAGAGCGCGGCTATCATTTTTCGCAGATCTGCGCAATTAACGCATGAGAACTTAGTCCCTATAGTAATGCATGATAATCCCACAAATTTTAGATGATCCTATACAAAATCTTGTAAATGATCAGGCTCAATTATTACAGACCGTCACTGACAAATTGGTTTGTTTGTTTTGGCTTTAAAGCGCCTTGAGATTAGCCGCCAGTAGGCTAGTCAGAAGGCCGCGACACATACTGTCCGACCCGGACGATGTCATCACGGCTACCATCAAACGATGGTACCCGGATGACTCCTCCGACTCGGACACGGATTACGGACCTATTAACCATGTTGCTGACTACTACTTTGACCGGAATATGGACATATTCCGAAACCCACATGACGATTACGGATACACTGGACACGGACACCGGCGATCCCGAAGGCGGGATCATCCACCGTGATCTTAAAACACGGGTCCCCACACGTTATCCCATACCCATGCGATTCCCTTAAAGCCCCAAACAAAACCCCAATGTCCTTAGCTAGGGACACTGACTACTGACATGACGCAGACCGGCTAGAACATAGCCAGGTACACTCCGACTGTCGTGCGCTCGAGCACGGCAGTCACCGACACGTGGTGCCTGAAGCTGTTGCGGCAGCTTCACCACCACAACATATTGTTTTACGGTAACAGCATAATTGCTAGCCGACAATTAGCACAATCAATCAATCATATTTCCATCCGCTGGACACTTTTTGACTATATGAGTTTGGCCTCCTTATTTCCATTCTCCATGGTTCAGATATCGATACTGTTGTTTACACATTAATAAATGAGGACAGGTTTACACGTAATTTGTTTAATTTTTAAGTCGGATCGGATTATATACATGATTTGTTTGATTTTTTTATTAGATATTTGTAATTCAGTACCTCGAAGTATTCGATTGTCATCGATTTACTCAATTTACTTCCAATTCGTAAAGATGGAATTGGCACGGCTCTAAAATTAAAAATAAAAAGTCATAGAACGTAACTGCTTGCGTATAATGATTTTAACATACAAATGAGGTAGAAAATAAATAAATATTGAGTTAGTTGGGGCTAAAATGAGCATATATATTATTTTTCGGTAATTGTGAAACTTAAGAACTATTGCATATTTTAATTAAAGCTTCGATAAAACGTGCACATTTGCGTTATATGGGTGCTGTCATGTGTCAAAAGACAGTTGGTAGAAATCTCTAACTATAGTGTAATGCTATTTTCATTTAATTTAATTCATCATCATCTTCCTCGCCGAACGTATTAGCCAAGTAATATGTACAGCGAGATGCCACCCGCATCTTTAACAGTAACGCGGGGACCACTTTTAAATGTACTTTAATTTTAGAAATATGTGAAATAATTGCGCTCTGAAATGTATGTAACGTACTCGATACGGTCAAGGACATGAACAATAGCTCTTTAAATACTGCCTGAAGACTAAGAGGAGCCCAAGTTAAGATAATAATTGCTTAACTATTTTGTTACGTCGTATTTTAGATAATTAATCGTAAAAATATTGAGTGTAAGCGTCCAAAAACTACGTTAGATTCCGGTATTTCGGATATGAGAGTATTCTGGAATTGTAATATCGAAAAAAAAGCCCGCTTTTCCGATATTTACAATTTAGATGGATTATAATGTTGCTCACTTCTTCAATATATGAGAAAGGAACCTGAAACTCGTGCTAAACTTACTCATTTAAATATTTTGAACATGGAGTAACTTAGTTTTCTTCATATCTCCTTTCCCTTAGTTCCCTTAAGTTGGCCACTGTATTGATATCATCTACTTCTACTCTATTTTTTAACCGATTTTTATGTACAGTCAGCATTAAATAGTCTGTAGCATCTAAATTCCAAAGTGCCAAAAATATCGTAACACATCTTTATTCTTACAGTACCGTACATACACATAAGAGTGTGTATGTACGGTGTCCTGACGTCAGTATCCAGGCTTGAGGCCTGTATACTTACGTTTATTGTATGCACAACGCACAGCAGCGGGGCGTCAAACACAACCACGTTATCTCACGCAAGTCTTATCAAATTGGTATATCATTTTAGAGAGTAGAAAAATTAAATCCATAGGTAATGAAATTAGGCAAGCTGATAAGAATCAAGTTCAATGGACCTCTTATCTCTGGCTCAAATAATGAAAAAAGATGACTGATATGTCCATACTTTCTATCCTGTTTGTGTATACGATTTTTTATATATTTGTATGTGGGAGCGTGGCATGGCGTGGGTCGTTATCAGCTTCACTAGACTATTAGTAATTATCATCCATCTCTTTTTCTTGGTCAGAGATCACTATATAGATTGGGGCCCCTAGATTGCTTTTTAATTAGTAGACCTACAGGTCAAACGCGGAATATTTAACTAGCAATAATAATTATGCGGTAGATAAAAATCTGAGTACCTTATCATAGGCGCTGCCTGCTCCATGACTTACCTCTGATTCCCCTTAGCTTCTGAGGTTTGTGAGAAGTTGTATGGAATGCCTCGTACGGCCCGTAGTGAATTTTCACATACAATGCCATTTTAATTTCCAAGACTTACCGTAGATGTCTCATAAGAAACTAATTTATTAAAATCCTAGGTAAGAACGGGAATTTAGAAACTTTGAAGTCATTGCAATGTTTTGAGAACCCGGCACCGATTGTGACATAATTTGTCAACATGGTTACAAACACAAATGACAGCTTTGAAACTTTGAAACCTACTCGTTCTGCAATACGCACTGATTCAAAGATAATGTAAACCATACTAGAAGATGCCCGCAACTTCGTACGCGGAGGGGGAAAAGTCATAACCCTGTTTTTTCTTCAGCGTAGTCGGGTAAAAAGTATCCTATAACCATTTGTAAATACCCGGCTACTCGTGTGCCAAAAATAGTTGAAGTCGGTTCAGCCGATTTTGCGTGATGAAGCCACAACGACACATACAAACATACAAAAAATCCAAAAAATAGTAGATATTTTGACAAGGGGCTACAATAAGCCATTATGACACGAAGTGATTATTTGGACGAGCTCACGAAGTGAGCGAGGACAAATATGTCTGAGTGTCATAATGGCTTTTAGTCACGTGTTAAACACTCTGCTTTTCACTTCGACTCAGACAGATTTGTCCTCGCTCACTTCGTGAGCTCGTCCAAATAATCACTTCGTGTCGTAATGGCTTTTAGTCAAGTGTTAAACACTCTGCTTTTCACTTCGACTGCGAGAAAATAAAAAAGACTTAATATTAAAATTGTATATTTCATGAAAAACTAAAAGTACACTGAGCAATGCTATAAGAAAGTTTGGCCAATCTGATCAGGTTGGTCCGCAAGTTTTTTTTTCAGTGTCATAGAACTTTGTTTGAGATTTTATGGCTTTCTTTTAAACCCTAGGGGCTAAATGTACTATTTTAGTCTCGCTTCGTGAAGCTAATATGACGTACTTTTTGAGCAGGAGAAGTGAAAAATATTTTTCGTTTTATGAAAATATCTTCAATGTACAGACATTTCATTTTTACAACTTTATAATAGTATAGATATTTTAATACTCTTTGGTATAAGCACTACGTTATACACTGATCTCTATACATCCATTGGTTAGGCCACGGAAGAAATGGGTTAGGCGTAGGCGGTCAAATACATTTAACACTTGATAGCTAATTTTGTGTACGAATTTGAAGCGCGCCCCGATGACTGTTCCTTGAACAATTTTTTAGGATTAAGTTTAGACATACCTAGTTTAGATAATATATTGTATTAGAAAGATCACGGCCCCGTTTCACAAAAGCTTGTAGCTTGTATTACAAGTGGAAATCTCTTTTTAACTGAACACACACAATTTATCCTACTTTCGGAGCGATTATTTCCGAAAATATTCACTATATCTAAAACATTTCATAGAAATAGCAAAATGTTTTTAAAAGAACTGTCGAAATATGTGCCACACATTCATATTTACTGATTATTTTTCGCGGAGAGGAAAAAGTCATAACCCCTCTTTTTTTCTTCGGCATAGTCGGGTAAAAAGTATACTTTAACAATCTGGAGATACCCAGTTATCCATGTGTCAAAAATAGTTGAAATCCGTTTAGCCGATTTTGCGCGATGAAGCAACAACGACACATACAAACAAACAAAAAAACCAAAAAAATATTGTTCGAATCAGTGACCTCCAAATAGTCCGAAACAATTTTTAATATTTTCAATGTACAGACATTTTATTTTTACAACTTTATAGTACTATAGATGATGACTTCTTCATTAAAAGTGATGTCTACATCTTGAATTAAATGGACGGCATTTTCGAAATCTGCACCCCCAAAAACCATGAAAACGACACCTATGATGACGTTTGCGTTAAAAGTGATGTCCGCCATCTTGAATTTCAAAAAGGACGCCATTTTCGAAATCTGCAACCTCAAAAATCATGAAAACGATACCTATGATGACGTTTCCATTAAAAGTGATGTTCGCCATCTTGAATTCCAAAATAGACGGCAATTTTGAAATCCGCAGCCCCAAAAACCTAGAAAATGACTCCCATGATGACATTTTCGTTAAAAGTGATGTCCGCCATCTTGAATTCCAAAATGTACACCATTTTCGAAATCTGCATCCCCAAAAACCTAGAAAATGACTCCCATGATGATTTTTTCACAAAAAGTAATGTCCGCCATCTTGAATTGCAAAATGGACGCCATTTTCGAAATTTGTGGCCTCAAAATCTTAAAAACTATTTTTTCTCGACCTTCTTTTTCCCGGCAGGTTTGATTTTTTTGGTTTCTAATTCGGTGAGAAATTTTCTAGTTAATTTTAACAAATCGTACATCACTGGATAGCCATAAAAAATTGCCAAGAACCAATCATGTACAATGGTCCAAGATCGGATATCTACAAAAAATATGATCCAGTAATAAACAATGTCTCTAAATAATTCTATTTATATTCTAGCTCGCCATAACCTTCGCAAATAATTATTTTTCAATGTCTTTACGTTTCATACGAAATAATTTAATAATAATTTTATCTAAAGAAATTTGAAATTATACACAAAAACTTAACCCAACCTTCTAAACGATTTTGTTAAGTGAATTACATAATTACAAAAACACACCGCAGCACAAAGTTTATCTCTTATTATTTATGAACAAAATGGTCGACGCGCATATCATATTTTTCTACAGTCTATGGAAAGTCTATACTTTATGGTCCAAATGTTGTTACTGCTTAATTTGGCTCACTTTTCTTAATTTTCGCTTTTAAATACAATTGTACATTACTGGATCCATTTACATTACTGGTTCCTCTACGTTACTTTCCTCAGTTGACTGTTATAAACTCTTCGGCACCCTCTTTTGGCATGGTGCTTTTGGTCATTTATGCATTCAGGAGCTGATTGTTTCACATAATATGCTTTGAAATTCGGGCGACAGACGACTTTGTTATTTTTAATTTATTCGCTGCCACTCTGACGGACGTTGAAGGAATCTTATCAAAAGTCGATTTAACCCTATTTATGTTTCGAGGTACCGCCACTGTCCTATTTCTTCCCGGAATTTTCTTAAAACTAACCTGACCCGTTTCTTCATAACTTCTTATTATTCTATATACGCTACTTCGCCTAGCTCCTTCTTGAAGAAAGTGTTTTACTGTATCCTTTAGAATTACTCTATTAGCAAATGCTTCATATTCTTAACACTTCATTTTGAAATATACTATGCAATAACGAAATTCCCGCTTTAGGCAGATAACAAAACCATAGACGCCAAGACACCAAAAGTTTTTTTCTTTTAAATTAAACTTTCTGCTCGTAAGACTTTTAAAATTGTCTCTTTACTTCTGGGCTTAATCTGTACATTTTCGAACCATCTTTTTTTTTTATTCTTTTTAGATTTGGTTTTATTAAGGAAAATGTGAAAAAAAAACACCATTCCCTCCCCTTTATCTCTGAAGTTTACCAATCGAAAATTTGAAATTTTCACAGTTTAAATTAAATAAACATAAATATTACACGAAAATTATAACCATGTCCCTAACTAGCTAATTTGTTTTTTAATTTTCAAAAAACCTATTTGAATAACCTGGTTGCGTTAATTTTGCACCTCATTTGAATGCAATGCTATAGATATCAGATGTAAACATACTCTATGGTGTAAACTTAACTCACCGGAACCGGGTAATAAAGTTAGGGTAAGTGAAAATTTTTAAGGAACCCTCGGTGCAGAAGTCCGACTCGCCCTTGGCCGGTTTTTTTAAATATCTTGACTGTCCAGAATTTGATTTATTACTACGTACTTTATAATATGTATTATAATAGATATCGGTTCGCAATTGCCAAAGTTATCTAGTAACTCCTAATAGGGCCAGATCAAGTACTAGAAATATATACCCTCATCTGTTATTTGATGATCACAAATATTATACATTAGATAATTAGATAATATGTATACTGAATTGATAGGATGGCCACTGCAAACACTTTGGACGATGTCTTAGCGTTGACTTCTAGCCGGCGGGAGCGACAAATCCATGGTCTCACTTTCTTCCCTATGGCCGATATCTTCCCTCCCTCTCCAAAGCCTTAAGCCAGGTTCAACCGGTACAACCCACCTCTGCAATCCTTATGCCTTGCGCACTGCGTCCCAATCGTTCTAAGGCATTCCCGTTTGAGGGCTTGCGCTCCCTGCAGCTATTTTCACAACTGAATAAATCTTGGAGTTCCTTCATATACGTCAGTCAATCAATATTATAGGTGCGTCGGGATAAGACGGAAGTATGGGAGCGTTCGAAAGGTGGACTTTATTTCAACGACTATAAGAGCATTTTTGGTTTAATGTCAGTCTTTCCTATACCTCCGTCTTACCCCAACGCACCTGATCGATCTTTTCAGAACGTGAAATAAACTGGAAACGATCTTATCAACTGATTCTTCTTTCTTCACTTGTTTTAGACAACTTCGGCTACAGTATGTTATAAGTTATAAAGCAAACGAATATATTTTAGAAACATAAACAAAATATTTATTATTACAAGAGATAAATTGCTATTATCTTAATCTTGTTTCCACGGATTAAATAAAAGACACTATCTGTAACTATACATTCTTGAATGGAATTATCAGTCCGTTAAATTTTATGGAGTTCATGATACGGCTCAAGGAAAAACACATAAGTAAAATTTAACACTCACCCATAGGGTGATTGTTTAACCGAGTGGTCGCGCATGGTAAGCGAGACGCGGAGTTAGGGATCGCTCCTATAGCCGTACTGAGGCTAGTGATCAGATACATGCATGGATTTTCAGGTCGTGTCGTTCAGTTAAATTTAAGGTCGGATCGAGGGTAAGCGTGGGTGGGGTGGCGGAAAGAAGGATATGGCGGAAAATTCTGGTACCGACCCAAAGAGAGGATAGAAATTGAGAATGAGAAATATTATAGGGGAGACAAAGGCGTCCAGACTCCGCTGGCTCAGGTACGTTGAGAGGATGGGAGAGTAGCTAACTAACCGACCAACCAGTTTGGTAGTTAGGGCAAAAAATATCAACCAACCAACCAGGTAGTCAGTTAAGCAAAAAAAATATCAGCCAACAAACCAGGTAGTTAGTTAAGAAT
This sequence comes from Hedya salicella, assembly GCA_905404275.2. Lineage (NCBI taxonomy): Eukaryota > Metazoa > Arthropoda > Insecta > Lepidoptera > Tortricidae > Hedya > Hedya salicella. The sequence continues at coordinate 5,665,958 of FR990100.1, forward strand.
AACAAATATTAACCAACCAACTAGTTTTTTGGTTATGAAAAAAAAATACTAACCGACCAACCAGGTGGACAGAGTGGTTGGTCAATTAGTAATAGACGATCGTGACGCCAAAATCGCTTATCTTGGACGTCTGAGTGGTCGCAGACACATAGTACCGTAGGCCTAGATATCGCTGGAGTGATGAAGTCCAAAAAGATCTCAGGGACCTAGACATCCGTATCTGGTGCGAGCTGGCTCAGGATCACGAAGCGTGGCGTAAACTGGTATCGGAAGCCAAGATCCACTTTGGGTCGCTGCGCTCAGCTAGTTCACGTAAGCAGTGGCTTTGTGCTTGTGACCTAAAAACTACAGGTCGGCGTTGATGTTATTGTTTCTTTCTTGGTGTGAGGATGAGCGGCAGGCCGCCCCGCACGGCTTGCACGATGTTGGAGCGCGAGTCCAGAGGCGGCACGCGCGGCGTGTCCGGCGCCGGCGCCACGTGGAACTGGCGCAGCACGGCCGCCAGCCCCGCCAGCGACTGCATCTCGCCGAGCCGCGACCCTGCGCACACAGCACATTATCACAACTGGCATAAGACTAATGTCCTAATAGTATTTTATGCAGCTGTTGTATAATAGGGGTCAAAAACGGCGAGTGGCGTGGGTAAGTAAAGACGCCACGAGTGTTTTTTGACCCAATTATACAACGTTGCATACAATAGTTTTTCTACGACTAAGGGGCCGTTCACTAATTACGTAAGGACAATAGCGAGTATCGCAAAGAAAGACGCCACGCGCGTTTTAGACCGAATTATAGAACAACGTTGCAAACAACAGTTTTTCTATGACTAAAGGGCCCATTCATTAATTACGACAGATTTTTCGAACCCCTCCCCCCCCAGGGATCTATACGTAATTAATGAATGACCCCTAAGCACTTTTTTAATAAAACACAAAAAGTCTAAATATTTATATTTGCGCCGAGATTTTTCTGGCAGCAAATTGTTTGATACCTCTTGCGCCACGACACTAATTTCTTCGGGCGCACAATTAGGCTCGTCTTCCACCATTTTTATCACTTTCAACATCTTACAACAAGACAACACTTTCAAGGTGAATAAAATTTAGCGCCACGAAGAAAATTAAAAAGCGAGCTGTACGTAAAACTATATGTAAAACATGTCATGTACTGTATGTAAAACATGTAATGATTTGAAAAAAAAATAGACAATAAAATATGTCTACGTAAAATGTATATTTTTTTAAGTTGGTAGCAATGCATTTACGTACATTATTATTTTATAATTTAAAACTGTATAAGTTCGACGGTATGTTAAGTTGGTAAAATAAATTATTTCAAATAACATTAGTTCGAGACTTACTGAATGTAAATTATTAAATTGATATTTTGTACTCTGTGGCACCAACGAATACGTTAATAGCGACATTGTAACACGTTTAGCAGTGCGTTTTTGGGAAATAGACTATAGAGTTTTACAAGTCTTAAGTAATATATGTCTTTATATTAGAGTTGGTAATCATTTAAACGACAGAAAGAAGTACAGGAGTAGAAAAAATACTTTTTTCTCAATCACGCAATGAAATGTCGTCATTACATGCGTTATAACAGGCTTCAAAGTATCACGTTTCGGGCGGAACAACTCGAAAGAACTGTAAAGGAATTTCATACAAAATTTAAGGCCTAGGCCAGGAAGTAATAATTTTTAATTTTTTTTAATCATGGCGTCTGTGTTCATGAACGGGCTAAACAGCTGGTTTTTTTTTCTAGTGGCTGAATGGTTGTCGGACCAAAAATATCCGCGTTAATGCCTAATACACACGAACTCATATTAAGCACAAAATCTGTATGATTCATTATGTTGATGAATAAATTTAAAATATTGTCTATGTATACGTAAGTCACCAGAGACAATAGACAATATTTAACATCATCTGCAATTATTTTATTTATTATAGAAATTAAGATTCTTATTATAAAGGTTGTGTATAACGGCCCTAAGGGTCCACTCGAACACTACACACGCGAAATACGGACGACTTCCGTAAAAAAAAAACGTTATGGAGGGATTGAAGGGAAAATTTCAAAAACTTTTGTCGTATAGTTTTTTGAGCGGTGTATTTTTTTATTTCATTGCATATGTTTGAGAAAAGCACTATACATGCCTCTGGCCGTGAAAAGTGCTTGCCGGCTTCGTATCACTATCCGGCCTCCCTACGGTCGGCCGTCTATACCTACTCACCCGGCAAGCCCTTCTTTCCCGGTGTCTGCAGTTATGTACTATTTCTCCAACTTGCTCGGAAATGTTCCCATTAATGTAGTAAAAATACACCGCGAAGTCCATCGTTATATACGTTGATACGATAATCAATTTAAAAAAAAAGTGGCATTACTTCCCGGACAGGCCCGGGAAGTGTACATTATTGTGCAGGTTTTTACTTTTAATTTCATCCAAGACTTTGAAAATTCACCATACAGCCAATAGTAACGTACAAAAACCGAGATTTAAAAAAACTTGAATTGTTTTCTGCGTTAGTTACTGCATGGTTAATGCCAATAATAATAGAAAAAAAACAATAATTATTGTGTCCAAATAATACAGTTTATTTAGTCTTAATGATCTTCTGGAACTGATAAATATTTTGTAGCAAAGGTATGTTTTTTTTAATGTTGTGCGTTTAGGAATTGCCGATTCAACTAAAAGTAATAATGTATATATTTATTTTAACTATTGGTATGGGTTTTCTTTTTATTTATTTTCATTACTATATTTCATGTGGAACCAAATATACAATTCGGACCCAAAACTTTTAACTTTAATATCCTTAAAAAAAATTAAGGCGGGAACGTGAATTTCATTTTCTCAAAGAGTGTGTCTGTCGTGTTATTTTTACGAAAATAAGTTACATAAACATGTGTCAAATTTCCTCGCATATTCGGAGAAAAGCAGTATACATGCCTCGGCAGGAATGTCATTTCGTGGATTCGTATGTATTGAAAACCGTACTCATCCACGTTATGACTTTTCCCGGCCTCTGCAGTAATATACTATTTCTCAAACATGTAGTGAAATATTGATGTTATGTTCCTTATAATAATAGGCTGCGAAGTATGACGTTTCAGGTGCGGCCAGGACAAGAGGTCGTTAATGGAATTTCATACAAATCATGCAGGAAAAGTCCTCTTTTTAGGGTTCCGTACCAAAATTGGTAAAAAAGGAACCCTTATGGTGCGACTTTGTATGTCTGTCTGTCTGTCCGACTATTAGAGCGCCATATCTTAAAAACTGCTTATTTATGCTATCTATATGAAATTTATAATATTTATAAACATGGTTAGCCCCCACATGTATATAAATAGGAAATATTTTAAAATATATTTTTATTGCCAAAAAAATATATGAGGGGGGGGGGGTCTAAAATTAAAAGTCTAGCTTCTAGGTCAAGTAGTAGGGTATCATATGAAAAGGCTTGCTCTGTACATTTAAGAACAATTTTTAATGCCATGTCTCTAACTACCTATTTTTTTTTAAATTTTCAATAAACCTATATGAACAACCCAGTTGCGTTAAGTTTGCAGTTTGCACCTCATTTGTATGCAATGCTATAGATATCAGATGCAAACTTAATTCAACCGGAACTGGGTAATATAATAATGTTAGGGTAAGTGAAAGTTTTACGGAACCCTCGGTTCGCGAGTCCGACTCGCACTTGGCCGGTTTTTTAATTTCCATTCCACATAAGTTTGTACTGTTTATAGCACAGGCATCATGATATTCTGCCACTATGCGTATTAAAAAATAAAGCTTTGATTGTATTTGTTGTTTATTTCATTACATGTAGAAAAAAGAACTATACATACCTCGGCGGGAAATATGGGGTTGCCCGCCTCAGACCTATTCTATATGTCTTCCGCCGGCAAACCCTTTCGTCCAGGCCTCAGTAGTAATGTACTATTAAGATTCTATTTAATTACAACGTAATAAAGAATAGTTCACTATCATAATTTGTCACGGCTCTTTTCGGAATCATTGTATAATTCATTATTGTTCGTCACGTGATCTGAATATTCTGTATGGCTTACATCAAATGAGCAGTAGGTAAGCATTTAAATTAATTTACACATCTCTTCTCTACGCCACACTGAGCCATGTGGTGTAGAGAACATAAATCAATTCTTATTAATACAAACTGTTCTGAAGGTCGTTAAGGAACTCCGCATCAGGCAGGGGTCTTGGCGGCTCTAGCCCATGCTCAAGCACTACATTTTTGCGAACACAATAATGCGTCTTGGTGCCCAACATAGACAATCAGAAGAATGTCTGCCAACCCAGAAAGACACCGACTAATATTTGTGAATGACTAAACGAACAATTTATTAAGATCTCTCTTTGGAAAGTGAAACGACTGAGATGAAAGTAATTACATACCTATACATGCTCTGGGTCCATCTCCGAAAGGCAGGTACACGTATTTGTGTCGTTTCTGCACATGGTCAGGGCTGAACCGCTCCGGGCGGAACTCTCTCGGGTTGTCATAGTACTGGGGGTCGTTCTGCAGCGCCTCCACCGGCACCACTAGCTTGACCCCTGGGTCCACAGTCAGCCCCAGTTCTCGGAACGTATATGCGCGTGAACACACACGGTTAAGCACGCCCAGCGAAGGGAACATTCTCATCGCTTCCTTGAACGCCATGCTCAGCAGCATCATCTCCGCCACCGCGTCGTAGCACAGCTTGTTGTCATATTTCAGAAGTACTTCATCGATTTCAGTCTGGATTTTTGACTGGATGTCAGGGTTGAACGCGAGCTCGTGTAGAGTAAAACTTGTGGCTGACGACGATGTCTCAAACCCAGCGCCGAAAAAGACAAAAACTTGTGCCGCCATCATTTTGATATCCATCTCCATATTCACGGTTATCGGTGTTCCGTCAGCGCTCTGGTGTTCCACGGAATCTCCTACAATTTTTCCCTTCTCTTCCAACTCTAATAGTAAGTCAATGAAGTCATGACGCCCGATAGGCTTACATTGTCTTTCCTCCCGTATAGTTTTCACTAAATTAAAAATAGCTTTTTCTACATTTGGATCGCCGGCATAGAGAAACGTCCTCAGCACTGGGAATAATTGCCATAGCATATGTTTTAAAATTACGCTAAGTGGTCTCGCAAACATCAGTTTGCCGATGTTTCTGAAGGCGGACTTGTCGTTGTTGATGGAGTCGGTGTCGACGCCGAAGCCGCATGCGCCGATGAACTCGGTGGTGAAGCGCGCCATAAGCTCGCGCACGTCGCAGGCGCAGCCGCGTGCAGCCGCCGCGCCCGCCGCTCCCTGCAGCTTGTCCGCGCAGCGCACCACCAGCGGGAACATCGCTTTCAGCTTGGCGGTGGTGAAGGCCGGCGTCAGCCGCTGCCGTTGCAGCTTCCACAGGTCACCGTCCGCGTGGAACAGGCTCGCCAGCAGTGGCTCCACTTTGGGGTTCCTGCCGAGACCTCGTGCGTAGAAATACGTAAAGTCAGTGTTTAGTATATCTCTTACTATGTTCGGATCTCGTATGTACAGCTCTGGCGTAGTACCTCTGTAGTATCCGACCACCTTCTCATTTGGAAACCTGTTGTATAAGTCGTTGGCTATCTCTGTAAAGCTTTTGCGCCCGAAGAATCCCTTGAAGTTGGTGCCGAACAGGAATGCGGGCGGGTCATGGCGGACTTGTCTTTTGGCCCAGTAGTCGTGGTTACGCGTACCGTAGTAATACACGGCGAGCGCCAGCAGCGTTAGCAAGATAAGTATCATCTCCACCGTCTTAGAAGTTCTAATTTAACACGAGTAGTCGTTCCTTTAAATAACAGAGTATGATACAGTCTTATCTATGTTAGCTAGTTTAGATAAAAAAGCATAATCATGCACAATATAATAGAAAACGACATTCCGTCGATAAGAAAATACCTATCAACTAGTTTAGTACGTGGTATCATCATCATCACCATGACATTGGTAACACTATGTTACTAAGATCTACGAAGACTTATATGAACTTCGATTTCGAGATTCAATTTTTGCTGAAGACGTGAACTTTATGTACTAATTGAATTTTTTTTCGAGAAGCTCAAAAATGTTCATTTAAAACATAAGGTTCAATTTACTTATATACATAGAAAACATCCAAGGCTGAGAAACAAATATTTATCCTCATCACACAAATATTTGCCCTTAACGGGATTTAAACCCAGGGCCTTCAGCTTCGCAGACAACGTTACTCCCCTGAGCTGAACCTTATGAAATTATTTACTATATAGTTGAATTATCGAGAAGATGGAATTGCATTTGTAGTGGTTGTACCGTTTGCAACAAAAGAAGAATAATTTTCTCTTAACTTAATAAAATGACATACCCAAGAAGTGGAATAAGTAGTAGTCCTCTGTTTTTTTCTTTTATTCGCTATCATGTTCTTCATCTGAGCTGTCACAAGTATTGATAATAAAATTGTCTGTTATTTGATCCATTTCTCCTTCCTGACATCGATATTTATTTTCGTCACTTTCGACGTGGTGACAAATATTTTCCCAGTCCTCAGCAGTGATGGTATTCATTCGTTCAGTTGCTAAACTCATAATGCCTTGCATGTTCAATGAAACGTTTCTTTTTGCTACATATCCTTTTACCATGGACCAAATATTTTCGATCGGATTGAATGTCGGGTGTTACGGTGGCAATCGTAATACGGAGTGGCCATGTTCTTTTAAAATTGCATCTATGTGGTACTCGCGAAACCGCTCTTTATTTTGTTTAATTAATTCATACAAACTGGTTTTGTACATCAACCGGTTATACGAAATGTTGTGTTCTGTCAACCAATCCATCATTTCTTGTTTATTAGAATTTGACGTTGGAGCACGATTCAAAAGTTTGTTGTGATAGGACGCATTATCCACGATAAGTACGCTATTCGGTTTGAGGTTCGGTATTAATTTTTCTTTTAACCATTTTTCGTAGTTGACAAAGTTCATCTATCTGGTCATGGTAATCTCCCGTTTTTTGGTTTGCCTTACACATTAACAAAGCGTTGGGAATAAAACCATCTTTTCCTCCTGCGTGCACTATTATTAACCGCTGGCCTGTACTGATTTGTTTTTTTACACCAAATTCTGTTCCATCGGTCCAAGCTTCTCCGGACACATGTGAAGTGTGGATGTAGGTTTCATCAGTATAAACTAGTGGTCTATCTTGAGATCGATATTCCGCAATTTTGATAAGGTAATTTATTCTTAGCAGTCGTATGTTGTGTTTTTCCATTAATATTTTTCGGTTGTCCTCGGTCTTTTTCCATTTAAATCCTAATTTTTGTATTTGTTTTCGTAAGGTGGAAATGCCAAATTTGTAATCTATATCGGATTTTAACACAGAGTGGAGTCCCTTTAAGGTTGGAAATTGCTTATGGGACAGATGAAAATTGTATATAGTTCTCCGGATGACTTCCTGATCAAAATCGTCTACTGCTGATGACGGACAAGGACGCAACTTTTTATTCTTCGGGGAGGTGAATTTCTTTGTTGTTGCGAATTTCTCGCTGTTGCTCTCAGTCACAATGATATAAACAGTAGAGAGACAAACACCTGTAGCTTTTTCAACTAACTGGGCAGCGGTGTAAGGCAAGTTTAAATTTTTCGTCAGTTCATTTTCAAAATATTTATAACAGTTGAAAATTATTTGCTTACTTTGACTCTCAATAGGACCAAAATTACTTTCAGCCATATTTTTTTAAAATATAGAAATTATTCGTAGTCGTACGGGCGGACACAATAATTAATTGAGAATACAATCAAATCAGATGTAAAAATATACGCACAACGTAAATAATATTGACAATTTCACACTGACATTATTTTTGTTTTTAGTTCTTCGATATATATATATATAACAACCTCTTTGTATGCTGATAGTACAAGAAAATAGAAAATTCAAATATAGAATGCCTGTAAACAAACAATACTACTACATATGCAATTCCACGCTCTCGATGATTCAACTATACATATATATATGTATTTCTGCAACTAAACTTAATTTAAAAGCTACACTGCAAGAATGGAGTTACGTACCTAAGCGAAATTCTCAAACATGCTAAAAAATCGATTTATATTTTGAACCGTTCAAAATGTATATATGTAAATATATCCATTAAATATATCGTCGTCGACGAATCCTTACAAATCGTTGAAGCCTTATTGAGCTTACCATGGGGCTAGTTAGATTTGTGTAAAAAAATCCCTTAATATTTATTTCTTCTATTTGTTATTTATATTTAATTTGGATTCCATTCTCATATTGAATACGCTTTATATATTTTATGAAGGTATTGTATGTACTCCTTTATCGATTTTTTATGATATTTTTTTAAAAAGTTCAGGAGCTGCCGTAGTTATCCCAGTTATCTGATGGAATTTGCGCAGGCTGAGGACCGTAAAAGCAGTCTGAACCCCTTCGATATGCTTTAAGAGCAGGATAGGTGAAGTGGAGCATAAGAAGTCACAGTTTGTATCGAAATCCCGTTCCTAAACCAATACTTCGGCTTTCTATTGTAACTATATGTGATATCTATCTGACTGAAGCTAATTGAGTTGACGACTGTTTCCGTATGATAACATTCCCTTGACTTGTTCTCTAGTAAGTATTATCGACAACTGATTAGTAAGTATTACCGATGACTAGTATGTATTACCGATGACTGACTAGTAGCAGGGCTAATTCTTTATTTGTGTGCTCGTTCGTACGGCACACATAGTGGGGTTATCGTCAACAGAATTAGCTTCGGCTTTTATACTCGAGCCGTATATTGGTTAGGGAGGGGGTAATTTTATTATTCCTCAGAATTATTATTAACAATTATTATGCAACATATTAAGTTTTCATGGGAAATTACCAGTCTCGTGCAATGTTATTGAATAGTTGCGAAATGTTGCGCAATTCCTATGCAAAGTTTGTATACATAAGTTTATTATGTAATTTATTGCCTTATGGGCTTTATACATCTGATATTGATTCATACATACGAATCTTATCTTTTTGACTATTTAGTCAAACTAATGATTTCATATCTTTCTATCGAGATAAGTTAGAAAGGTATGAAATGAAATTATTGAACAAATTAACTTTTTATTAGCTTATAAGCTAGGTAGGTATTCTAGGTCTTATGTTAAGTCTATATAATACTATTATTGTGGGGTCATCTGGTACAGAATTGATCATTCCGAAATAGAAAAAAAACTCTTCAATTACAATAGAAAATGATCGAATCATTAGCTTTGTTCTACAAGAAAACTATAGGACTAAGACTCAAACTAGTATTTCTGATCACGAGAAAACATAGTATTTTATTCTACAAAGAAATAAATAGTAGATTGTATGACAACAAACAAGCCATTTTGACAAATATTGTTCTTGTTCAGGCTTTCATTGTTCATCTTCATCGTTACACTCGTAGTAATCATCATCACTCATCACTTTTAGTTTGATAACCCGCCTAACAGACTACTCGAAGCCATTCTTCTCTAACGTATGCCTTCTTTGTGCAGACATGTAAAATCGTCGACTGCTGCCTTTATTTGGTCCATCTCATTAAGCAATAGGGAATATGCATGAATTTTAATTTTTGCTTTATTACAAGCTCATTCATGTAACAAAAAGTAGACGAAAATAATTTTTCGAATAGCTATAAAAATAACCAAGTTATAAGCCATCAAAGATTTCATTCTATCTGTTTCTTGCAAAATTTAATTTAATATGGAGTTTATATTATATGGCCGGAGTGCACCGTGACGTAACAGAGCATATCGGACCTCTCTGTCTAATTACTAGTTTAAAATGCCTATATTATGCGTATTTCTTGGCCGATTTTAATTTTAATTTCACATTTTGATATAGTTTTTACGCTATTTTGATATTTAGTTAAGAGAAGCGATATAAAAATTTCATGCGTGTACCCTATTTGGACATATTGCCGAGTGCCCTTAATAGGGATGATGACTTATTTTTACTAATTAGTCCGTCATATAGATTAATAAAAAATATTGGACACGTATGTTTTCTTTTTTTACTTAATCGAAAAATAAAGGCGATACATTGAGTCCAAATATCGCGTGACGTCACTTCTAAGTAAGAATTTTACTTAGGAGTGACGTCACGAGCCCCCGCTCCTAAACTTTAATGCGATTTATTTGTCGACCGGTTTGGCTCAACGGGACTAACGTTGCCTGCGAAGCTGAAGGTCCTGGGTGCAAATCCCGGTAACGGCAAATATTTGCGTGATGAGCATAAATATTTGTTCCCAAGTCTTGGATGTTTTCTATGAATAAGTAAATTTATCTATTAAATATATCATCGTCCAGTACTTATGAGTACTTAAGCAGGGTACACAAGCCTTATTGAGTTTACCATGAGACTAGTTCGATTTGTGTAAAAAATGACCTGTAATATAATATATGTGGTCACGGGTTGACATGGAAATCTGAAAGATTCCGATGCGTCGGACAACTCAAATCCCGGTAAGGGCAAATATTTGTGTGATGAGTATAAATATTTGTTCCTGAGTCTTGGATGTTTTATATGTATATAAGTAATATATCTATTAAATATATCGTCGTCTGATACGGTAGTAGTAGGACTAGTTAGATTTGTGTGAATTTGTCCTGTGATATTTATTTATTTATTTTATTATTTCGAAAAAGCAAAAAATACGTGACCAGTATACTTTTATTGTCTAGTTGACAGACAAATTAGAATTTTGATTTTCATACCCACAGTCATCATGCCTCGCCTATTTCGTTCATTTGATCGAAGTTTCGTCGCACCGGGAGGGGCACGTATTTGAATATCGTAAGTTAATATATCTAAAGTTAAAAAGTCGACGGTCAAAATATCGAAAATTTAAAGATCTGACGATCACAAAGTCGAAATTCAAAATGTCGAAAGTATGCATTATCGATTCGTACAATTATCGAATGCTTAAATTTCGAAAATCGGAATAACGACGGATAAAATATCGAAAATGGGAATCTCAAACCATTCTAAGATCGAAATTCTAAATATCGAAAGTCTATATTACCAAATGGCAAAATAGTCGAATACTAATATGTCGAAAATTTCAATATCTACATGTGCAATATCGTAATATTATTTCGTTGGCTATTTAAATATCAACAGTATTTCGTATGGTTTTCGATTAAGATCCGCTACCAAACGATTGATTTTGTAGCCGTAATACGAGATAGGTAATATATTACAAACGAACAATGGACTACTGGTAATTTTGAGGAGTATGAAAATCAGAGTACAACCACCTAATTTTATTGTAATTTTAAGCCACATTTTTGGTTACGGAACAGGTATTTTTTATACCCCGACATTGCTGCACTTTCGACTAACGTCTACGCAACGCGCACACAGTGCATAATTATTTCGCATCTACCCTCGTATTTCCCTGCATTCAGCATTTGAGCTGTAGGAATTTCAGACGTCGATATAATGACAGTAGATATTAAGATTGTTCGCTATTTCAATTTTCGATATTATAAACGTTGGTTTTTTGATGGTCGATATTTTATGTTTCGACATTAACATATATCGATCATTCGACTGTCGATATTTTGAATTTTCGATATTTTAGCCGTTCGGTATTTAAATTTTAGGAATTTCAGGCATCGATATAATGATAAAAAGATATTTAGATCGTTCGATATTAAAATTTTCGATATTTTGACCGTCGACTTTTTAACTTTAGATATATTCATTTTCGATATTCAAATACGTGCCCCGCCGGGAGGTATACCCAAAGAAAGTGAGGATTCGGGCTTGTACCTGGCTAGGAATCTGGCTGCAAAATTATTTGGCTTCTCGTGCCTTGAAAGCCTCGCTACGGTTAGGAATCTAGATTATCTAAATTTCTTCGCTTGCTCGCCTTTTAATTGAAGCACTCGCGCCAAATAACAACTTTGCCGCCTTGCATAACAAATAACTATTTTTTGCCATGAGAGCGTTACAAGCCTCTCACGCCCATTCCCCCCCGAAAAGCCCCTACCAAACTAAAATCCTGGATTTTCTGGCTTTACACTTCTGCCGAGTACTAAAGTGATTCAAAGATTATTTTGACATAGCTTTACACTGGCAAATAAATGTGTATACGCTAGCTATTACCAGCCGTTCATGTTTAAGATCGCTAAAACAAAAAAAAAAAAACATCTTTAAATAATCGCTTGCAGCGATTCATCGCATTTTAATTTGTCAGATACGATTCAAGGTGATTGCGAACAGCACGATATCGTGTGCAAATTGGCAGCGGCGGGGTATACCCTAAAAACGGTCAAGTGCGAGACGGTCTCTCGCACGTGGGGTCGTGCCGTTGTAAGAATAGTTATTTGTTACGCAAGGCTGCAATGTTGTCCTTTGGCGCGAGTGTTAGAATTGAAAGATGAGTAAGCGAAGGAATCTAAAATTTTACCACGAGTGGAGCGAGCAGTTCAAGTATAGATTCCTGAGTGTAACGAGGCCTTCAAGGCACAACCTTTCTCCTCACTACAAATCGCGGACACATATACATATAGGTCAAACTGAGAACCTCCTTTTTTTTGAAGTCGGTTAAAAAACCATCTTCGTAAATTGAGCTACCCTTGTACCACAAATTATCGAGATCCGTCTAGTCGTTTTCACCAAATGCGGTCGCAAATATATAGGAAACTGCACACCTACAGACATACAAAAAGTAAAAAACATAAACAATTCAGTAAACTTCAAATAGTCCGCGCAACTTATTTTTTGGAAAATAGCTATGTACAGACATTTCATTTTTACAACTTTAGTATAAGGCTAAATCAGTACCTATGTAAACTTATTCTTTACCAACCTCCTCCGAGTCTACAAATGTGTACAAACCTCGTTGATCGTACTAACTGGCAGTTTGCGATTTATAAATTTGTTAAATTCAAACATGGAAAAAGTAACACGAAATCTGAGTGGCCCATCAGACGGGCGGAGATCTGGCTTTTTTTCTTCAAAATTTTAGTCCATACTAAATTTATGTAGGATATTCGTTTTTTATTCTTATTTACATTATTTATACACCGTATTCAGCAAAATTAATAAGTGTTCACCATGGTAAGTTTTCGTGTATTTTATTTTAATCTATTTGTAGTTTGATAAGTAGTACCTCTCGTAGTTTCTTAATAAATAAAGAGGAGAGGATATGTAACTAAGCTTTCAAAGAAGAGCTACTAAGCAAGATAGTCCTATTATTTCGCCGATCTGTCAACACATAGCGTAGTGATCGGCGACGAATCGTTTTAATTTATTGAATTCACTGATTTTAGAGACGTTTCTTATCATGATTTTTCCATTTTTGCTTTTATATACGTTATGTGTGAGACTTAAAATACTAAGTACTTAGTTGAATTGTTAAACTATCATTGTACTGCTGCGCTCATTGGGAAAACATACCCCTTAAGAATGAGTTTCTTTTAAGAAACGTTTTCCGGAGTTTGCCTGTCAATGTCGATAATTTGACAGGCGCCATCAGCCGTTGATAACTAACATGGCATGAAATATCTGTATATTTAACCCTTTGAACGCCAAGAGCCATTAAAGTGGTCTTGTGCTGCCGTGCCTACCACGCCAACGCCCACTAAAGTGGTCATGGCAGACGCTGTCAAAGAAATTTTAGTGTTGACAGATAAGGTTTAAATTCGTTTCTCATTATTTGAGATGTTGGCGTGTATTCCACATTTTGATGCGAGAGAGAAAGCGTTCAAAAGGTTAAAGATATTTTCATAAAAATATGTGAAACAGGCTATTTTAAGTCACTTCTTTACGTCAAAACGATAACACAGATCTTAAATAGTTATTGGTACAAGGATAACTAAATATCTAAGGATGGTTACAGGATAATTTTCACCCTTGCACAGTTCACTCTACAAGTAAAAAGAGGATTACAACTTTTTTTCTCTTCAGAGAACGAAGTGCCACCTAGTTCTTCAAAAAGTGATTAAAACACTTGTGACCTCTTTACATGCGAGCAGAGGGAATGCATCTCCATCCACGTGGGCCAGGCGGGCGTACAGATGGGCGTGGCTTGCTGGCAGCTGTACTGCATCGAGCATGGGATCAAGCCCGACGGAACCTTGCCCTGCGACACTGACCCCCAGACCAGCGACTCATGCTTTAACACCTTCTTCTCCGAATCGGAGTTCGGCAAGATGGTGCCGCGGGTCGTTATGGTCGACCTAGAACCCACTATCATTGGTGAGTGTTTTGATATAGGCAAGAGACTTGTTGGCAGCTGCAGGACCAGATCGAAGGGACACTGATTTCGAGACCAGCGCCTCGTGCTTCAACACCTTCTCAGAGTCGGGAGTTCGGCAAGATGGTGTTGCGGGTCGTTATGGTTGACCTAGAACCCACTATCATTGGTGAGTATTTTGATATAGGCAAGAAGCTTGTTGGCTGTAAGACCAGAACATGGGACACTGATTCCGAGACCTGTGACACGTGCTTCAACACCTTCTTCTCCGAGTCAGGAGTTTGGCAAGATGGTGCCGTGGGTTGTTGTGGTCGACTTCGAACCCACTATTATTGGTGAGTGTTTTGATATAGGCAAGAAGCTTGTTGGCAGCTGTAAGACCAGATCGAAGGGACACTGATTCCGGTACCAGCGATTTGTGCTCATCTTCTTCTCAGAGTCGGGAGTTAGGCAAGATGGTGCCGTGGGTCGTTACGGTCGACTTGGAACCCCCTACTATTGGTGAATGTTTTTATATAGGTATGGGGCTTGTTCGCAACTGTAGGAACAGATCGAAGGGACCCTGCTTGCTGAAAAAAGCGGATCCATTACACTATCCAAATGCACAAAGGACACTCAAGATAATGCAGGTAATGCCTGCCGCGGTTAAGGCGACCTTGGCATTTCTGTTAGATCCATATATCACTCGTTGTAAATATATCTATTAAATATGTATTGGGCTTACCATGGCATTAGTTCAATTTGTATAAAAAAAACCCGAAATATTTATTAATTCATTGCATCACCTTAATGTTGTAGATGAAGTCCGCTCCGGCGAATACCGGCATTTGTACCACCCAGAACAGCTGATCACCGGCAAGGAGGATGCCGCCAACAATTACGCCCGGGGCCACTACTCCACCGGCCGCGAGTTCCTCGGCCCGGTCATGGACAGGATCCGTAAGCTGGCTGACCAGTGTACCGGGCTACAGGTAAGTGTGTTAAGACTTAGATGCATATAAACCCGGTTTAGCTCAGTGGGAGGTGGGAGTAACGTTGACTGCGAAGCTGAAGGTCCTGGGTTCAAATCCCGGTAAGGGCAAATATTTGTGAGATAAGCATAATACCCGGGATAACTCGGGGCACTTATACTAAAGTGACGTAGCAAAATATTTTATCGACAATTAAATGGGTCTGCTTCAGAATCCCTAATGTCGTTTGTCCTAGTGTATATAATGTATGATACATTAGGACAAAAGATATATTAGGACAAATGACGTTAGGGATTCCGATATATATCCATCGCGGTGAGTGTCAGGATGGCGGATGTACATCAACAAATGGAGCAGCGATATTCATCAGGAGTTAGTGCTAGCAATGTGCCAAATTTGCGCCAAAATTGAAGCAATGTGCTCTTTCAGCTCCAGAGATATTTAAGAAATAAATGCTCCCGCCATCCTGGCGTCAGGTTGGCGGGTGCATTTTCAGCTCTAGCTAATGGCTGCCTACTAAAGGGTGAAAGTACTGCCTCAGGTTAGTGCTCGCAATGTGCTCCCACATGTATGAATCTCAATCAAATTCAGAGAGCAGTTAAAGAGTAATATATATATGTATATATATACATATATATATGCATATATAGGCGCCTGTTAATTTGAAATAGCGATATCACATCTTCATTGCAGGCAATTCTGCCACACACAAAACATGCAGGTGCTTTACACAAAAAAGTTATTAATAAAATGATACTGGATACCCACTTCTACTAACTACTACAACTTTGACTTTTTTCTCTCCCACAATCGAAGTTCGGCCACCTTCGAGTAATAACATATAGACGCAATTTCTGGGTGTCGACTAACCCGCCGCAGGAACGCCGGAATACGACTTCGCCCAGAGCTCCGTAAGGTGCGTCCACACTTGTATCATTTGCTCGTATCCAATCACCGTGCCGTGGCATGACTGCGGGTCGCGCCTCTTGGACGCTCACTGTCGCCGCGGCGATCGTGCCTTACTTGTCCGATCTAAGTGTGTGATACGCGCAGCAACATGGATTTCGAGCGATCGGATCGGCGCAACGTCCAAACGCGTGATCGTGACACGCGAGCATGCCACGGCACAAAAATCTGATCGGGCAAATGATACAAATGTGGACGCACCTTTACTCATGAAGAAATTAACTTTTTTTTTGGGATATCAGCGAGTACTTCTTTCGTCTCAGGGTTTCTTCGTGTTCCACTCGTTCGGCGGCGGGACCGGCTCAGGCTTCACGTCACTGCTCATGGGGAACCTGTCAGAGGAGTTCGGCAAGAAGAGCAAGCTGGAGTTTGCCATATACCCTGCTCCGCAGGTCAGTAGGCTTCCTCCTTCAAGTTCAGCTTGCTATATATAAGTAATAGGTATCCATTTGAAGGTATACACATGGGTGTAATTCAAATGGATACCTACTATATGGATAGCTCTATGTGGTTAACTCGGACAAGTTCCGTTTACAACGCCAAATCTGCATGGAAAAGTAGCATGGAATCATGGAGAGTGGAAAAGACATTTGAAGTTCGAATTTATATTTTTTTATGTTTTGTTTTGTTTTGGCGAATGTCCAGAAAAAGGCGGTGGCAGTGAATGCGTTAAGTTATCTATACTATGATAAAGTTGTAGAAATTAAATGTCTGTACAGTAAGGGAAATTGAAACGCGTACTATTTTCGCTATTGTCACATTGACAATAAGGACTAAAGTGAGAGGACTGTTTCAGTTTCCCTTACTGCACATTGAAGATATTTTCATAATAACGATTGTTACGGACCATTTCGAGGTCCCTAAATAAAATAAAAAAATGGTTTTTATGTACGTTTGTATGTGTCGATGTGGCTTCATCACGTTAAAACGGTTAAACGGATTTCAACAATTCTAGTACACGGGTAGCTTGGCACCCACAAAGGGTTGTAGGATACTTTTTACTCGACTATGCTGAAGAAAGGCTGTTATGACTTTTTTCTCTTCCGCGAACAAAGTACCTTCTAGTGTTATGATAAGCGTCTAAGAGATGGAAATACCGTAGAACCACCCAACTAAAGTTCAAAATCACCCAACTATGGTCCAAATTATATCGAATTTTAGTCACCTAGTTAAGGTTATATTATTAAAAATGAAGATGCCCGCAACTTTGTTCGCGGAAGAGAAAAAGTCATAACCCGCTTTTTCCCTTTATTTACTGTAGCCGGGTAAAAAGTATCCTTAAACCATATGGAGATACCCAGCTACCCGTGTACCAAAAATTGTGGAAATCTGTTTAGCTGATTTTGCGTGATGAAGCCACAACGACATATACAAACATACATACAATCCAAAAAAAATATTTTTCGCTTTAGTGACCTCCAAATATTCCGTAACAATATTTTATTGAAAATATCTTCAATGTACAGACATTTCATTTTTACAACTTTATAATAGTATAGATGTGATCGTAGTCAGAATCATTTGATTATAATTCTAACGTATTTATGGTCAAAATTAATAATAATGATTATTAACATATTTCTTTCCAGGCCGAGTTGGGGTGCCTAGACTAAAGTTGGGTGGTTTTACGGTACGGTTTTTGCTTTCGTGACAGGTGTCCACTGCAGTCGTGGAGCCGTACAACGCCGTGCTGACCGCGCACGCCACCATCGCGCACTCGGACTGCGCGTTCATGGTGGACAACGAGGCCATCTTCGACATCTGCCACCGGCGGCTCTCCATCGAGCGGCCCTCGTACGCCAACCTCAACCGGCTCATTTCACAGGCAAGCTACCCAATAGAAAAAATGTATCCCATTTGATATTTTCTTCTGTTTTCCGCGATTATTACTCATTGAAATGAAACAATTTAACGGATTATATCGCGTATATTATCTCATTTTAGTTCCCGACGTTTCGGAAGCTTTTCAGCTTTCCATGGTCACGGGTGGACTGAGAAAGATATATTTTCCTCTGTCAAAGTTACAATTTGTGCAAACTTCCCATTTTTGAAAAACAAATAAAGGTGTACATACCTGCATGCCAGATGGGCCTAAGCTTGAAAGACAGTTACACATGTGCCAGAAGAGAATTATTTTATTTTAATAATTTACCAAGCAGCATTTCACAAATGAGGCGTACTGAGGAGAAAAGAAACGCTGCAAAGAAAAACTCCCAGGCTACCTCATTACTAATTATAATATTTTACAAACAGAGACTATAGCTATATAAATCACACATAATTACTTAAAAAAAACCGGCTAAGTGAGAGTTCTCGCGCATTGAGGGTTCCGTAGAAAATATACCTACGCTACAAACGGCCATATCTATGAAAATCCAGTGTTAGCAGAGCCCTACTCCTAAGCAAAATGTACGCGGTGTTCGATCATTTTACATTGGTTACTGACATAGACATAAAATAGGGTCGTCGACTAATCTCTACATTTGTAAAAAATATTTAAGATCCTGATAAAACAAGAACAATACGAACAACGAACGAGATTAGTGAGAGAAATTACTTCTAGTAATTACATGTGCTTCATGCACTCTCGGTTTATTTCTTGTGTTTATTAGCCTTCACGAAATCGTTAACGGTTTTTTGGGCATTTAGAATTTCATTATCAAAACACAAGCGAGGCTTAATCGCGTATTATAGTAGCTTATGCCACTGATTCATAATTAGAGGCGTTAAAAGAAGAGTGTGGATCACACGAGTGTTTTAAGGCCTAATTATGTACAGATACATACACTACTTTATCTACACACATATCATGTACTCTAAGATGGGTTCAGAAATAGCCGTAGGGAAATCTATAAAATATTGTAATAAAAAATTAATTTGAACAAATACAGAAACAAATTATTTATTCACGTCGGAGTCGTGAGTTTGTTCATTTTCCAATCTAAAAAATCTTTACTAGTAGGTACTGATTTTGGCTATCGATTTTTCTGACAACAACTTATTTGTTGCAATCGTGGCTGCATTTACGATATCCGGCGGAGTGTTCATATAGTTCTCGGGGACACAACTACTCATATTTTCAACTTAAATGTAAATTACAAACAGCTTTTCACAATTTTACTTTCGTAACAGCAAAAATCCACCAAACAAATGACAACATTAATGGCGGCAATTCGATCCTCTCAAAACGTAGCTGTACGGTCAAGGAATTTAATTTGTGTACCTATTCGTACCATGTCATAGGGACATTGATATGGAATCTCGTATCGGCTTTCATATTGATTTTGACTGTGACAAGGTACGAAATGGTATATAAATTAAATTCCTTGACTGTACCTACTCCTGGTTTTGGTACAGAGATGGATATCAACAAAAGTTTTTTCACTTCTCCTGCTCAAAAAGCAAGATATTATCTTCGCAAAGCGAGACTAAAATAGTACATTGAGCCCCTAGGGTTTTAAAGAAAGCCATACAATCCCATACAAAGTTCTATGACACTGAAAAAAAAACTTGCTACATAATCCTTACGAATAATTAAATACAAACAAATCAAACTGATCAGATTGGCCAAACTTTCTGATAGAATTGCTCAAGCTGTGCTTTTAGTTTTTCATGAAATATACAATTTCAATGTTAAGTCTTTTTTTATTTTCTCGCAGTCGAAGTGAAAAGCAGTGTTTAACACGTGGCTAAAAGCCATTATGACACTCAAGACATATTTGTCCTCGCTCACTTATTGAGCTCGTCCATATAATCACTTCGTGTCATGATCAGACACCGGTTTCGCGGGGGCAAAAATGTACCAGTGCTAGTGATTAATTAAAAATTGACTAAGTTTATCGACATCGATAAAAATAATTTTTTAATCATCATTATCATAACTAAACTAATGGCTAAGTTTGAATACGTTTAACTATGTGCAAACCTCTTTCATTTATACTTATCGCAACTATAAACAACCGATATCTGACATCGACTGTGTCGAGTCACTTTTGACAACCATTGAATCGTTGAATAATTCATCCAGTACTACAATATTATTTTGCATTCCGATCAATTAAAACTACCTTTTTGTTTCTTAAGGCGGCTAAAAATGCCTCGCAAGAAAAAAGATCATTCATCTTCATGGAAACCTGACCATTCAGATATAGATGATAAAGGTACGACTTACTTTTGCAAGAAATGTAAAAATTCATATATCACGAAAAAAGTTTTCCGTACAAAGGCATATAAGAAGCCAAAGGCATAACAGCGTCGCTAAAAACCAGAACGTATTAAACCTGGATTTGCTAAAATTTATTTTAGCTTTCAACATACCATGGACCCAGGCGGGAAATCCCATTTTCATCAATTTTATATCTGATTGCATATTTGGGAAATATGGTTCAGAAACATATATTCCCAACGAATCAGTTTTGAGAAAAACGACCTTAGACATCGCTTATAAGGAGACGATGAAACAGATTAAGACTAAACTAGGAAATTCTAGAATTTATGTGAGTGTAGACGAAAGTACAGATGCCAATGGGCGTCAGATTGGGAATGTAATAGTTGGAGCACTATTAGAAAATTAAATAGGTACCCCACACATAATATCTAGCGTTTGTCTAGAGGAAGTAAATAATGTTAGTATAACAAATCTTATTCAAAATGCCCTAGACACGTTGTGGGGAAGTAATCACAACAAACATGATAAAGTTTTGTTGCTTCTTACGGATGGCGTAGCCTACATGCTGAAAGCTGGTAAGAATTTGAAAAAGGTTTTTCCGAATTTAGTACACGTCACATGTTTGGCACATGGAGTAAATAGGGAGGCTGAACAAGTGCGATTATTGTTTCCTGCTGTAAATAATTTAATTGCTTATACAAAAAAGGTATTTCTGAAATCACCTAAAATAATAAAAATATTTCACCAAATGTTACCGAACGTTCCTTTGCCACCACAGCCGACGATAATACGATGGGGAACATGGATGAAAGCGGCTATTTACTATCATAAATATTTACCAGCCATCAAGCAAGTCGTACGAACATTTAATAACAAAGAATCAACGTGTAAATTAAAAGCAAAACGGGCAATGAATGATATAAACATTCTCAACGATTTGAAATGGATAGCCACAATCTATCCATCATACCAAGTACCATTGAAAAATTACAAACACAAAATTTAAGTCTAGAAGCCAGTTTGAATATTGTCCATAAGTTAAAAGTACATATATCAAGATTACGTTTGAATCCTCAGGGCAAAATTATTCACAAAAAACTTCAAACAGTGTTAGAGAAAAACGTCGGCATTTCAACTTTAAAAACATTAAATGATTTGGTGTCCGGAAAAGAAATAGAACTGAGTCATATAGCAGAAATTCATCAATACTATAAATTGTTTGAATTTGCTCCAATGACCTAGAAAGGTCATTTAGTTGGCTAAAATGGATATTGTCACCCAGGCGACGAAGATTAAAGGCTGAAAATGTGGAGAAAATTTTGATTGTATATTATAAAAATTATATTAAATATAATATTTTCTTCTGTTTCCGCGATTATTACTCATTGAAATAAAACAATTTAACGGATTATATCGCGTATATTATCTCATTTTAGTTCCCGACGTTTCGGAAGCTTTCCAGCTTTCCATCCTCCCGTGACCATGGAAAGCTGGAAAGCTTCCGAAACGTCGGGAACTAAAATGAGATAATATACGCGATATAATCCGTTAAATTGTTTTATATTAAATATTTATAAAATATTTTTGTGTATGTAGTTTTCTTCTTCATTCAAATTCTTCAAATTACCCAACGGTTGTACATCATTTTTATAGATATCAACTAATAAAATTAGTTTAATGTGTCCTCGCACTATTAAACGTCAGTACAGATTTGCCCCCGCCAAACCGGTGTATGGTTATGATGGCTTATTTTAGCCCCTTGTCAAACAATCTACTATTAATGTTTAGTTTTTTTAAGTAGATTCAGACTACGGTAAAGAAAAAAGAATTAATGAATAATTTTTCTTCTGTACTAATAAAATTGAGTGATAATTATTAAATTCAATCGTCTCTTTTCTATTACTGAGGAGTGTCTCTTCAAAAGGTTTTTCTCTACGGAAGTCATAGAAAAATAGGCACTTCGGAAACGATACTCCAGCGGGCCTATGATGGTCGCGTTTACACGCGATAAATGATATGATAACGCGCCTGTCACTCGTACTCACATAAGTGCCAGACGGTGAGCAGCAGCTATGTCACTTATTTATCGCGTGACAAACGCAACCATCATAGGCCCGCTGAACTGTGTATTTGTCATCATCAGACTGGATTTATATTAATTATTAATTATGAATATTGTAATTTTTTTTTATCTACCTATTTATTGTTTAATTTAATTTAATTTTGAATTTATATTTGTTTATACTACTTATATTTTATTTGAATGTAATTGAAATGAAATTAATATGACATGTAATGAAATGATCATGAATAAATGGAATATGAATATCAATATTTGATCGTGGTCTTGATTCTCGATTGTGGTGAACCAGGTGGTGTCGTCGATCACAGCGTCGCTGCGTTTCGACGGCGCGCTCAACGTGGACCTGACGGAGTTCCAGACGAACCTGGTGCCGTACCCGCGCATCCACTTCCCGCTCGCCGCGTACGCGCCCGTCGTCTCAGCAGAAAAGGTAGATCTACTTACTATCCTATGCAATAGAGATGACTAAATTTTAATAATGGATTAATAAAAAATATTGGACACGTATTTTTTTTCACATAGTCGAAAAATAAAGGTAATAGGGTAAATCGGCAATAACTGGCCACCATATACTGAAAATGAATTCTATTTATAGGTGAAGAGAATTCATTTTAGTATAAGGTATCAATAACTGGCCACCGCTTTATAACTGGCCACCTCATACTACTAAAATGAATTCTATTTAGCTATGAATAGAATTCATTTTTAACACGCTTTTATTACGTCGACCTGTATGTAACTATGTAATGGAATCTAAGGTAACTAATTTAACCATCTTCCAAGGATCGTAGCATCATGAAAATTGGCTGCTGTATGTAGTTCTGATGACAATACAATAATATGGTACTGTCGAATTGATCTGATGATGGAGCCGGAAGATATGAACTGGAACTTCATGATGGAACATCGTATCATAGCTGTGTTTGGATTTGTTAGAAAAGTCTTGTAAAGCGTGTTTTTCTAGCGTTAATTATATTATACTATTAATTTATTAAGATAAGGTGGCCAGTTATTGAACGGTAGCCAGTTATTGACGATTAACCTACTTTCAGTCAAAATGTCGCGTGACGTTACTCCTGAGTACAAATTTTACTTAGGAGTGACGTCACGAGCCCCCACTCCTAAACTTTAATATTGAGATTTATGTAAGTATATTTTTATTATTTCCAAAAAGCAACAAATACGTGTCCGATATTTTTTATTATCTATTTGACGGACTAATTAGAATTTTCATTTTCATACCTCATCATGCCTATTGTTTCGGAATATTGTAATTATCGGGCGTTTAGGGTCCATGCATATACCTATATACCTACATACCCATCATCATGTCTGGTTAAAGACCTCCACCGCTGGACAAAGCTCCTCAGATTTCACAACGACCGGTCGGTACCGCCAACGGTTTTTCTCGATCCTGACTAAATAGTTGGGAGTCCACCCTGTGTCATTCTGTACGCGGTCAATCGCGCTCAACCTATCTGCCCTAACGGCCATCGGTCTGAGCTTGTGCTCTTGTGCTCCGCTCATTAAAGTCTAGCGACGTCGACGACCTTGGTTCTTCTGAGGGTCTCCTCATTTTAATTCCGTTACGCAAGAAAACTCCCAACATAGCTTGCTCGATTGTCCTTTGAGTGACTAGCCTTATGAGGCCCATTGCCATATGTTATTACTGGCAATAGCTCATCTCTTCCCTGCGTCCAAAATAAAATAATTATACACTGAGAAAAAATATAAACAAAACGTGGTTCCTTTAACCCTTTGAACGCTAAAAACACCTAAAGGTGTCGTGTGCTGTTGTCTACCACGCCAGCAACGCCTAAGGGTTTTGAAGATCGTCGCAATAATCATTGCTTGGCGTGTGACTGATAACGTCATTCAAATATAAGAGCGGCCAAAAGGTTATTATTATTATCTTTTTGGTTATGGCTTTACAATGATGTGCCGATGTCGTGTTATAGAAGAAAGTTAGGGAAACAATTACAAATCAAAGAAAGGAAATTAAGAAATGAAAGGATTGGGATACAATTTGGTTACAAAAACTGTCATATAATGACATCAATGATATTGCCCGTGTTACCTGTATTAGCCTCGCAGAATGGCACTTCATTGCCCGTCATTCAATTGTTATGCGCTGAAGAATTATATATGCATATTTACGACATCTATACTATTATAAATTTGTAAAAATGAAAATGTCTGTACATTGAAGATATTTTCAAAATGTTATGGACTATTTGCAGGTTACTAAAATGCTTAATATATATTTTTATTTTTGTATGTTTGTATGTGTCGTTGTGGCTTCATCGCGCAAAATCGGCTAAACAGATTTCAACTATTTTTGGTACACGAATAGCTGGGTATCCACGGATGGTTTAAGGATACCTTTAACCCCACTACGCAGAAGAAAGAGGGATTATGATATTTTCTCCTCCGCGAACGAAATTGCGGGCATCTTCTAGTACTACATAAAGACATGTACATGAGAAAAACAGAGGGCTATAAAGTAAATCCGAATAAAATTTCTTCATTTGGCTCACAACTGGCTTTTAGGAATACAGAGCCTTTAAAATATCTCGCACTCGTATATTTACTGTAAATTTAGCTGAATTAATTAAGGAGAACCGACGATAATGTGAGGATCACCGCTGAATGCGGTTATTGCAAGACCGGCCATCGGTTTGGCAGACGCGTTTATCCAGCAGTGGCCCACCTTCGGCAGAGATGATGAAAGATGCTTGTTTAACTGTCGCACGGGTTGCGGTGGCGGGCGGCATCGGCTGACGGGAACGCTCCCCGCTCGTCTCCACCCGTGCCTAAGTAATTTAAGTATCGACCGTAACACCGGTAATGTTTTTCCAGGCTTACCACGAAGGCATGTCGGTATCTGAGATCACGGCGGAGCTGTTCGAGCCCCAAAACCAGATGGTGAAGTGTGACCCGCAGAGCGGCAAGTACATGGCGTGCTGTCTGCTGTACCGGGGCGACGTGGTGCCGAAAGATGTGAACGCAGCCATAGCCGCCATGAAGGGGCGCGCCGGGATACGATTCGTGGACTGGTGCCCTACTGGATTCAAGGTAAGATTTCTGGATGATCATCGTCAGTTCGGAGTCGTTCACTGCCGAACACATAAGCCTTTCCCAATACACGCCACCATACCCGGTCCTCAGCTCTCCGCATCCAACCGTTTACCACCAGTCTTTTCAGGTTGTCGATCCCCCTGGCGGCTAGGGTCGTCCCTCACGGCAAGTAGTCCACTCCAGAACCCGTCTACCGATCGACCATCGGCTTCTTGACAAATATACCCCGCCTACTGCCACTTCAGTTTGCTTATTCTGAGCGCTATGTTGGTGACTTTGGTTCTCAGTCGGATATCCCAGTTCCGGATTATATCCTTCAGAGAAACACCGAGCATAGCTCTCTCCATAGCTCTCTAAGCAACCTAGAATTTGTGGAAGGACTTTTGTAAGTAAGCGTCTCGGCCGCGTATATAAGGACCGGAAGGACACATTGGTCAAAGGCTTTAGACTTGAGGCACTGGGGCAGGGGCAAATCAAAGATTTGGCCAAGTTTCCCATATGCTCTCCAGCCTAACTCTACTCTTCAGTCATTATCCAATATAAAATGTCTCGACACTGCAAACATTTTGCTTAGGAGCAGGGTTCTTCTATCACTGGATTTTATATTAATCATAGCCTTGACAGGATTTTTTTAGGTAACCCGCTTGCGATATGTTTGTTAACATATTAAATATGATATACAATACATTTCATTACGTAAACGGATGGTTTAAGGTCGCTGAATGTATATACGGATCTTAGATTATGATGTGCCAATCTTATTAAACTAAATAATAAATTGTATTTCAAAACATAAATAACTTCGAAATGTGTACATGCGCTCTGGTAAAAGGCCGCTTAGCTTGGTAGCGGTGTGGGGCCAAAACGCCTTAATGACCGCCTAATTTCAGAACATGGTCACTATATGATGCAGTAAGTGGTAATGTGCAATGTATTCGGAGGTTTTCATTGTGCCTGTATCTCGGTAGGTTGGAATCAACTATCAGGCACCGTCGGTGGTTGCTGGTGGCGATCTCGCCGAAGTAAAGCGAGCCGCGTGCATGCTGAGCAACACCACCGCCATCGCGGAGGCGTGGGGCAAGCTTGACCAGAAATTCGACTTGATGTACCGCAAACGAGCCTTCGTGCATTGGTGAGTGGCGTCATACTAGTCATCAGTAAATAAATAAAAATAAATAAATATTACGGGACAATTTTACACAAATCGCTCTAGTCCCATGGTAAGCTCAATAAGGCTTGTGTTATGGGTACTAGGCAATCAGTGGCTTTAAATCTTGCTATACTCGGCTGTATTGCTACTGCTAGCAGCTGCGCATTCCATATGTTGTTAAGTCGCAAAAAAATTGTATGTTTCGATTACGTCACCTTATGCCAGCTGGGTATATAAATCTAAAACACTGATACACTTTAGGGTTACGACGGTGCTCGTGTGAAAATGACGTCAAATGACAGACTAAGCGAGCCGCCTTTGACGTTTCAATATTCGGAGTAATGACGCGTAGTAGCAGTATCATAGTGGCAGCCGATTGGCTCGCGGTATTAGAGCTCCCAAAGTGTTGTGGAAGCGCCCTGTGCAACCCGAAGTGGTTTGCAAACTTGTCCCGGGCCGGAAGTAGGGGGATGATTATTTTTTGTCGCGATGCAGCAGACAGTTCCAAAACGCTTCGGGAGATGCCTCTAGGTTACTGCAACTAAGCAAGTACAAGCGTTTTGCTCAGCAGTCACATTAGTACTCCAGTATTTACTCTTAAAATATATCTTGCGAGTTGCGGCCGACATTTAAGTTTTATCTCCCACAATTGTCCAGGTACGTGGGTGAGGGCATGGAGGAGGGAGAGTTCATAGAGGCCCGGGATGACCTGGCTGGGCTTGAGCGAGACTACGACGAGGTCGCCATCGAGACCTCGGACCTGCCTGCGGGCTTCGACGACGAGATGTGACCCACTTCCGATTCTCACAAACCATAATACCACTTAGTTCAGTTGTTTTGCTTGTAAGATTCGTTGTTGTAAGTTAAACGGTTCTTGAAATTTGGGTTAAACTTGGGCAATTGCAATTAGGTAGTTAGAACTATTTGAATTCAGAGCTACTCCACACATATTCTGGTTTTTTGTATCGTTTTCCTGTATTGTTTGGATAGTTGCCGTTATGGGTGTTAAATACTTTTGGAACTGTCGCATCATATGCAAGCGTTTCATAGCATTGCACAAGCAACTTATAAAGGCCGAAGCATAATCGTCGCCGTCAATATCGTACGTCCCAATTTTTATTTCTATATATATTGTTATTAACTGATTGGAAGTAAAACAGCTTTTGTGTATTTATTGTTGCGTCATTGTCCGATCACGAATCCGTTTTCGTAATTTGAACTGTTCTAGCTTTAGGAGGCTGGAATCTGACGTGTGATTATTTGGTTGTCAGACCGATTGATGTCAATTTTCCGTGTGGATTATGCACATGCAATTTGATTAAAAGTAAATCGTTTGAATTTTAATTAATTGTATAATTGTGCTTTCTACTTAGTTCGTTTACCACAAAATAATTGCATCTAAAGCCATGATCATCTAATTTCATGAGTATTTTCAAAAGCTTTGAATGTGGAGCGGTTTATATGTGCCTGAGTGTCTGGGGCCATTTTTCGAATGGTTTGTAGTAATTTTATTATTTAACTGGTACCATGCGTCTATAGAAGACAGTAAAGTTAATAACGGGCCTAATGTACAAGATTGAATCTGTCGGTGATTAGTGTTATAATTCTAGTTTAATTGGTGTTCTGTTCGTGGGGGGCCGATAATTTGTTCTTACATGGTCCCAAAATTCTAAAACTGGCCTAGTTAACGGCCGATTTATTTTTAGGTTTCTGTCTAGGTATCCTAAGGTCTCAGAATGTACGATTTACGTACTTCGGCTACCCTATAAACAGTTATTAATTTATCATATTATTATATCAAGCAATATATTTTTATATTTCATTTTTCATTGTTGGTGGAATTCGACTTTTCGCAGGGGAATGCAATTATTGTCATTGGTTTTTTTTATGCTGCAGCTGTTAATAACATAATGAAATAAAAATAATGGGACGCACTATGCAGCGATTATGCTGAACGCATATTTAATACAATTACTGTAGCCTCATCCGTTTCGTTGTAGGTAGTTTGGTTGAGGTTCGAAACCCTGCGCAAGAATTAGAGTGCAAAACCTATTGTTCACACCTACTCGGCGAAAAATAGGGATGTTATAAGGTCACAGTGGTCCGTTTTAGCATCAAGGTCGCGGATCGCCTTGAATGCAAGGGCCAACAAAAATTCAGGTTTTGTACTCTATAGAAGGGGTGACGTCACACGAAGCGCTGAAGCGGACGCCTTAAAGCGGCGTTTTTTTTCTCACAATATTGACTATAGCAGAACTCTGAAAATGTTTAAAGGTTCGAAAATGTCCGCATAAAGCGCAAAGTACGACCACTGCTTCTATTTCTTGCTTTCTAAAGCTCATTTTGCAACCACTGCTCAATAGTTCTCGACGTGTCAGAGTGTAGCTTCCTTGTCGCACTTTCTCCGTCGAGCAATCTTGCGAATTTTTTAGTTTTTTGGCCTTCATGCTTAAATTTATTTAGCAAATGCTCGACAGAGAAGACATTTTTAACTCTTAGTTCCCTTTGACCTTGCTATGATAAGATTTAATCTTCTTTTTATATTTCTGAATAGTCTTTCGCCATTCGCGCATGATGATAATATTCAATAAACTGGAATTAATTTTAAATAGATATTGAACCTCTTTTTTTATATATATAACGACGAACATATTACTTGTTCGATAAAATGTTGATCTATTGTATCCGAAGGTCCATTGGTGGTTTTGTGGTGTAACTAATATTGTAAGTGTAATGTGTTGTGATCTCTCGTTCATGTTACTAAAATGTTTATAACGTTCTACAGTGACCGTCTGATGTGCTTGTGTAATAAATTGTACAGTTTCACCAGTTACTTTAATTTCAAAGTAGTTAGATCTAGTGAGCGTCTTTTTTACCCTCTGTCCACTAGGATCCACTATCTCGATCCACCAGTGGATTGAATAACACGCTGAAGTTTACCGTGATCTACCATTTGGCTTGGTGGATCCTGTGATACTTCAATCTCTTAATATACTCCACCAGTGGTACGAACAGAATTCAGGGAGATCGGTAAGATCCACCACCGGTTTCAGTGGAACCTATTTGAATATATACTAGAAGGTGCCCGCAACTTCGTTCGCGGAGGAGAAAAAGTCATAAGCCTTCTTTTTTATTGTCAGCGTAGTCGGGTAAAAAGTATCGTATAACCATCTGGAGATACCCAGCTATCCGTCATCCAAAAAATGTTGAAATCTGTTTAGCCGATTTTGCGTGATGACAACGACACATACAAAAATACTAAACATATGATAGTCAATCACAATCTTTTTTTTTTTAATATCTTCAATTTAGTCATTGAATTTTTACAACTTTATAATAGTATAGAATAGATATAGGCTCCACTGGAATAAAGGTTAGCTATTGATAAGTAATGGCGGTATTCATAAACTTCTAAGCCTAATTGCCATTGATAATCGTTTGTCTTTGACTAAAGGCAACGGCTGCAATGATATTTGAATTACTGACACATCATGCCGAAATCACGTCGCGTAATTGCAGTAGAATCAGGTAGCGGTAAAATCCCTCCTTCCACGTAGTTAAACTATTTTGTCCAAGTGGTTTGACGACGAGGAATTGTTTCCTCGTGGTCAAACTTCATTGACATTGTAACTTTTAAGCACGCTGTATGCATGCAGTTTATGAATGTGCAGTCATAGATAATAATATTAATAATGTCAGATGTCAGGTTCCCCGAAGATCGTGAAAATGTTTTCCTTGTTATATTAATTTTAACCGTCTTGTCAGCTGAGTACTTATACATATAGGCAATTAAAAATGGATTTAAAATATGTGAAACGTAAACGGGGGATAGGTCTTCTTCTCGAGGGCCGGCAATACTATAGATGGCGTACGTGTAAAAGTGTAAAGTAAAATAAAAATTATTTTTGTGTACATTTTTTTATTTCTCATTCTTATCGTTCATATACATATATGGTGTGAAAAATAAACCCGTCTAACCCACCTTCATATAGTACGCTCTATGGTTCCACAATAATATTCCATCGTACCGATCGAACCATCAGCGGGGCTATGATGGTCGCGTTTATCACGCGATAAATGATATGATAACGCGCCTGTCACTCTCGCACTCACATATGTGTCAGAAGGTGACGGCAGCTATGTCACTTATTTATCGCGTGACAAACGCAACCATCATAGGCCCGCAGGAATAAAATAAGTTGTGTGGTCGGAGAACGAGGAATTTGAAAGGTCTCATGGTTCGATCGATTGGTCGACACTCGACACAAACATTGAAAATCACATTAGTTCAATGGGGAATGAATGATTTTTTTCAAAAATCTTGAAATTTTGTTTATAGGTAGGAATAAGTCTCCTTATCGTCAGAAAAAAATAACAGATTTTTCTGTGGCTTAGAAAAACACAAAAAGATGAAAAGGTGTCGGTGGGCCTATATGACAGCTTATACGGTACGGCAAATGCACCATTGATGTTTTCGATTAAAATGGCTGTAAATGTACTGTTATTCTTGCCGTACCGTATAAGCTGTCATATAGGCCCATCAACACCTTCTCATCTTTTTATTTTTTTTCTAAGCCACAGAAAAATCTGTATTTTTTTTCTGACGATAAGGAGGCTTATTGCTACCTTTAAACAAAATTTTAAGATTTTCCATTCCCCATTAGTAGGACCATAAGGCTTTGAGAAATCCTCATTATCCGATCAATCGAACCAACAGTAAAAAGAATTATTCGTCGTCCGACCAATCGTGTCTCGAATGGTATAGGCTTTGTAAATTCGCCGTCGGCACGCTTCGGGCCTTCGGCCAAACGCGGAGCTCGCCTTCGCAGTAATAAAATAGCTTATTTTTTATTTTACCAAATACGTAAACGTACAACATACGGCCGTGTCTATGACACCGCCCCGTCCCATTTTTTAAATTTAAATTAACGTTGACTGTACACATTTTTAACTGGACATTAATACAGGGTTGATCATTTGACTAGTTTGACCACGAGGAAACAATTTCTCGTAGTCAAACCAGTTGGACAAATAGTTTGACTACGTGTAAGGAGGGGGTAAAATCAGCCGCAGAACTTTGGTAGCGTATTTTCGGCATAATGTGTGTTCACTGCCAAATTTTGTTTTTCTTTTAAATACAGGGTGTTTGGTAACAGGATGCAAAGCCGAAAGTAGATGATAGTTTAGGCCATTTAAAACATTTAAAGCCATACATGTATTTTTTTTTATATATGACTTCTAAGATTTTTTCAGAGAACACTCCTAGTATTGTCGAAAAAAAAGAAATAACATTTGTCTAAGACATGTATGGCTTAAAACGTTTAAAATGGCCTAAACTATCATCTACTTTCGGCTTTGCATCCTGTTACCAAACATCCTGTATAATTCATAAAGAAACATTGAATAATTTGGTACGCATTAAATAAGGCCTCGGCAACAGGAGAGATGTCACCCAAATTAAATACGACGAATTTGTTCAAGATTCCCAACTACAATTACTCCAATGAAATGTCAGTTGCATTGTTTTTGGAAACACTTGATTTTCCTCTTTTCTGCCTAACATGGTTGTATTGGGGGAACCCGGACAGGGAACGTGTTAAGGAGGAACAAGGTTGTGCGAATAAGGATCCCAATTTTTCGCTACCACTTAATGCAGTCCGTTTGTTTGTAAGTGTATTCCCTTGTCGTGACAATGAAATAAAGTCGTATGTAGATAATTTTAATGAAATTTGTAGACTATTTTCGTGAAACAAAGCGAGGAATGCGGTGCTGTTATTGTGGGTGAAAACTGCGACCCTGGCTGCTGGTTGAAGGAAATATTAATCACTCGGCGGAAGCTGATTGTGAGCCAACAGAGCTTATGATTCCTTTGTTCGTCTCCGAAATACAATGTTAATGCGTATGAGAGTGATGTCGTAAAATGTGCGACTGTTGACCGAGCCAGAGCAAAGCGTCTCCGTTTTAGCTTAGGCAAAAATGCTTTCGTATGTCTGCTTGTCGGGCGGATGTTTGGGTGGTCTGCTTTACAGGTCGAATTTCGTAACTGATTACGTGACATTTTCGATTTGATAATTATTTGGAAGTTTTTGGAAATGGCGGAGATATGGGGGTTGAAACATGAAAGCGAGCTCAACAGCCCACAGAGTTATTACTTAGTATAAAATATTTCTATGCACACGTACATATAGTGATAATTATTTTGGTTCCAAACATAAAGGGAAGAGATATTGTGTTAGGGAGTTGGAATTAAGGTTCACTGACATGCGCATGATGCCTCTGGCGTTGTAGCGTCCATACATCGTCCATAGTGGCTGTGGTAGCTGCTTGCCATCCCCAGGCAGGCCGTCGTGTGTTTTACCATCGTAGAGCAAGAAGTTTTTGGTGCTCCTTCGCCGGGAGTATATACTATTTTATTAAACTTGAATGCTTCGTCATCATTGTAGTTGGGTAAAAAAGCGGCCAAGTGCGAGTCGGACTCGCCTATGAAGGGTTCCGCAGCCGTTTATACAAAAAAATGCACTACAGATGAAAATAAATACGATATGAAAAAGAAAACACTAATAAAAGAGCGTATCTTCCCGGCACTTATGTCTTTTTGCTGAGAAGAAATAGAGGGGAAGGGGACACAATTTTCGCCAATTTCGGAGCGAATATTTTGGAAAATTTTCACTATATTTTTTTTTTCTTAGAAACCTTAGTGTTTTTAGAAGAACTGTCGAAATATGTGCCACACATAGATATTTGCTAAAAAATTTTTTTTCTGTTTCGGTTACATGTATGGAGTGCCCCCCTAGAAATATATATATATATATTTTATTTAACTATCAAACTAAGTAGCGGTTTACACAAGATACCTTTGCTCCAAATTTGATCAATATACATTTTATGGTTTTTGAGTAAAATGCCTGTGACATACGGACGGACGGACCGACAGACATGACGAATCTATAAGGGTTCCGTTTTTGCCATTTTGGCTACGGAACCCCAAAAACGGTTTTGCGTGACAGCTTGTGTCAAAAAATATTTAAGCTATCAGTATTTAGACAATTTCAGTAATTTTCAAAAATATTTTTATTATAAAATTACTTTTTTTGAAGTTTATTACGCCATAAAAGTAAACAATTCGTGAAAATAAAGGACGCATTCCCGTACTACCAAAAGTAGTATGCAGCCGGATAGTAAACAAAATAATCGTCACGCTCGTACGAAAATAATCGTGGAATGCCGGATATTGCGTCGTAGGATGCTCAGGTGGCGCGAGCGCAGCCGTTTCAGCTCAGTTCAGCATTAGTCGCCGCGGCGAACGCACGTCTCTTATGCTAGCGAATATTATCGATATCGAATACGATACCGAACATTGACTTTTCCGAAGATTTGTTGCGAGTGATTTTAAAGTTGAATTGTTAGTTGGTGGTTGCGATGAAGGTTCTAGTTGCAGACAAAGTGTGTGTTGGGGAGAATGAGCCACAAGTAGAGGCCGACACGCCGAAGTTGATCAAGGAAGAGCTGAACAGGTACTAAAGGGTCGAAGACTAAGCGTTATGAGAGGATTTAATTTAGTTACGTAATAGTTATACCAACTTAACATTCCTTGAGTTGTTATGTCCAATAAGCTAACAATAACAAACAGTTGGATACTCAACAGCTGTTCGGATTATTTGATACAGCATTTTGAACGTAACGATCGTATTTATACTTATGAACATATCAAAATGTTCGGTAGTCAAGAATTATCTACTGGTAGTCAACATTATTAAACTTACGTAGATATGAAAAAAAAACTAATAAAAATTACTCTACGTAAATACAAATGTAGATAATACGACCTTAAATACTTTAGAACCTTAATTTTACTGTTGCGTTCTATGTACCTACTTTGTTCAGTTACCGATAAAATAATTATTGATTATTGAAATCTTCATTTTGTCTTTTATTATAGTACTATGAGTATCTATGCCTTTTATTATGGCAAGAAACGTTACGCTTTGAGGATTCTTTCATTTTAAATATCCCTATACTAGCCATAATAAATTCATTGTTCACAATTGTGAATTGATTTTAATCTGGACTTTGTCAAAAAGGATTTTGAATCAATTGAATTGTAGACTTTCATTGATGCTTACCAATGGTTAGGATCAGTGCTTAGAGTAATGCAAGAAATTGCCCGTCGGTCATTTGCGATTAGTTCTAATTTGTACCTTTTCAATACGACTTTGGTTTCTCTTGTCACTTGTAGACTTCATTAACACGTTTACTGGGTTTGGTAATGATTGGCAAATTATGTTTCCCAAACTGTTTTACTTCCCAAATATTTTATTTCGCAAACTTAGGTTTTTTCGACAGTACGGTACTCTTTTCGATGATTGTCAAAATGTTAAGTCTTATCTTTGTTTAGATATTTATGAACTTCCACGTGTTCACATAAAATTGTAAAACCTTAGTACACATATTTTTGTTCCACTACATGTCTATAAATATTTGTAAAAACCATTGCGTAGGTTTTTGAGTACTTACTATTGGTTAAATAATTTTGAAAAATATTTGCCCAGATATTTATACTTTTCAGTTGCTTACATATTATTGTGAGACTTGCTCAGATTAATATGATAGGTGATATGTGTATATATTTTTGATTGGTAAATCTGTTCAGATGCCTATGTACGTTTCTATGCTCAATTATTTTTGAAGCCTTGGATTTGCTTATATATTAATGAACTCGACTGTAAGTCCCTTTAGAGACGTAGCATGTAGGAAGGTTTTTTGAAATTCGAATTGTACTCATACAAAGTTGTGGGCTCAACCTCGTGATAACATGGTGATAACTAACAGGCATGCTCAGTGCAATCCGATTTGTAAAGAAAACATAGTGTTGCTGTTAGTTCACGGGCGACGCCGGGCACCGGGAACCCTCGAAGCTGGCGGGATGCCAGATGACTGCGAGGAATGTGCCCGTGTTTACATTTTCCTCGTGTTTTCGTGAGGAATGCGGGCTGTGACTTTTGAAGACGATGTTGATGTGAAACGAAGGGGATTACTCAAGGGAAGTTTGTCTTGTGTTTAGAGAGCTGAGAGATGGCTGAGAGATTTTGCAACGGCTTAAGTATAAGCTCACTGTTTAAAAAAAAAAAAAAATTATGAGGATCCTTAGAGAATGATCGTGTGCAATATTGGGATGAACTATGAGGGATTACTGACTATAAATATTTGTGCACATCGCAATAAATAAACCGGTTCAATAATCAACGACTGAGGTATAAAATCATTTAGGAATTCTTACCAATTTAAAAAAAATAGCCATTATAGAAGTCGCGTACCGGAGTGCATATCCCATGTCTATTTATTGGTGTTCTTGAACTGAATACGTACTCGTGTTTATATTAAAGTGCGTCATGGGGTTTTCTTTGTTTAGCTGCAATTTATTTCTGTTGAGATGAACCACTTAGGTACAACGATCATCTTCCATTTTGGAATAATGTTTGGGAGGTCGCGGATACGATCTATTCATTGAACAATGACTTGATATATTGTTTGGATATGTCATGTGATGAATAATAAAGTAAGCTTTGAATTTAAAGGTTAACACTCCAACCCATAAAAAAATGTTGCAAGTAATCTCCAATTCTATATTAGGTATTTTATACTTAATGACAATTACTCACTGACTCTTGTATTCTTGATTACCTATTTAGTGAAAACTTTTACATTTATTTATCACTAGTTCGTAACTTCTGTTTCTGCTTATCCTCAGGATAAATATTTCTCAAGGACTTCATTAAACTATTTCTATCAATAGATTAGTAGAAGAGTTTTGCGTAGAAAGCGAGCATTTGCACATATTCATATTACCTATCTCGAGGTAATACAAGGTTTCAAATTAATAAGTAAGATACACGTTTCAAAAAGGTAAACCCGCCAAATCCTAGTTAGCTAGTGCCCATTAGTGTGTAATTTCAGACGGGTGTACTGAACATCCTAATTCTTCCAGAGGCTGCCCCCTCGGCGTGTCTCGCGTGACGTCATCTGTGTTCGTGTGCGGCGCGCATGCGCTACCCGGCGCGGTGCAAGCGCTGCGTCCCGGTCTGGTGGTCAGCGCGGCGCCAGAGCTGCCGCCGCCTCCAGAAGATGCTCCTAGGCACTATGTCCCTCTGCTGGATACCCCACATTCGGACATGCATCCGTATATGGAAAGGGTCGCTGACCTGATCAATGAGGTAAGTTGAACATTGGTGTTTCATTCCTTTTAATGGGCTATTCTGCGCTCATTATTAGAACAGTAGTGTAATATGTGTTAAATTAAAGACATTCGAACTACAGGTTTAACG
This sequence comes from Hedya salicella, assembly GCA_905404275.2. Classification (NCBI taxonomy): domain Eukaryota; kingdom Metazoa; phylum Arthropoda; class Insecta; order Lepidoptera; family Tortricidae; genus Hedya; species Hedya salicella. Next base: position 5,702,973 of record FR990100.1, read on the forward strand.
CTTAACTGAATCTGTTCCTGAGGTATGGGCGTGGTACGGGAGGGGTGACAAGTAGCGTGATATGACGTGTCCTAACTGTCTCGCTATACAACCCTGAAGCCCAATGAAGTTACGCGTCGATTGACGTTCCGTAAACACACCCCTCCCATACCGCTCCATACCTGAGGAACAAACTCAGTAATGCGTTAGGCCTATATCTTTGGACTTTGGTGCCGTGGATAAAACGTCCTTGGATTTTGTCCTTTTCTTCTTACTTTAGCTATCGAAAAGATAGTAATGAACAGTCACTAATCTAATCTGTCAAGGATATTATGGTAATTTGGCTCCTTATCTTGGCAACCGTTTCTTATGCTTTTGGGTGCATTGAGTTGAGACTGCTAGTTGAAAGGCTAACCAGCGTACCCGATGCCAAAAGTGCAGAATTTTCCTTATTTTTCTCCATGGTTTTATTTGTCGTAGGTTGTTTCACGAGGAGAAGTGGTGCTGGTCCACTGTGTTGCTGGTGTGTCGAGGTCTGTGACGCTCTGCCTGGCGTACCTGGTCAAGTGGGAGAAGATGACACTGCGGGACGCCTACCACCATATGAAACTAAGACGGTAAGATACTCAAAGTATAATTATACTGATTAATGTCCAAGAAAGTCAACTCTGTTCACTTTGAATAACTTGTGACTGACACATACTGAACTATAAGACTACTAGTGGTAGACTGAAAATTATGATTTGTATATTTTAATTCCTAAGCATCGTTATTACCATTAAGATAAACATGAGTAAGTAGGTATCTTGCCAAAAGTTCTGTTTGGCTTCTTTTGGTGGCATCTCCTGCCGAAGTTTGGCTATCTTCCTTACAAATGTATACTTCATCAACGACTGCTCTAATCGTTATGGTGTCCTCATCCCGATTCATTTCCAAGGTTTTTGAGCTATGAATCCAGATTACACCTGTCTGGTTTTAAGCGTCCTAGATTTTTCCCTGTGAAATGCACTGCAGGAGATCGTATTTGTCCTATCTGGTGATTCTTGGCTAAACAGTCTGTTTTATTCCAGACCCCAAATCCGGCCGAACACTGGCTTCTTCAAGCAGTTGATCAAATACGAAGAAAGATTGTTTGGCGTGCCATCGGTGAAGATGGTGTACTGCGAAGCCATTGACAAGGAGATTCCTGACGTGTACGAGCCAGACTACAGAGGCATGATGTGGTTCCGAAAGCGATATGGACCTATTGAGAAGTGCTGAAGTGACTGGATTGAATGAATTGGTGAATGGGTAGGCGGGGTCGTTCACTCACGAAACTTACCCTAGGAACGGTCTGCAAGAATAGAAAATAAGAGGGCTAACATTTAGCCTTCTAATTTTAGAATATTTAAAAGAATATATAAAATTTGTCTTACTGGCTGTTCAAGGTCTTTTTTACTTTGATTTTAAGTTTGGAGATCTTGACGCATCTTATGATTTAATCTGGTTTGGATCTGGCTTGCGGTATCGTAGCTAGAGTTAGTAAGTGGATTGAGACTTGATTGAATGTGGTTAGAAGCTTTGAAAGAGATCGTGCAACTGAGGATGATATGATAATGAACAAGACTGAGCGAATGAATGGTTTTGAACGCGTAAGGAGACATTTGCAAGACTGGAGGAGGTAATATTAAGTGGGTATTATTGTCGATATGATGCTAAGTAATCAAGTTAAATGTCTATAGCGAGGATTATTAATCTCAGTGATAATTTAGTATAGTACCGTCAACTAACTAAGTTAACTATTTAAGACACTTTACCTTTTTATTTCTTTGCCTATTATGTGTCTTTAAAGTAACAATATTTCTGCGAGATTTAAAAGATGTTATTCATTTTTTATATATAAATAACGTCAATGATTGTACAGATTTTAATAGGTCGATAAAGCCAAAAGGATTTCATAAAGTAGCTTTAGTTGACGGACCTTTAATTAAAATTAAGAGTGTAGAAAATATTTAACGGATTCATTTTAAGATCCGTAGTGAATAAGTTAATGTATACGTGAATAACTATGAGCTTCTAGATAGAAACTAAAGCAATGTGATATTGTTATGTTAGTCAAATAAGTTATTTATTTGTGTTTATTTACTTTAATTTATTGGGACCAAAATAAATAAGCCATGAATTTATATTTACATTTGTTTTTCTTAGCCCTTAACATTTGTGCCTATTTACACTTTTTTTTTCGTGAAAAATGTGTTCATTTCTCCTAAAATTATCGTTCTTGTCTTTCTCTAAAGTTATAATTTATACTCGTAACGCTACAGTTACTTATTTTTCATCGAGAGTCTTCAGATAGACATAAAAGAGGTTTCGTTCTTAGAAGAAATATGACACAAAAGTACCCTACATTACATGACTTAGTAAAACCTCCCGACTAAAGTCTAAAATCACCCAACTATAGTCTAAGTGAAATCCAACTCAAAAATCCTTAATACCGATAATAGATTCTTTTATTTGGGATGTTTTTACGGTAGTTATTTGTTAGGGAAATTATGAACTAAAACTAAAAGTCTAAAACGCTTGCTCCATTAAAGTGTCTCTACTATCTATCAGCCACGGACGTTCACTGCTGAACCCTCCCGTTTAGCTCGCCACAGGGTGCGATCCTGCGCAGACCGCATCCACCGACTCCCCGCGACCTTTACAAGGACATCCATCCACCTAGTTGGGGGCAGTCCTACGCTGCGCTTTCCTATGCGTGGACGCCACTCCAGGACTTTACTGCTTCAACAGCCATCCGTTCTCCGGGCTACATGGCCCGCCCATTGGCACTTCAACGGTGTAATCCTGTGAGGTATGTCGGTTACTTTGGTTCTTCTGCGGAAAAAGTGTCTTCAGTGCTGTTAAAGTGTCTCTACTACAATGTATCTCTTCATCGAAAGTGGTCATAGATGATGACTCTATAGAATATAATAATTTATTGCATATCAAATTTCAAACATAAAATTTCAAACATAAAAGGTGTTAAAAATAAGACAATGGGTATACATGTGATGCCCTGCAAGGGCATAGCAATGTCAGATGTATTACTGTTAGATGACTTTTACATGGTTTTGGAAATGAGGTCGTCCAAATTGACTCTCGTTTACTCTATGCCTCATCATATTACGCCAATGGATGCTAACGCTAATTGCTCCAGTTCACGATTAACACATATATGTTTTCGCCTGTAATAATATCTGACTGAACAACGCTCTCAAAAGTGTCTGAATCATACAACGAGTAGGCACTAAAGATGTTAGAGCGCATTAGAATATTTTTATCTTACTACCTTTGCACGAGGTACTTCGTATAATTATGATAGAACTTGACTTACATGTACATAAGTTCATTTAATCATCAAAACATGTCTGACAGTAGAACTCATTTCACTCATTCGACAACACGTTTGGCTCAGTGGGTTGTACAACGACCTACGAAGCTGGCGGTCCCGGGTTCGAATCCCGGCTAGGGCAAGTGTTTGTGTGATGAGCACGAATATTTGTTTCTTCGGTCTTGGGTGTTTTCTATGTGTTTAAGTATTATTGTTTATCTATATATTATGTATATCGTCGCCTAGTACCCATAGTACAAGCTTTGCTTAGTTTGGGGCTAGGTCGATTTGTGTAAGATTGTCCCTGCGTTATTATTATTTTTATTTTTTTTTCAAACTAGTGTAGGTACTAAGTCAAAATATCTGAAGTTTTTTTCATTTAGCTTTCACCTTCAAAGGAGTTTAATATTCGTTAGTTACTTCCCATAAAAATATACTATTTGTCTGTATAAATATAAGAGGTGTCAATGGGTGACGGTGATCGCTTACAATCAGGTAATCCGTCTGCTCGTTTGCCTTCTATAACATAAAAAAAATTAAATGCTTGTTTTTGTACAATCAGTTAATTTGTTGCGAATAGTTTTTTGAGGGACTATTAATTAATATTTTCTTCTGATTCCGCGATTATTACTCATTTAAATAAAACAATTTAATTAAATGAGTAAAAAACATGAACGTACTTATATCTCTTCCGAAAGAGAGATGAGATGTGGTGTACCACAAGGTAGTGTGTTAGGTCCATTATTATTCTTAGTATTTTCAACGACCTACCTAAAGAAGTTCGCCATCCAATGGTTTTATTCGCAGACGATAGTACAGCTGTAATACAGCATCGAAATGTTGACATGAACGCATACGAACATGACATAAATATTGTTCTAAAAGAAATAATATCATGGCTTAATAAGAATAATCTAATAACTAATTTAAATAAAACCTACATAATGCATTTCTGTCACAGGAATAATAATTTTAATACTATGAACATACATTATAATGGAACGTTAATGACTGAAGTTCATGACACAACAATTTTAGGAATCAATATAGATAGTAACGTAAATTGGAAAAGTTAAAGTAAGGAAATTTGTACAATAATCAATAAGGCAGCCTATGCTCTTCGTATCTTGTCTAGGGTTGTAAATCGCGAAGCTCTATTAACTGCCTACCACGGCCTAGTAGCATCAAGGCTCAGATATGGTATAATTTTCTGGGGAAACTGTACTGACAGGGAAATAATATTTCGATCCCAAAAAAGATGTATTCGTGCTATGTGGCCTGAATATGAGGGAAAGCTATGTCCCTGCTTTTAAATTATTAAGAATATTAACTTTACCAGCATTATACATTTTAGAATTATCAATCTTTGTTAAATCAAATCCACACTTATTCCACAAATTATGCAACCATCAAACAAGACCCATCAGAACACAATATCAACACAAATTGCAAACAAATATGAGAAAAACGGCTTTATTTCGGAAAATTTTTATGGGTATGGGACCATTAATTTTTAATAAACTACCAAATGAGGTTAAATGTTTACAAATGCCTATGTTTAAAAGTAAACTAATTGAACTATTGCTAGATAAATGCTACTATTCTGTTGAAGACTATCTGAACGATGTTATTGTAAGCTGATGACACTTAGATTATTATATAGGATGAAAAAAGACAAGTGTATAAACGAATAGCTAAAATTAATTTATGTGTTATAATATGTTGACCTAAAAAAATCTTTTATAATGATCTTTCAGTTACTTAGTTCTTTTTTGTTGTATAACGATCTAATATCGATCGAATATTCCATTAATGTAACATACCTATGTTTAACAAAAATAAATATTATCTTATCTTATCTTATCTTATCTAATGCATAAAATAAAATATTATAATCAGTAATGAGGTAGTCTGGGAGTTTTTCCATGCAGCGTTTCTTTTCTCCTCAGTACGCCCCATTTATGAAATGCTGCTTGGTAAATTATTAAAATAAATTTATTAAGCCCTTCTGGCACATGTGTAACTGTCTTTCAAGCTTAGGCCCATCTGGCATGTACGTACACCTTTATTTGTTTTTCAAAAATGGGTAGTTTGCACAAATTGTAACTTTGACAGAGGAAAATATATCTTTTCTCAGTCCACCCGTGACCATGGAAAGCTGAAAAGCTTCCGAAACGTCGGGTACTCAAATGAGATAACATACGCGATATAATCCGTTTAATTGTTTTATTTAAATGAGTATTAATTATTTCTCTTTTGAACGCATTTGTGTCAGAAAAACGCGATAATCAATAGTATTCATCCATTAACACTTTCGTCAGCTCGCGTATTACCTAATTGCTATAGCTGTGTTATGAGTCACGAGTTGTTGGCCCCGTGGCATTGATCTGCCCAGAAATAGCCGAGAGGGGGAGGGGTAAGGGGATCGGCGCGCGCGCTTCCTATTGCGCTTTATTAAAACAACGGGGTAGTTGTTTTTTGACTATGACAACTTTTGGAGTGGAACCCAGGTCGACCGAGGAAAGATAAAAGGAGATAGGGGAGGGCAGCTGCCCACCTTGGATTTCATAAGCTCGGCTTAAACATACCGGATTTGTCACAAGAACCATATCCATATCCATGGGTAAATCATGGGATGTCAATCAGACACTACTAGAACCCTCGCCATCACGTCACGAGTGCCATCCAATGCAATACCACTTTAAAACTACAATTAAGATAATACTCTGCTTATAACATTTCGAAAAAAATCCGTCACTGTAGTGACTGTTTAAGGTAAGTAAAAAAAAAACATAGATACCATAATTTTATTACAAAACATACAATATTATATAGAATTTTTGGACTAACTTCCGTCCAGCCTTTAATAACGCTTCATGAAAAATGATATCTTCCAGACATTTTAAAGACGCTGTCGTCTGTGAAGGGGAGTAAAAATAACAATATGTAGGTAATTTTTTAAGACTCTAATGAAGTTATTGAACTCCGTGAGTCATCTGTTTCGGAAAAGAAACATGTTATCATGAAAAATATAATTAACGAAGCTTAATCGCGTATAACTATGATTTATATAATTACCTTTCGTTGGTAATTTTAGGAGGAAGTTCCTTCGAGCCCATGGACGTAAGTACTAAACCTATACAAATATTTAAAATATACTTTAAATATTTGTTCCCTTCAAATGAAGAGTGGTAATTAAGGTATTTCTATGGATATTTATAGGTAAGTCAGGCGAAGATGTTCGACTCGCCAACTGGCTGTCATGCGGTGTCGAATATTCTTCAAAAACATCAAAAAAATCTGCGACTATTTTAGACGCAGAGGCGAACTTTGAGGAGCTTTAGAGGAGAAGGTGACCTTTATTTAATCGTGTTGCGGCTCAAATCTCTAGTTAAGTTTTTTATATCAATTCATACATGTTAGGAATTAATAGTAGTTACTAGTTATAGAAATATATCATCGCAAAAATCCAGTGTAGTATGTAGCTAAGATATGTCTGAAACCTTATATAGTGATTGTACCGGTCATTTTAGGGTTATGGGGGCTTTATAGGGTCTTTTATAGCTCATGTACTATATTCACATAGTAGGACTTCGTTGACGATGATGAGTGGCCCACTGATATCACCCCGTCCTGGCTCCTATTTCACAATCGTGACAAATGTCGGATGACAGAGACAATTTCACGTACATTGCGTGCCCAGTATAAAGTAAGGAGATGTATCGAGCTTGCGGGGATCGCCGTGAACATAAAATTGTCGTTGTCACCTGACAATTGTCACATTGTGAAATAGGGGCCTGGAGTTACTTCAAATGTTGACATTCAAACTTCGTTTTGTGCCGTCTCGTTCATTAAAATATAATTAAAACCTTGTGCTGTGATTGGTGGATGTTGACACTTCTTGTCAGTTTTACGTCATGGTGGCACCAACTGGGGATATTTCCATTTTAGAAAACCCTCATTAAACGGTTTGAACGAGAAGTTTGAATTTCGAATTGCGGAGTTGTCCCTCTGCTCCCAGTCAGTTGTACCTACTCTGGAAACAATCTGGGAGCAGTCTGATCTTAAAGCGGGAGGGTTAGCAACTCTTTACTCTACATCCACTTTTCTTCATAGACAAGAAGTGCAGTTCGCATACAAGCAAAACATAATTTGAAGTAAGTAGGTACATAAGCAGTACATAATGGGACTTGGATACTTCTTGCTCACGAGAGGGAGTGACGAGGTGGTAAGTCTCTCACTCTTCCTCTTCCTAGCTTTCCTTACTTTACTTTTCCACTTCGCCCGATGTTCAACATCGTCTTGGGATGCTTAACACCGTGACGACGTGGAAAATTATAGAGAGAAAAGCAGAGTAATTATCTACCTACTTAAGAGTAGTATTAATATCGACTCTCATCAAAAACACAAATGTGAAAGAATGCGAAGTTCCTTGACGATTTTGCTAATAAAATAAGTGAGATCTAGCTGGAAATCAAGTTCTTTCAAAACTCCTGTCATGTATAACGTTCTTCAATTGCTTTAGATGATTCTTTATGTTATTATCGTACGTTATGTAGTCGCTGAAATAGCTTCAGTAGTAACTCAAGCGACTTGAGCGTCTTTACTTGGCATGTATTCGGACATCAAAATCTCGTGAACAATAAGAGGTTCTTCATTGAAATGTAGGATTCGGTAATTATAAGTCTTCCAAGACACTTGCAATTTTGCGTAGGTCAAAAAGGGTTTAAGTTATAGGAAGGTTAAAAGTAGGTTTGCTGTCTTAAAAATAATAATATTCAACTTTGAGCGTAGATTACTCCTAAGCTATTTTATAAAGGAGCATTAAGTAAATTATTAATAAAAGCTTGTTTTCCTTTTTATCATTCGCATTCAAAATTTGGAGGTCAAAGTTCGTTAATTTTTTTTTGTAACGCTGTTCCAATTCGCTGAAAAATAGTCCGATCTTACCCAAGTATACCTTAATCTGATCCACTAAATCGTTATCTCACCTGGGTCAAAGTAAAGGTTAGATTTATAACTAAAATTGGCCATCAGCCAACCGATCGCTTTTTACTATTACCTTTTGATGGCTTGTTTGCGAAAACAAAAATAAAAATTGGCAATCTTATCCATACTTCTATTACCAAAACCAAACAACACTATTATAATTGAATAGATTTTGAGTTCGCGTGGCTTTAGGTTTGGCATGTGCAGATATTTTTTGACAGACGGGTCTAGGTTAGCTAAGCTTGTTGGCATCGTTACAGGACTCAAGTTCAATGTTTCTGTTAATTGCCGGTACTGTGAGTATAATTAGCTGAGAATTCGCGTATTGTGTGTGTACGGGTGACGCTAATGGACATTTTGGCGATTGTCACTGTCAAGAAAAACGTGGTAGGTATCCGTCTGAATGTGTTTGAAAGAGAAACGTGTCAGTAGATATAGCCATAACATAATAGTACATTGTGCACTGGGGGCGGTAGAGCAGGAATTACAAACGAGAGCACTTTAATGACTCGAGTTTGTAATTCCGGTACCGCCCCAGTAACACACAATGTTTTTCATCACACTTGTGAGGAAACTAATAAATTATTAAGTCAGAAAAAGCTTGTTACTTTCAAGTGTCACAAGTGGCAACATTGTGTCATAAAGTGTCATTTCGTGATTGGTACAATCTCATTCCATAGATAACATAAACAAAGGTTTGGTTCCAAAACTATGTTTTAATTTTGCTACATACAATCTTTTACGTAAATTATTAATTGTAAAGTAGTGTAAACAAGCTATTTCAACGTATTTAACTATAGCGTCGACGTGTATTTATTGATTAATTCATTCATTATGTATAATTCAAATTTGTTGATTTTGACTAATTCCGTTCGGTTCCGTCTAAACCATATTAGAGTAGTGAATGCAGTAAAAAAAAAAAAAAAAGTCATTACACCCACGGCGTTAATGGAATTAATAAAAATACCACGCTTTTAATTAAGACCTTGTCGCTCGTTTTGCCTGCGTGTAATGACACCGTTTACGAACAAGTGTGATGAAAAAATATTAAAATAGGGTAGATGACTGACAGATCAAATCAGTTCCTTTTTATGAAATGTCAAAACGCTCGGAAAGTATGAAATTTGAAAATAAAAAGGTTTATCAATTTGCAATTCAATTTGTTTCCTTATTTTTAGTTTTTGATCATTATAAAATCGCCAAAAGCTTAAAAGTGCGTACTCATGCATGTTTTCTGCGTATTTTCAAAAAATGAGTTTCACTTTAAGTGTTACATAATGAATCTTGACTATAGGAAAGTACTCAATTCTGAGAACAATTCTTACGAATGGACGATTATAAAATAAAATAAATAATCTTTATTTCGTTTTCGTCGGGGATCACAAGCGAATATATGGTTTAACACGAGAGCGAAAGAAACGTTTTGAATTTCGCATTCAGTTAGAATTTCGAAATCACAAGAAAAAAAGAACATTTATTTGTTTAAATGTTAATAGCATGTTTTATTAAGCTATACAGTATCTTACAGGATACGGTAATGACATACAGCTAGCTTGAGTATGTAATAAATTCGTCCTCGCAGACGAAATCATGACCGGATTCTAATACGTACTATTCTGTTCCACTGGAAGGGCAATCAGCAGCGCACCAGTTGCGTAGTGTCCGCCCACGGAAAATATTATCTTTTGTTAATGCGTTTTTTCTAATGGATCGGAATCTGGATGCTCTCATGGATGAGATTATTAAGAAAACACGTTTTCAGCTATTTGTTTGTCGGCCCGGTTCGCCAAATTATATACTAACATATACTACCTATTGTGTTTGTTTTGGTCTCGTCCGCCATTCTCCTATATTCAAATATTTTGACTACTTACTTACTTCAAATATTTTGATTACTTTTGTAATTGTCGCACTAAGATCACGTACTAAGCCTGTAAATATAGGAATTTAGTAAGTCACATAATATTTTTTTTCATTTGTACCTACATATCAAATTAAATAAATATCTGGGCCAATATTAGACTACACCTATTTAGTCCCAAACAAAGCGTGTACTATACTAAACGCCGATATAGACAACGACACCTCGTTCGAGTAATTAAAATATAAAGAAACAGAAAATACCCTAGACCAATCTCTTTTTAACGGAATGGGAAAGTTGGAAACTGAATGGTTGGTATATTCTGATTTTCCTAAAATTGTTTAAATTACACATGTGGGCATAGAAATCTTAAAGAATTTACATCGTACATTAATTTCATCTTTAATCTGATGTTGACCCGACAGAAACTCGGTGTTTCTTGAGTTCTTCATTATTTTACAAGAATATAGTCCTCCCAAGAGTATTTTGGCCCCAGGGCTATTTCGAGTCCCCGTTGTTTTGGCAATGTGTCACTTTTGTTGGCGTTTTGGCAAAACGTCGCTCTCAAATGTACGGTTTCCTCACCTTGCGTTACTGTGGGCTTGCTGCCATATCGCCAAATATATCGTCGTAACGGCTCAATTTAGGTTCTGGCAGATAATTTCAATTATTTTTAACCCTCAAAAATTACCGAATGTTCAAGAAAGATGGCAGCGAGAACGTCATAAAATGTATCGTACCCAAACTTTGACAACTTGGCATGACGGTAAGTATCGTTGTACTGTACTCATATTATAGTTTACCGACAACCACGAGTATACAAAGGCTTGTAATCAGTCAGTTACTTTAAAGGTGAACTTAATGTCGCTTACACTAACTAGCTTATTAATTAACCTATGGCGTCACCTAGTGTTTGTTTATTTTTATAATACAACTTCGAATGTTGATTTGAGTACCTATTGTAGGTTTTCATGCATGCTTGGATCGGATAGCTAAGTACACGATCTAAGTAAGAGTATAATTCGTACGATGCAAGTTTTTATTTTAAATAATAAATAAATTTCTGAAGTTGGTCGTTGAACCCCTTGACATCTAAAAACATTTACTGTGACACTATTACGACTTAGCATTCAGAGACGGAAACTTAAATATGTGGCGCGATTGTGCTTCTGTGTTAGAATTAGAGTATGACAACCGGGAAAATTGCTGGCAACTTAGTCCGAATCGGCAACCAATTTGGAATCTTGAAGATTGTATTAGCACATCATACCATACCACATTTAAATCGTTTATTAAGTTACTCATTAGGAGATACTTTGTGTGCTGTATATGGGAGCACCGCAGCTCCACCAAATGTAAGGGGGATAGTAGTATAACACGTTTTATAGAAGACTTTTCTATTCGGAAGCTGACTTAATTAAGACTAAATTCCTATTGACACAAATAGAACAAAAATAGCATTATTCTTAATTTAAATATATCATCTACTTTTAAACTACTTGCCTGTCTGTCTCGTATACTAGTGGAGGTTGCAATACTATAAATGTGCTTAACAATCTCCACAGTATTTATCTATCGAAAAGTAACCAAATATTGTCCATCAGTTATATGCGCAATGAGTGAGGGAGTGACTAAGATTCTAAACAGACACATACCACGCAAAAACCAGTAAATGATGAATAGTTTCGTCCGGCCTTGCGAGCACAGACAAGAGTCTCTCATACCTTGCACATTCCGGGCTATTTTCACGCGCAAAACATTCCCACTTCGACCTTTCTGCCCGACTTATAATTTAATTTTAAATAACACGCATTGAGTTTATTAGCGGCCGGTATTTGAGGACATTTGGCGATAAAATCCAAGGGCGAAACAAATGAATATCTCAGAATGCTAAATCTACAACCGTAAACCTTGAGACTAGGAATGTTCGAAGGCTGAGTTCGATTTTCAAATATAGAAGTTTATAAACGGTCCATTCCAGAGTATTGCGTTGTGTTTGGTTCTTGGACGTGTTATTAGCTGATTGGTTCCACGTGGCAGTTCGCGTTCCCGAAACAATTTGTGTACGTGACCAAACCCATGAATGTTTACATAAAGTTGGAAACGTATTCATATGAGAATTTTGTAGTGGCGAATGATTAGTAAAAAGGTACAATCGATTTCAGTTATAATAATAATCGATTTTAGTTATTCAGTACCTAATTGTAATGAGCATTCATAGTCATGAGTCATCTGGCTCTCTGGCGATCTGACGAAGAGTTCGACTATCGCGTTCACCGACTATCTCATCGAAGGCGTACTATAAGATATTCAAATGCCTTAAATAAGTAGGTAATACAATACAATAACGTTAATAACTTTTTATTGCACACCTAACAAAACAGAGTACAGCGAACTCTTCCAGACAACCTTTGGGTAGAGGGCAACATTGTGAAACTGTAGGTAATCTAAAGGAGCAAATGATAGATTGACAAACGGACATACTTAGACAGACAGAAGTAAATGGAAAAAAAGATGTCGTGATCAACGGGTTATTAATGTTAGAGAGGTAACCACGAAAACCACCACCGAACAAGGACATGTTCGATTATCGGGTTCGTGGTTCTTACCTCTCTGACATGTTGAAGTCACTCGGGCCACCGTGTTCCCTCTTTAGAGCTTTTGAGACTGTTTCTCGTTGATCAGTAGCCTCTGTATGTGTTTACCAGCATCGCGACTGCGCTCGTATTACTGCGTATTGTTTTAATGATTGATTTCCCATACAAATTTCCATACCCCTTTTCACCCCCAAGAAGTTTGATTTCCGGGCTCTCTAGCTATCTCCATACCAACTTTCATTTGAATCGGTTCAGTGGCTTAAGTGTGGAAAGGTAATAAATGGAACAGGCAAAGTTACTTCCACATATATATCGTAAATATTTAAAATTAATAATCCCTTAGGGAGTGAAAAGGGTAGTTGAAGTTTGTATGGGGAATCAATCATTAAATAATAGGCTTAGGCAGTTCTCGGTAATGTATGTATATATGTATTCACTTTATTGCACATAAACTAATTCCAAAAAATTGGTATTTACAAAACACAGATATGTACAAAGGCGAACTTATCCCTGTGAGGGATCTCTTCCAGTTAGACTTTAAGCAAATGAGAGAAAAAAAAAGTATACATTAAAGAAGTAATGCATGGGAAACTGCGGCGAAATGCTATCCATACTAATATTATAAATGCGAAAGTGTGTCTGTCTGTCTGTTACCTCTTCACGTTTAAACCGATTTGAATGAAATTTGGTATGGATAGTTTGAGTCCCGGGGAAGGACTACTTTTTATCCCGGAAAAATACCCTTATCCGCGATAAACGAATTTAAGGCGGACGAAGTCGCGGGCAGAAGCTAGTACAAATATAAATGAGTTTCCAGGGAAGCGCTCAGCTAGGTGCTCGGTGCTCAAAGGGTCGCCGCGCGCCGCATTCCTGCCGCATGCCTGACTATTTATATACTACTGCTGGACGCTGTCATCCTCCACTCACACCATGTCACTACATAGTATAACGAATATACCTACAGGAGTCCGACACCGCCGCCCGATAGTACTGGCGCGAAGGTTGTACACAATTAAAGAAATCCTATATGTTCATTTTCTGAAAACGGGCTTAGGCTTGTCCAAAAACTAAGGTGCGCAAACTCCGCGCGTTTGGGGGCGACGACGGCCCGCGTCGCCCTTTTCTCTGTCTGTTTTCCGCCGTTGCTTTGCGCGACTACGTTCGTCGAGCAACTTTAGGAATTCTGGAAATTGTGGTTCTTTTCTAGTAAATATATAAGTGAGTTTCCAGAGAAGCACTCAGCGAGAGGTGCTCGGTACTCAAAGGGTTGCCGCGCGCCGCTACTAAGCATCTTGTACTTCTAAATAAGAAATAACTATTCACTACAAACCCCCAAAGTGCTATGGAAGCGATTATAAACTCTCTCCAAGAACCAAAGGTTGCATAAGAGCAATATTATTGCTACCAGTTCTACAATGGTGCTTATAAACTCTTTTATAGCGCCAGATGCCTAAAGAGGTACGAAACTCTCTTATGTTACTAAAAGTGGAACAGTAGGAACATTTTGCGCTATTATAAAACTTCCAATGTTTAATTTGACTTTTGTATAACTTTAGGTGGTGTAATAGAGCTTAATATCACTTCTGTATGCCTTATTTGTTCACTTGTTGTTGATATCAATATGCCGACCAACTAAACAACTGCCCACCATGTTTAGGTTTCGAAATAATTAGACTATGGTTAGAAAACAGAAGGAAATACGATTTAGTTGAAGAATTTAGCTTTTTAATTATTATGATGCACGATACCTTAAACGTTTCATTCGATTATTACAAAAGTTTTATGTCACTTCATACCAAATGAAATATTTCTTTTCAGTGAATAGACAAAAGACGGGGCCGCTTGAATAATTTGTTTATAATACATATACATATTCACAGTGTACTTTCATTCGCAGTACAATGTCACCTTTTGTTTTCACAAATTTCAAACTAAAAGTACCTGTCACTTTTATTTTAATTTTACCTTAACGAATGGCGGCGTTTTGGATTCGACAAATACATAGATATTAAAGTTACTATATTGCTGATAAAATAAAGAAAACTATCATTACATTCTTAGATCCTTTGTAGGTCTCAAAGTGTTGAAATCCTATTTGCCAACCTCTAATCACTTATAAAAAATACAGTGAGCAACATTATAGTTCTTCTGTACCGCTTAAGGAGTTAGTATACACCTATTTGCAGCCTTCTTAGCAGCCAAAGATTACCTCTTTGACGACGATACGAAAACGATATTATACTCTATTATTAGTGGTACTAAAGGAGTAAATTTTCGCCTATTTACCCTCGTAGTTTCATTTATTGCTATTATAGCTCTCTTATACCTCCTTACCCATTCTGTAGCTGTGCTTTACCGCCATTAAACAATGGGTGTAGTAGAGTTGTGGCTGTAGCACACTCTAACTCTTATATAACTTTAGGATCTGGTCAGTGCTCTAATAGATCTACTATAACTCTTGTAAGCGTAAGTATTATTCGGGTAATATGGGTTATGTTGCCTGAAATAAATAATTTTATTTAATTTCATTCATCACATTACAGTATAAAGAATATATACAATAGTCCGATGTATTGTGTTCTGCCACTTTGTCATAAAGTGGCCATAACGATACATATCTACGGCACCATGAAAACATATATTTGATGATTCAGGAACCTCCAAATAGTCAAACTTATTTTCGGAAAAATATTTTCAATGTACTTTGACAAATGCCACTTTTATGTCGATTCCGATATTCATCTATTAATTAATCAAAATTGACAATGTTATGTATGTATAAATACATAAAAGTCCAACCTGAAGATGTGCATGTTGATGTGTAATATAGGAGTATAAATAGAATTAATGATGATTGCTAATAATGTCCACCTAAGACACAAACCCTTAACTTACATAATGTTTCAGCAATCGATATAAATATAGATATTATATATTTATTATTGTTGATTTGTCTGTATGCCGCTTCGACCAGATTTGATCTATTGTGGCAGCCCTTTATTAGAGTTCACTACTGAGGCCCGTTGAGTCTAGGAATTGCCAAATTCTTTGGGCAGTGAAATTTTGTATCTCTTCCGGGGGCACGACATGTTGCCCTAGGTGGATACTTCTTTTCCTCATGAGTGGTCCACAGAAGCAGAGGATTGCATTGCAGTCTCCTCTGCCTCTTGGCAGAATCTGCATACTGCGTCCTGTTTCATACCCATTTGAAACAGGTGTTTGTTTAGTTTGCAGTGGCCTGTCAGGATTCTTGTTATTGCGCAGGTTTTTGGTCTTTTGGGCTGTAGTATCTCTTTTGACAACTTTTGCTTGAATCCTTTAATTAAGGTTTTCGAGTGGTTTTGTCCTTTTACGAGCCTCCATTCCTCGATTGCCTTAGATCTATATAAGTCATTGAGCAGAACGTATGCCTTTCGTTTTGTGATCCCACAAAACGGTTTTGGGCCGACTTGGGGCGTGTCCGCGCCCTTATTGGCGAGTTTGTCTGCTCGTTCGTTTCCGTCAATGTCGGAGTGTCCTGGTACCGATCTGAGTATAACTTTATTGGAATTAGCCAGGGCATTTAGGTTATTTTTGCAGGTTTGCACTAGCCTCGAGTTGGTCTCCAGGGATTCCAGTGCAAACAGGGCAGCTTGACTGTCCGAGTTGATGTAAATGTGATGGTGTCTTAGGTTCTTGTCAAGGTTTATCTCGGCGCATTTATTTATGGCGAAGACTTCCGCTTGAAAGATTGAGGCCTCTGTACCCATGCTGACGCTGACATTGAGTTTTGGTCTCTGTCCATAGACACCACATCCCACATCTTTTCCTTTCTTAGATCCATCCGTATACCAGATGTGACTCCCCTCTTTGAAAGACATTTGATTGTTTAGCCATTTGTCTCTAGGGTGTATTTCCACTGAGTAGAGTTGTGTGAAATTATTTTCAGTGGGCATGCCATCTGTAGGCATACATAAAGTTTCGATTTCAAATACTGCATCCTTGATCTTAAGCAGTGCCTGAGAGCGCCATTTCGTCATTGAAAGGGTGCAGATTCTATATATGCACTGCTCAGCCTCTTTCCTCACTTGCAAGTGTAGAGGTGTTAGGTCAAGCAGTGCATCCAACGCCGCCACCGGTGTTGATGATAGGGCTCCTGTTGCGATAACGCAGGCAGAGCATTGTAGGCTGTTTAGTTTTTGGATGGCTGTTTTTTGGTTGGCTTTGTCGCATCAGACGGCGGAAGCATATGTGATTATAGGCCTCACGACTGCCGTGTATAGCCATATCACAATGTTGGGTCTTACAACCCATCTTGCTCCTGCCATTCTACAGCATGTCCACATTGCCATTTTCGCTTTTTGAATTATGTTGTTCAAATGTGTGTTCCGAGTAAGCCTTTGGTCAAGTGTAACCCCTAGATACTTGGCTTCTTTTGAAAATGGTATAGTCTGCCCGTTAAGCTCTAAGGGCTTGAGCCTGTCGAGCTTCCTCTTCCTTGTGAAGGGTACTATTATTGTTTTGTTGGCATTGATTGACAACTCATTTTCTCTGCACCATTTATTGATGGTTTTGAGAGCTCCTTGCATTATGTTTGAAATTGTGCTGAGACAAGGGCAAAATATAGATAGACACTGCTACATTAAATTTCAATGGATACGTGTAAATAAACGTTAAAAAATAGATTACATGTTTCTATCAAATATATACATATTTTTCATTTTTTTTATGTACTTTTGTCTAAAGGTTCCCTTATGAAGATTACAGTCGACCACACAGACGGAAAGCATGCGCGATCGCGATGCGATCTCACCGCCTACAAATAGATAGATAGAAATCCGCAGTTTAAATATAACTTTGCACCTGCAATCCTCAGATATTATTAGTCACGTCCACACCGACCACACGCTTCACACGTTAGCCACTAACAATAAATCCAATCTAGACGCGGTTAAGGCTTCTCTACCGAGGTAGTGACGGCTACATGGGGAGTTTACCGGATGTGTGAGTAACCTCTGTGGTCGGTGCAGACCCTGGTGTGGTAGCCCTACCACGCTGGCGGCCGCCCAAAATGACACCGACCTGAGGAATGTGCTGTTTATATCGACATCGCCCAGTTATTCTGATATTGTACGTTGAAATGTTAATGTGATGTCGAAATGAGATCTTTGTTTCACACTTTGTTTGGTCTCAACTCAGAAATAGGAATGTTGAAGAGCATTACAATTCACGTCACGCAAATTTGCAGTAATGGTGTTAAGGTGGCCAAATGGTACGATGGATGCATCGGCGGCGAATATTTAAGGTAACTGCAAACTGACGAGCCAGTTTAAAAGTATCATATTGTTGGACACAGGTAGTGGCTGAAGAATACGTAAAAATCATCGTCTCATCTTAGGTTGGTCGATTATCTCTGTTCATCTTTACGGCACCCACTCGCTGAACCCTGGCTATAAATTGCTAAGGCAAAAACGTTTTTAGCGTTAAACGCAAAGTTACATTGGCGATTTTGTCTATGTTACCAAGGTGATGAGAATTAGTATATAAATTAATTTTACATTTGGGATTGGCTTTGTTACCTAGCCCATATAGATTGTGAGGTTCCGATGCCATAGAGAACATACACAATCGAAGGGTGACCGTACTTGTATCTATTGGCCGAATGGGACTTTAAACTCCTTTACCCCGCGCCTCTCTCTTATTGCGGGCAAAAACTCAGTGATACTGAAACTGGCTCCTGCAATCACCACCAGATCAACAATATACCTTGTGGAGGGCCTACTCACGCTGCCTTAACACTTTCGTAACCGACATTTTCGAAACGCTACGCTCGTAGCCAATAACATAGGAAAAACTTGCTACGAGCAGAGCGCCTGCCGAGCGGGCTTGCGGTCGTGAATATGTTTATTCTCCGGCACGCTGTCGCGATTTAAGAATTTATCGGCCTTACTGTCCAACCGTTCTACGAAGGGTATGGCGCACTCACTGCCTTAAGAGTCCCCTGTAAGCTCGGTTCTCCATACAAACGTAGTTACGCTCTCATTTTAAAACGACCTACTAGTTTGCTCTGAAGCTTTGTACTTAGAATAAGTTAACGTATAAGCAGGCCTGTAATTAGTTAATGTAGATTCAGATACCATACTAAAAAAAATACAGTGAATTTAAGTTTTTCATCCTAAACTTGTTTTTGCTGTGTTTTGTTTGTTTTATAAACTGGAGCCATATAAACTAGTTACAGGCCTAGTTATATCTCACGTCATTGTATATGCAAAGTTTCGTTACAATCCAACACGTAGTTTTACAATGAGAACGAAACTCCGTTTGTATGGGAAGGTGAAATTCGTCCGAGCTTGCTGGGAACTCTTAACTTAAGTTTAGCAATTCTTCGTGCTGTTGTAAGTGTGATAAATAAGTAGTACTGTCAGTTGTTGGCATAAATAATCCCCTGTTATACACGTCTAATATCTAAATAATTGGCAATAGTTAAAGAAAGCTATATAGTCGATATGTTATAGCTTTTTAAAAATCGTGATTCGAGTAAACGTTGTGTGACGGTTTGGGAGATGGCATGCGACCCACTTCCACGATGTCACAAGAGTGAGCTATGCCCTGAATGCCTCGCATTCCCCTGGGCCGGGAGTGACACTAAGGACCTTCTGTCCACGCCAACCAACGAATACTTATAGTATTTCGGCCACGAGCGTAGAGATGAATTTCTGGAAAAATTAATTGTAAAAAAAGTTGTCTGGAAGAGATCGCTATTTAGCGATAAGACCGCCTGTTGTTTCCTCTTCTTAATCGAATTTTAGTGTCATGTTCTGTATTTCTGTGTATCTGAGATGTGCAATAAAGAGTTATTGTATTTGTAGTTGCAAACACTGACAGCAAACGAACTCCAGGCGGATCTTCAAAAAGATGAAATGATGGAGAAAAGGGTTTTTTTTCAAGCTACAACTCAAGTAGGAAACTCAGTTTTACAGGGTGCAATAGACAAATCCTGATTGAGGCAAATCGTTTACTGATGAGAAGGCAAGTCCCTCGTGGTGATGATGACCAGTATCCTCAGTCATGAGGAAATGATAATAAAACTGAAACCCGACTACAAGAATATTAGGATACACGAATAAAAAAAAAACATGTACTCCTCTACCTTAAACAAGCAAAACAATTTATCGGCTTTCTCCCACTTCTTACAAACCGCTGTGATAGATGACAGCCATCTGCGTCTCAGCGGAATAAGGCTAAGCAGTTGTGACAGAATTAAGAAGCTATATAAAATCTGTGTCACGGTTAGGAGTAAGTTTTTCGTCAGTCTCGGGTTCGACCTTAATCCGATATGAGTCTGTAAACAAGCTAGGAAAGGTCGATAGAAGGCGGCGTACACTATTTTTATTAAATGGTTGTAAGTAGTCTTTTTTAGCTGCAATAACAGATAGTGTTATGAAGGAGGTGCTGACGTGACACCTCTTTGCTATATTACCCGTGGAACAATGCAGTAAAGGGAGCGTGTTAGTCAAACATCCGAGCGACTTTTTGGATGGAAGAAAACTCTGTTCTGGAAGGTTTTGGTGTATAAAATAACGGTCTCAAGTGGTAGTTAACCTTAATACGAGTCAGTCTCAGCGCTAAAAAATCTTTATTTTAATATTAAAACTTATGACCAGCACCCCTTGGAGACAAGCATATGTGGTCGCGATCCTCCACATTGACGGAACGAGGAAGAAGAGGCAGAATGTTAACACAACGTTGGCAAGTTTAGTTTTTCAGTCGGATTTATTACCTGCGCGCGCCGATTGCTCTTGTTACTGCAGATATGCGATTAAAGAATGGTCATAAATGTTTTATGTTCGTGGTTGTGTATGCGCGTTAACGCTATATGATTAAACGCTGAATTTACGTGATATGGTTACATTGTACAGTCACCAGCATTAATTAATATCTGCCACAGCAAAGCGCGCATAAATATCTGACACGACTCTATTACTAGTTCCGTTAAGACGAGTAAGATATTTTCACCCGCTTTATTATGGCAGATATTGGTGCTGGTGACTGTACAGTGTACATAGTTATGATAATGAAGTCACCGTCAGTGAAGATATATAATAATGAAGTCACCCGATTTTTACTATAACTTATAATTGTGACCAAAGAGATTCTCTTTGGTATTTGAACAACTATAGTGGTCTTATGATGGTTCTATTACGAGACAGATAAACGATAAAGGACCGGTCACGGTGCTTCTTTGCTCATATTTGATGGAAAGTGATGGATACTTTAACATTTATTAGTCGCGTGATAGCCATTGACTCTCAGGGATGACGACAACATGACGTTACATGTATCTGCTATATTGATAATGTGTGACCCCTGGTTACAGGGCCCCCGAGTCTCGTCCCCCCCTACAAATATTGATACAGGGTTAATGTAATGATTTATAGTTCTTTTGTTTTGTCGCAAAATAATGTCTTGGTTAGATGTGACAATGAAATGTGCTCACATGTGCGTATTTCCATGCGGGGCATCATCAGGAAATGTTGACGGTCCGGCGTCCACCCGAGAAGACCGACTTGTAGAGACTCGTAGACTCGTAGAGAGGAAAAACACGTGTCGAGGATTCTAGTGTCTGGTAGTGGTTTGTTGAATTTGCATGAGTATTTTGTTTGCTTTGGAAGGAAACTGCATGAAAATATGTGCATGTGAACACAATTTACTGTCACATCTAACCAAGACACAATTTCGCGGAAAAGCATAGGTACTGTTATCCATTAATCTGATATAGAATTCCGCAAAGTTCCACCGGAATCGATCAATTATTGATACAGGATCCTTAAGCAAGCTAAGTATACAACTCTTGCAGCAGAATTTTTTCAAGGACGATCCATCATCCGGTCAAGGAATTACAGAATGTAGTTACGCGAGTTAGGTCTATAAGGTAGGTATAATCAATGATATAAAATAAACATGCAACTGTATCTAACACAATTTTCTCGGTTACGGCAACATGCATCGTAAAAAATTTCGTTACACGTGTTTCGACTCCTGCGCAAGTCTGCTGCTATTGCAGGCTACCGTAGTATAAGTAATACAGTAGGTATGTTTCTCGTTTAAGAGGTTTGGTGGCTAAAATGATACTCGTGAATATGTAGTTGAGTAGAATTAAGGAAAATGCTGTGCCCTTACATGGTGCATAGTATAATATGTATTTTTGTAATATGTGTGCTATAAACAATTAGAATTTGAATTTTTACTTGTACTTACTTACATTTAAAATGAAAACTTGGATGAAAAATTAACACAGTGAAGTTTTCCTGAGTGTTATGTTTATGTTTTTATAAATATATTTTCGCATGATAATATTGTCTTCTCTTTTATGTCGTATCTGTCTTGTAAAGTGGTCGCGTAAACTGAATACACTTTTTGTTTTGGTGTCAACAAATTAGGTTTCACCTTTACTAAACATGTTTACATTGCCTTAAGTAAAAAAAGCTGTAGGTACTTGTTTTTACTTCATCTCCTAGAGTATATCGTATTACAAAAGTAAGTCCAACCCTAAACAGCAGTTTTTTTCGCATTGTATTGAAAGAAAAGAATTAGATAATATTTGTTGCGCAGCAGAGTCAAGCGTCACAGTTGCGTTTGAGGCGGTAATACTTTTTTACCAACACTATGCCTTTGATTCCACATTAAACGCGAATCAAAGGGTAAATTCCTGCAGTTCTGGCGCCACATTTTGTAAACAGTTTATTTATATGACTATAAAATATCGTTCTGTTGTCTAAATGTCGTCGATGTTTGTTTTTGCATTCCTGAGCTTGTTATATTATGAGTCGGTGTTTTGGTGAGTCAATTTCGGCTGCTGATTTTATGCAACGGTTGTTGTTATTATGGATAGCTAAAGTAGGTAGGTAGAAGGTAAAATTGTGCTCTTATAAAAATAACTAGTGTTTTTCTTTGTCTATTTGTTAGTTTGTCTTGCTATAACATGAAAAGGGAAGGCGATTTTATTGGATAGAGATAGAAAATGAATTCTATTGTGCTATGTACATAACTATGACTAAATACCACATGGTGTTTCAAGGATTTATAAGTGAATTTAACTTGATAGTGCCGGTATAACTTATTTATGACTAGCATTTACCTGTGAGAACTGAGTATAGCCTATGTATTAACACTTTCGCAACCGACATTTTCGTAGCGCTACGCGCGTAGCAGACGCCCACCAAGCGGGATCACGGTCATGAATGTGTTAATGCTTGCTTCCCCATACAATCTCCTCTTCCCTTTTCAAAATTGTCATCTAATTATGATTATTATTTATTTAATTACTTACTTTGTTACCAAAATCATTTTGTAAGATTAGTGAAAGATTGCGTCCTTATATTATACTAGCTTTTGCCCGCGACTTCGTCCTCCTTAAATTCGTTTATCGCGGATAAGGGTAATTTTCCGGGATAAAAAGTAGCCTATGTCCTACCCCGGGACTCAAACTATCTCCATACCAAATTTCATCCATCCAAATCGGTTCAGCGGTTTAAGCGTGAAGAGGTAACAGACAGACAGACAGACACACTTTCGCATTTATAATATTATAATAGTATAAATTCAAAATAAAAAAACGTGCAATCACCATTCGTACATTGTAATGTTTTCTTCAGCGTGAGTTAAAAATAACACGTTAACGTTTACTATTGAAGATTTGGAAAACACAGCAATATCTCATTATCTATTACACAACACCGGAGTTTCATATGCGCGTGCGTACGCACCGATGACAGACACCAAATGTTTCATACTTTTTGTGTGTTATTCATAACTTTGAGTGTAGGTTAGGAAATGAGATGTTATGTCGAGTCGTGGATGAACACAACTTTAAGTTTATGGATGCAGAGAAGTTTTAGAGAGTGGGGAACACCCTATACCTACTTTTAGAGTTTTTTTATCAATTTGGTTCGTGAGGGGATCCAAAAGCGGGCAGTTTTCTTGAACAATACAGCGCGGGAGTGCCGACTGCGTCATATATACCGAAGCTACATTTTTTAAGTCATTCAAAATCATTAAGCGTTGAATTTTTACCCTTAATTTTGCCTTAAATGGCCTGAAATAAACATATATACCTACTACCTGGAACATTTTTAAATTTAAGCTTATAAATAATTATGTGAGCATTCACTAAATGCTTCCTAAATGCGTCCATAGATACTGATTCCCACCGGCTTGCCTATTGGCCTTTGGACACCTTATAAGAATGCCGTTGAAGAAAAATCAAGCCAAGTCTGTTTCCGCTCGCACAAGGATACTTTTTGCGCCACGCCACTGGTACACAGAAATGTATGTCATTTTCGCGACTTCTTCATTCGAGCGAATTTATTTAATTAATCTTTTAGCAACTCTCAAATATTGAGGAAATAACATATTTCAACTTGACCTAAATTGGAAAATAAATTTGGTACTTTTTTTGAGTAACGTTTATTATTAATGTTGAATGATGTTATTTTTCGTAAACCTACGCATTATTTTCATCTTTTGAAGTAGGATAGTTACGACACAATTTGAGATAATCTATAAGACACTTTCAGTCAAATAACTAGTTTATGATATTTACAATGTCGTTTTATACAATTGCGTAGTGACGGGAAACTTGCGTCATTAACTCGAGCGCATCGAGGGTCTCGAGACTCGAGTGATTTTACTAAATCTTATGGCACAATAAATTTGCACGTAGTGTAATTAGTAGTGGATAAAATGTATAAATTAAGGTTTTGAGTTACTTTTGGGAATCGCGGATAAGATGGCCCAGCGGTTATATTATTGTGATAGAGTGTGCCTCCACCTTCGTTCGTGGAGAAATCATAACCCTTTTTTTTCTTCAGCATAGTCGAGTAAAGAGTATCCTATAACCACCTGGACATACCAAGCTACCCGTGTAACAAAAATTGTTAAAATCCGTTAAAAGATATAGAATCAGAGATGACTATCTAATCTAGTATCAGCATAAGACTGATACTATGAGACAGTGAACTAAACTATGTAAAATAATTAAGAATTCAGCCCAAGGCAAAAAGGTTGCATGGTACACAGTCGTGATTTTTTTTATTACAAATAACAAATGATCAAGATCATCTAAACTGCCGCCATTGAGTGATAGAGCTTTTTCCTTACCACGTTCATTGTTCTTCTATATTCTCTCTTCTTTTATGTCATTTGTCTGTCTTGTATTGATGGCCGCGGAATAGATTCGATTTTTTTATATCAGGATCAGGGATAATCTTACGCAAATCGACATAGTCCTAAACTAAGCAAAGTTTGTACTATGGGTACTACGATATGGATACGGTATGGTTGCGACGATATACATAATACATAAAAAAATATTCCAAAAATATTTTTTTCTACTCGTCGACTTTAATCCCTCAATAAGAACTTCATAGAGTAAACTTTAATAGCATACTTTTCAATGTCGGATACTCTATGGCACTTCCAACTGAAATAATATATTCATAAGCTTACTTTGAATTGAAGTGTTGGCTTATGAATATGTCGAATGAATGAGTCGAAGATAATTGAGGTACGATGATGGTGATGATGATGGTGATGATGGTGATGGTGATGGTGATGGTGATGATGATGGTGATGGTGATGGTGATGGTGATCGTGATCGTGATCCTGATCGTGATGGTGATGATGATGATGATGACGATGATGATGATGATACCTACTCGTAGAAAAAGTATTGTATACAATAGTTATATAATTAGCTTTTAAGTCTCGTACCTTACTTATGCCACTAAGCAAGCTTCGTGGCCTAAACGCGGTACTCGACCGAAAAAGCATACATTATATAACGATTGCATAATAGTAGATTGTTTGACAAGAGGCTAAAATAAGCCATTATGACACGAAGTGATTATTTGGACGAGCTCACGAAGTGAGCGAGGACAAATATGTCTGAGTGTCATAATGGCTTTTAGCCACGTGTTAAACACTCTGCTTTTCACTTCGACTGCGAGAAAACAAAAAAGACTTAACACTAAAATTGTATATTTCATGAAAAATAGAAAGTACAGTTTGAGCAATTCTTTATAGTTAAATTGACAGCTAATATGACCTACTTTTTGAGCAGGAGAAGTGAAAAATACTATTTCCTATGAGGTTCAGTTATTGACAATCTGCTTATCCCATCCCTACAAGCAGTTATTAATACCCGAAGGATAACTGGCGCCGGTTAACCTCTTTAGAGTCGTCGGTACGGTTTTATTAGGACTTTTGTCATCGTTACACAAGTCGTCTGCGAATTTCTAGGTAATTTATAAACTAAATGTCGACCTAGAAATTCTAATATACGTCTTGCAAAATAGTAACGCAATGTTTTCACTTTTTATATCAACGGAATGAGTCGATTGACCCCATTCTGTATTAACAAGTGAAAAATATACAGCCCTGAATCTGTTTTTAGCGAATAAATAATATTTTTTTAGAGTGGTATTTTATTATTTATTTGTTTTGAAGGAAGTGTTTTATTTCTCGGCCGTTGGTTGTTGGTTAATCCGCATAGTTTCCTAAAAGTGAAATGTTGACAGCTAAACTTATTAGAAGAAATTAATGAATTATCTGAATCTAACTGAGGGAACAGGAGTTTTACCAGATCCTGACAAAAAAAAAGTCAAAGTGGGGTAGTGCTTTGTAATTTTGAAGCACATTGAGCATGTCACCGCTGATTGCCAGAATATTTTTCGCACCGTGATAAGAAGGTTATCAGGTGGATGATATCACCGGATTGCTATTAGCTGCCTTAGAGCGCTAACTCATTATCCGATTCTAACCAGAGTAAATAAATGCTGAGAAGTTGCAAACCAAATTTTTATGACTCTTATGCACTGGGTATTTATGATGATGTTGGGAGATAACGCTGTTCGCAGCCTGAAATATTCGGATGCGTCTCCTGACGCCACATGGACAACACTTTCTTGTGACCACCAGAAAAATAACGCCAACCCCGCAAGGCCACGCTAAAGCATTGTCACCAGTTCACCAACTACTTAAACCTTATTGATAAGCTATCTAGTGTTCTCGAGTCAAAGATAAGTAGTTGTTTAGAAATACAGATTTCGACAGGGCTATCAGTTTAACTGCCGTCTTTCACACCTATTCACTTTAAGTACACAGACACCAGAGAAGCTGCATCTTTGGCTCCGTAGTAAATTCCCATCATGTGATTCATGAAACACGTGACAGGAACTGATCTCATGAGGCGATTTTTAAATAAATTTTAAAGTAGTAGCTGAAAAAATACAGACAATGATTTATGTCAACCGACGGTTTCCCAACCGATGATCCTCAGGGATCCACAGGTTGGTTTAAGATAGTCATGAAACGGGCTGTTTATTTTCAATCACATTTCCTCAGATTGGATACAGTGAGCAACCACTCTTAATCATCGGTGCAACACCTCGGCTGGCGCGGCGCCAAATGAGATCTGTTCCGGCACGCGTGCCATTCCGATTGCAAGTATTTATAGGGTCCTTCGAGAGGGTTCCATTAAACGCGTGTGCAGCTTCAATCTGCATCTGGATTTAATGCAGACTTCAAAAACGAAGAGATTCTCAATGAGATTTACATACCTTCCTAATCTTAGAGCATTTAACCACTGGGATGTTTAATGCACTTTTAGCGAGAGGCCAGGTAAACACGTACAGCACACTACGGAAATATTTCTATTTCTGCAAACAGACAATTTATCGTAGAAACTGAGTCCCTTTGCAGAAAGGAATGTATGTCATCTGCAGTGGTTTAATGCTCTAAGCTACTTACGTTTTGAATATAAACAATTTACTCCCGCATCCTTGTATATAAGAAAAAAATATCTATTCCATGCAAGTTGATGTGACGCGATCGAGCATAGGAATAGCTAGCAAAATGCAGTCTGTTCCGGGGGGTCTAGAGTCTAGACCGCCTCTACCTCATTTTGCCACTATATGGCCCTTGGCTGCGAAAAATTGGCTACCTCTAGACTCTAGATGACTACGAAGTGAGATTTATGACGTGAAGGTAGATTTTGTCGCGAGGGACCGACTCAGAAGATGATAACTAATGTCTTCCATTCCTTAATATACATAAATTATTTCGATGTCATCAGGCCATCGAAATTTAGGGTGATAACTGAGTAGGCCTCTACTCCGTTAGTTGTAAGCTTCATTACAAATTTGAAACACCCTGGCCTTGCTGATGTGTATACGTATTTTACTCAATATATTTTTCTTCTCTTTTATATTTTTTTCAGCTTGCTCTAAATTTTATAAAAATTTGTTTTTAGGGTTCCGAAGTCAAATTACGAATCCTAATACTAGTCAAGAAATTGTCGTCTTATGCCTAATTTCAAGGAATAGTTCCGTAAACAAGCCGTTAATATGTTGTCCAAGGATTCATGTTGGCTTCTGATGATAACGAATCGTGTTTACTTCTTCCCGGTAGACAATGACGGATTTATTACCCGGAACACACAGAAGAAGGAAACAATAAAAAGTTTTCTCAATGTTATTTTAAATTTAGAAGGATGGCATTTATAACTCTTATACCGCATACCTCTAACCATGCGCTCTGCTAGTCCACCGCCTTTTCCTTTTTTCATAAAATACACAAACTTCATCAAGTCATCAGTATATCTTGTGAGAGGTACACCTATTTTGAATCGTCGCGCTCATTCTTCGATTTGGATCTGGTCTGCGTAATGTATTTATCTATAAAGATCAAAACTTAAAAGCCATCACACATGTGATGCACTCCAGGAATCGAACCCGAGACCTTTGGATTGCCGGTGCAACGTCTAAACCAATCGACCAGAGAGTACAATGTGTATGCCTTGAATTTCCTCATTCGCTTTGAAACTTGCACCTAAATGGATTATTTGAAAGATATTCTATCTTTAAACTCGTATACTGAAAGTTTAATCTATGGTGAGAAGATCTGCGAAATCAATTCATATTATAATTATACGAGTAGGTATATATATTTAGACACTTGAGTGTTTGATGTAGGGATACGGTAGCTTTACTTCTGCTTACCTCATACCATTCCTCAGTTTTAAGTGGATTGCCTCACTATAAATAGCCTGCTTTTGCAATTCTCAAGTGTTTAATTACCTCAGTGCTTCAGTTGCATATGCAACCTTCAAACCAATTGAACATGGTCTCATATTGCTCGGTCAAAGTATTTCTGTCGCCGGTCACAAGGCGTGTAGAATGCATTTCAGGGTTCTACTCAGGGCTGTCAGTTTTCCGGAAAATCTGGAAAATTCTGGGGATCATGAATTTTTAAATACATTTTTTTTTAGTTAAAGCAATATTATATAATAAGTTTGCATAATTAAATAAATCTCTACTTATAAAACATTTTAGCTTACTGTATGTTAACTGATCATGATGGGTATTGATAAGTCTGAGGTTAGGACTTTTTATGGTAATAATAAGTATTATCAAGGACCATTAAAACAAGGGGAATGCCATATTTTGGATCGGGCGCCGACCACAAGGATATATTCAGGCAAAATCTAAGTGGCGCTTTAAAACTAAACATTTAATGATGTTATAATTAACCAAAATAAAACCGGCCAAGTGCGAGTCGGACTCGCGCACCGAGGGTTCCGTAAAAATTTTTACTTACCCTAACTTTATTACCCGGTACCGGTTGGGTTAGGTTTGCACCTGATATCTATAGCATTGCATATAAATCAGGTGAAAACTTAACGCAACCGGGTTGCTCAAATAGGTTTATTGTAATTTAAAAAAAAATTAGCTAGTTCGAGGCATGACTATAATTTTCGTGTAATATTTATCTTAAGTAATACAAAATGTGAAAATTTCAAAATTTTCGATTGGTAAACTTCGGTGATAAAGGAGGGGTGAATGGTGTTTTTTTTCTCATTTTCCTTAATAAAACAAAAACTATTCACAATAAGAAAATTAAAAAAAATTGTTCAAAAATGTGCAGGTCAAGCTATAGAGCTTGACCTGCATTATATGATAGCATATAATACCCCATTTGACCCAGTAGCTAGACTTTTAATTTTTACATCCCTTCATATTCGTCGTTTTTTTTAGAAAATAAAAATATATTTTAAGATATTTCCTGTGCAATACATGTGAGCTGACCATGTTTATAAATACTCCAAATTTCAAAGAATTAGCTTAAGTAGTTTTTGAGATATGGCGCTTTAATAGTCGGACAGACAGACAGACAGAGGTGGTTATGGTGCGACATAAGGGTTCCTTTTGTACCTTTATGGTACGGAACCCTAAAAACATAGCAGCGTCATGTCAAAAGAATTAAGGTACTCTTTGTTAGCTTATTTTATACTGGCAACTTATACGTCATCGTAAAGGCAGATCATTGGCTGTAAGGCCTAGGATACCAGGCCATAAAAGTCCTTTTAAAAAAAGGTTAAAGTTTGAAGAGTTAAAAAAACTCTTCAAACCGTCAAATCTTTTTTAATTTTTTTTTTCTAAAACCACTATGCGAGAATTTGTTCGCAATTTCGGGTTATGATTTGTTATGATAGGTTTAAACTATAAAATAGGTTTGACGCCGCAAGAATGTTTTGAAACTTGAGTGACAACTTTTGGGGGAATCTTTGTAGTCACGGTCAACAGTTTTCAATTGAATTGCTGAATTTAAAAGAGGACAGCAAAGCTTTGAAGATGAGGTGTAGACGGGTCGGCTGCCGCGCGGTCACCCAAGAAAACTTTCAAGTCGAGAAATTTATTCGTGGAAGCCGACGAAATATATCCAATACTGCACAAACTGCAAACATTCGTAAAATTAAGCTCACATAGTAAAAAATATTTTTAAAATTCTATTCTTTTAACTTTTCTTTCCTTTTTTTGGCAAAATAAACAAAATGTAACAAAAAATGAAATTAAATAAAACAATTTAACCGATTATTTCGCGTATATTATCTCATTTGAGTTCCCGATGTTTCGGAAGCTTTTCAGCTTTCCATGGTCACGGGTTGACTGAGAAAAGATATATTTTGCTCGGTCAAAGTTACAATTTGTGCAAACTCTCTTTTATATGTTTTCTCATTTGAGAAAACATATAAAATTTGCGTTTCTTTTCTCCTCAGTACGCCTCATTTGTGAAATGCTGCTTGGTAAATTATTAAAATAAAATTATTAAGCCCTTCTGGCACATGTGTAACTGTCATTACAGATTAGGCCAATCTGGCATCTATGTACAATTTTATTTCTTTGCTCAAAGTGGGTAGTTTGCACAAATTGTTTCAATACTAAATAACTACATATGGCCATCACTGCCGTTGTTGCAGGTTCGTTGGCCCAATGAATTTAAAAAAGTAATGAGCCCATTGAAGACATTTAAAATTTAAAATGTGGGAAAACCTCAGTATTTTAAAAAATATCAGTATTATTGGGTCCGTTAAAAAACAAAAAGAGTGAAGTTGTGTATCGGCAATGTCTGTGCAAATTTCCAAGTAATGTTTTTTATTTTTCTATTGATCTAATTTTTACATTTATATCAACTGTTTTTGAACAAATAAAAATAAATAATAAAAATTGGAGATTTTTCGACTGGTTCTTCTTAAATTTATGTCCATATTCCTTGGTACCCTCAGTATATTATCTCTTTAGGTACTATTATAAAGTTGTAAATATGAAATATCTGAAAAGTGAAGATATGAAGAAAAAAAACAGTACTATTTGGAGGAGTTTTAGTGCGTCGTTGTGTCTATAATATAGAAGTTCGGAAGTATGAATAAGTATATTGCGTAATAAAAACGACGAAAGGCTCACAGGAAATGATAATCCTGTACCTGACAACCCTGGTTCTGCTTATACTATGACTCACACGCATCTGATATAGCCCGGTGCACCTTTGCGTAAATTTAGAAGATGAGTTATTGAGAGTGGTCCAACAATTCGCACCTATGTTCCACATGTCTTACAGATGTAGCCGTGATGTAATGTGCCCGAGCTAGTTCACAGGATTGAATCGTTGAAGTGGCAATGGGCGGGCCATGTAGCCCGGAGAACGGATGGCCGTTGGGGCAGTAAAGTCCTGTAGTGGCGACCACGCATAGGAAAGCGCAGCGTGAGATGGCCCCCAACTAGGTAGACGGATGGTCTTGTAAGGGTCGCAGGGAGTCGGTGGATGCAGTCTGCACAGGATTGCACCCTGTGGCGAGTTATAGGAGGGACCTATGTTCAGCAGTGGACGTCCGTGGCTGATACATAGATTGAGATAGAATGTGACCGAGCGGGTTGAGAATGTATACGAACAATAGGTTCACCTTTGTCTTATTCCGTGTATTGTGCTTGTGCATAATTCATCCAGATAAAAGTTCCCCTATCATTGATTTAACGCTATCTTCACTCAAGTCTTTAATTGAAAATAGTTTAGTATAAAATTCCGAGTATTTTTTGACAAATTTTGAATATCTCCAAAATATAAAATTCTGAAAGCTTTCGCTTAGGTAACACAATCCCATCTGTAGTGAAATATTGTGGATTGAACATGGCTGCCTATGATGACGTCATATGACGGCAGTTCATTCTGATTAATGCGGTTGCGACACTAGAGCTTCATTGATCATTTTGATCACCAACTCAAGCAAACTGCGCCACGCGACTGTCGCACGAAAAAAAAATCTGTATTTTTCTATCAGGCACAGTGCGAAAGATACGGATGATGATATGTCACGCGACCAGCGTAGTCAAGGCCTGTTATGTGAGCCCGGCTGGGAAAGTAATATCTCAGCAGCGCAGATACGTTCGTCGCTTTCCATTATTTTTTTTAAAGTATCCGTCACTTTCATACTCACTTAGTTGAAAAAGTGACAGAATACGCTGTATTTAACTAAAGTGAACTTACCTATCATAGTAAACAAGACCTGTTGGTACTGATGTGCAAAATGCGGAAACTTTCCAAAATGCTTAGATAAGGTCTTTTAAACACGTAACTTAACACTAGACATAAGACCTTTTATATACTTTAAACTGCTTAAAAAAGGTCTTATAAACATGTAAGTTAACAGTAGACTTAAGACCCTTTTCAAGCATTTTAGAAAGTTTCCGCAATTTGCACATTAGTACCTGTTGGTACGGAAGATATAAAAAAAAATATTATTGAATAAAATACGCTTATCATTGATTAGGCGCATAGAAAAGTCATAACAAATTACTGAAAAGAAATCGTTTCAGTCAACCTGATTTTAATACGCCATCGTTATTTTTTTAGACATTGCAAATTGCTGGTTACATTGGAATGCAATGTGAGCGCAATAAAAATTTACACAAGAATTTTTAGTGCTAGTATCATCTAATAAATTTAAATTTTACGGCGCGCGCTATGGATGTTACCTGTTGAATGTGTGGACTGTATTGGACTACTTCTTTCTTGATTTAAAATAAAATACTTATTTCTTCATGGTAAGTATTTGCTAATTAGCCATAATCAGCTAATATAGCCGCAAGAGAGTATAAGACTCTGAGTGTAGTAGAAGACTCTGAGTATAGTATAAGACTGAGTATGGTATAAGACTGAGTATGGTATAAGACTGAGTATGGTATAAGACTGAGTATGGTATAAGACTGAGTATGGTATAAGACTGAGTATGGTATAAGACTGACTGTGGCTATCAAAATGGCCACTTATTATTCCCACATACTAGGGCCTGAATTAGCGGCTTATCGGCTGATGCAGGCGAATTAATAAATGCGACAAAAGATATTCTTTATTCATCATGTTTTACAATTGAATGATATACATAGTTATATTAATTTCTTAATGCTATAAAACAACATAACACGTATTTTATAAAACAGGGTAAAAAATATATGACAGAGTAGTAAAATGAAATAAAATAATTATGATTAAAAATAGCGAAATAATATTGATTTATCTCTTATAACTAAGTTTACACAATTAATCAATTCCTAATCCTAGTTATTTCCCACAATATCCCCCGCGTGTGCAAACACCATTCTCTTGGTTTCTAGGAAATAACAATGAGTCTGGAGGCTGGACGACGGATGGATCCCGCTGCTGTGCGTACTTCAGTGACTCGGACTTTGCCGTCTGGACCTGGGTAGACTTTAACTACCTCTCCTCTTGGCCAGGTACCTCTGGGCATTGTACTGTCCATTATGAGCACTATGTCGCCTTCTTTCACGTTGTCGTGGGCGCTATTGGATCTAGCTCTCAGCGACGGGCGGTATTCTTTGATCCATCTTTGCCAAAAATGATCGGCTAGTCGCTGCGCTGTTTTCCATGAGCTTGAAGTAAGAACGACGTCGGAAAATGAGCCGAATGGTGACATGGCATTAGAGCGGCCGATAAGAAAATGGTTCGGTGTGAGAGCTTCTTTTTCTTCGTTTAGCATAACCGGCGTGAGAGGTCGCGAGTTAATTACGTGCTCGGCCTCTAAAAGCAGGGTGTGAAGCACTTCTTCGTGGGGGTGCTTTTCATTAAGGGTAGCTCGTAGGGCGGTTTTTACTGAGCCTACGAGCCTCTCCCATGCGCCGCCGGCGGAAGGGTTACCTGGTGGGATCTTCTTCCAAATAATCTGACGCTGCCTAGCGTATTCTAGCAGATCACTGGTTGCGCTATTCATGGCGTCACTGATCTCACGTTCGCTTCCATAAAAGTTTGTAGCGTTGTCCGAAAAAATGATTGATGGAGTGCCACGTCGCGCCATCATTCTTCTGAGTGACATGATCATAGCCGAACCAGATAAGGAGTTCACTAGTTCAAGATGTACGGCCCTTGTGGTTAGGCACGTATACAGGACTCCCCATCGCTTTTCGTGTCTTCGTCCGACTGTGACAGTCATAGGCCCGAATAAATCGCAGGCTGTGGCGGTAAAAGCAGGTTGATTTACAGTTAGCCTTTCTTTAGGTATATCGCCGAAAGGAGCCTTAGAGGGTGACCCCCTTCTGACACGACACCATTGGCATCTGTTACTTATAAATCTCAGAGCACCTCGCAATCCTATCACGTAAAAATGTTGGTTTATCTCGTTCATCACAGTGGAGTGGTTACCGTGATTGAACATAGCGTGATAGTGAGCGATCAGGAGGCGAGTGAAGTCTTCTTTGGCGTGAAGTATCGGCGTGGCCTTTTCTCTGTCGATTCTCCCGTCCAGCAGTAGAGTTCCGTGGCGGTCCATCTTCACGGCGAGCTTGCTGAGTGCAGACTTCTTGGGTATTTGTCGTCCAGCCTCGATGAGTTTCATTTCCTCGTCGAAATATGCCCGTTGACTGCGTTGAATATTTAATAACTCGGCCATTTTCAAGTGGTTATTGTTCATTTCAGTTTCTATTTTTCTATTGAGCATTTTGGACTTAAAAACCTCAGCAGCTAGTAGGGTGGTAGCAGTAGCCCTAATTAAACGCGTGTATTTCGAAAAACGTTCTATCTTAGGTAAATACGAAAAGGACTTAAGCGGCCTATCTACAGTAACGGCGGTTACGACCTTTTTCGCGCTACGCTCCTCTCCCGTGGTGGGAATTGGATTCTTATTTGATTTGTCAACCGGCCAATCAGACTCATTTTTACGGATAAATTCAGGGCCGTGAAACCATCTATGGTTTTTATCGAATTTTAATGGGATAGCCTTCGTGGCATCGTCGGCCACGTTTGAGGCGCTCGGAACCCATCTCCATTCCGTGGGTTTCGAACTATCCTCGATTTCTGCCAGACGGAATGCCACGAAACTCTTGTATGAGCGCGGGTCTGATTTTATCCATGCTAAAACTGTACGTGAGTCTGACCAATAATGGCAACTATCTATTTCGTAACTAGTCTGTTCCTTTACTGATTTAGCTAACCTACAGCCTAGGACACAGCTTTGCAATTCGAGTCTTGGAATTGACACTATACGGAGGGGGCTCGCGCGCGCCTTAGCCGCTACTAATCGTGATGTTTTACCTATCGGGCTGTCACTCACAAAATAGACAGCCGCCGCGTAAATTTTCTCACTAGCGTCGCAAAAAATGTGTAACGAGCCCTTCCTATTACTCGCGGGTACATAGCGATCCAATTCTAACTCTTTTAATTGTTGTATATTTTGTATGAAACTATTCCACGCGGGTACTGATTCATCCAATATCGTATCGTCCCAGCCTATGCCTGTTCGCCAGGTATCCTGTATGAGGATCTTGCCTAAAGCCGATATGGGTGAAATGTATCCTAGAGGATCGAAGACGGCCATAACGCTACTCGTGACCTGCCTTTTCGTAGGTAACTTTTTACCCTCCAGGACCTCCCGCGGAGTGTTACGCAGATTTACGTTGAACCCTAGCGTGTCACGTTCGTGATTCCATATTAAACCAAGGGTTCTTTCCGCGTTATTACCTCCTATAACCGTTTCCGATCGCGAACTTTTATCCTTGATATCCGATAACACATATGGATGACTCGAAGCGAAACCTTTCAATTCGAAAGAGGCTTTACTGTTCAACTCTATTATGTCATTTACGACCTTTTTCGCCTCGACTTCGTTTTCATCCATAGCTATCAGAAAATCGTCCATATACGCGTTTTTTACCGTGTATTCGGCGGCTATGGGGTACCTATCCCGGTGATAGTCAGCGTTCCTATTTTTAACATATAGGGCAGTACAGGGCGATGAAACGGACCCAAAACAGAGCCTTTTCATCCTGAATTCAGTCGGTTCACACTGCCCGTCTCCCTCCCTCCATAGGAAACGTAGACTATCCCTGTCCTCCTCTAAAACCTCTATTTGTAAAAACATCTCGCGGATGTCGGCTATTACGGCGATTTTACCTTCGCGAAATCTCAATAACACACCGAAAAGAGATTGAAGCAGGTCCGGACCTGGTAATAGTGCGTCATTTAAGCATTTATTGAATGACCTACTAGCCGCGTCGAAAACTAGACGCATAGAACCTTTCTGCGCGTGAAAAACCGGAAAATGCGGTAAATACCATGACCTTAACGAATCTATTGGCGCGGGCGATTCCATTCTCTCGGCGTAACCTTTCTCGAGTAATTTATTTATCTGTTTCGTATATTCAGATTTTAGTTGCACATCTTTGTTTAATTTATTTTCGAGAGAGTGTAATCGTTTTAGCGCCTGCGATTTGTTGTTCGGCAAAGTTTCGTCATCGGATTTCCATAACAAACCGGCACGATACCTATCTTCGTTTTCCAATTTTTCGCAAGTCGAATTTAACTTTTCTAACGCACGTTGTTCTGGATCGGATTTAGGAGGGCGATTTCCTACTCCTAATGATTCGATACTAAAATGCTCTTTTATCAAGTCGGCTATCTCATTTTCGGTAGTTTTAGCGGGACGCAAATGATTTACTATGAAAGCACGGCCACTAGGTACGTCGTGGCTACCGTGGAGCGACCATCCTAACTTTGTCAGAGATGCAACGGGGAGGCCTTTGTCTCCGCTTAAAATGCGGCGAGGCACTAAAAGATCCCAGTGATCCTGTCCTATAATCATTGTAGGTGACGTTTGCTCATAACATAGCTCATCTTCGATATCGTGTAAATGTTCGCATTTTCTTACCAAATCGCGAGATACCGCCTGAGTAGCGAGATTTAATTTATCTATTGTGTACGCGGACATTTTTATTAAATTCCTACTGCATGCTCCACGGATATTGAAACTAATTTTGCACGACTCTTTTTCAGACAATATGTTACCGCCGACACCCTCAATCGATAGGGTCTCTGCGTTACTGCGAGGTGATACCAAATCAGCTACATGCCTCTCAATTAGCGAAATTGAACTGCCATCGTCTAAAAGAGCTGTAGTTTGTACAGACCCTAAGGGCCCTGACAACTCTACCGGAATTATTTTCAGGTAGGTGTCAGCACTACGTACATGATTTACTAACCCGGTATTATTTTTTCGCGATGGGGTCGTGTTAAGCATCAATCCGTGTAACACTTTATGATGACCTGATTCGCACTGATTAAAACCGCAAGGTACGTATTTACACTTTACGGGACGCTTATGGTTAGATTCCAGGCACCTGAAACACAGTTTATGTGTTCTGACCGTTTCCCATCTTTTTTCTATAGTTAAGCTAGCGAAATCAGCGCATTTGCTTAAAATATGATTTCGGGGGGAAATCGGTTCGCTCGTCCTGGTTTCTACCATACGCGGTTTTTGGGGTTTTTTTTTATTAATAGGCGCATTATTCCTATTTTTCTGCGTTTTAACGTTTACTTGAGCTACCGTTCGCGGGATAAAATCATCGCAATCAGAATCTGATGACTCGTAATTATAGCCTGAGGCGTGCGATCGAGACGGTTGACGCGCTCTCGCTTCTCCGCCGCGCATGCGCGGTGGTGAATCGCAAGCGGTTTCCGATATAAAATTTATCGAGGACCGAACTCGTTGACGACCGTGAGTTTTTCGGGTAGCTACACTTATCTCATTTAAAAACTGAGACATGGCTACTAAACCCGGCGTCCCCTTGTTCGAAGCCCTATATTTATTCCATTCATATCGCACGATCAGATTCAGTTTGTCAACGATTTTATTCACTAACTCGGGCGAATAGAGAAATTCGTCTTGGTGGAGCGCTTTTATGGTGGAAACTACGTTAGCTACGGTTCCCGCGAAAGTGGTTATATTACTGTTATCTTCCGCTAAGCGTTGCATTTTTTTTACGTTATGTATCTCCGCCAAGACTATTTCCTCCGGGTTACCGAAATGCCTTTCTAACGCTTCGATTATCTCTAACGGATCCGACACGGTGTACATGATAGATTTTACGGCTATTTTCGCTTCTCCGCGTAAAGCCCTACGTAATCTACTTATGTTACTGATATTGGAAAATAGAGGCGCGCTGTCCGTAAATTCCGATCGAAATGCTATCCACTCGGCGATATTGCCATCGAAAGGAGTTAATTCTGGCACGTGTCTTTGAATAACTGGCGTGCTCTTACTACGATTAACTGCCTCTACCACTTGACTGGATAACAGCTCGAAATCCCTATTTTCGAAACTCGTACGCGGTACGTTCATAGGCGCGAGATTTGACTCTATTTCCTGCACCGGATGGTTCAGACTCTGTCTTTGCTGTTCTACCCATCCTAACACACGCGCGTTTCTAGGCACTGTCTGATCGAACGTGGGCACTGAATTGTTGGACGCTTCCATCCTAGCAATTTCCAACCTACTTTTAGCCGCGATCGACCTACATCTAGCCTGCTCTAATTCTGCGTTATGAAAATCCAATTCGGCAATCAAAACGGAAAGCTGCTGATTAACATTAACAATTGGCGCGTTTACCACAGTACCCGACGCACTCCTACTATGACGGCCTACGGGGTCTTGAGCTAACGGCGGGTTCGCGGTCGGTGGCGCGGCACCGTTAGAATGAATAACGTTCGCGGGATGTGTCGATTCGTTCCCTAGGTGGCTACTACTACCAATCCTACTCTCTCCCGGTTCCCTGCTCCATGTATTAGTTTCCTCACTTGTTGTCTGACCGGAAGGTGGCGTTTCTTCATATGTGCGCGAACGCGTCTGACGCACGATACGACCTACCTCTTCGTTGGTCGACATTTTACACACACACACGGGGAATGGGGGGGAAACACAACCTAACACCTAATTGCCCTACGCGAGCGCTACCGGCACTTGACGCTCAAGCAACGCCCGGGGACCTAAATCCCTACGTCTTCTTTCTTCTTTCTTCCAGTGATAATACTCACTCAGGGGTGCTGCGCAATCCGTGTTAACAGAGAGCGAGCGTCTGGACCATGCCAGAGTAAAAGGCGAATCGTTTAGAGGGTCGCCGTATGAAGGAACAGAAACCGAAGCTTCATAAGTTCCCCGGAGTCGAGACTAGCCCGAACCCCGTCAAGAGACAAAAGCCCGAGGGCTACAAGAGGCAAAAATGATGCACGCCGCACGGGGGGAAGCTGGTGGCTTCACAGTATGGTGCACGACGTACAGGCTCTTGCTGACTCGTTGAAACGGGAAATGCTTCGATCTTCTATTTATCTTGCGCACCTCTGCTTCATTGATCCGGCTCTCGAAGTACCATTGTTGAATGTGTGGACTGTATTGGACTACTTCTTTCTTGATTTAAAATAAAATACTTATTTCTTCATGGTAAGTATTTGCTAATTAGCCATAATCAGCTAATATAGCCGCAAGAGAGTATAAGACTCTGAGTGTAGTAGAAGACTCTGAGTATAGTATAAGACTGAGTATGGTATAAGACTGAGTATGGTATAAGACTGAGTATGGTATAAGACTGAGTATGGTATAAGACTGAGTATGGTATAAGACTGAGTATGGTATAAGACTGACTGTGGCTATCAAAATGGCCACTTATTATTCCCACATACTAGGGCCTGAATTAGCGGCTTATCGGCTGATGCAGGCGAATTAATAAATGCGACAAAAGATATTCTTTATTCATCATGTTTTACAATTGAATGATATACATAGTTATATTAATTTCTTAATGCTATAAAACAACATAACACGTATTTTATAAAACAGGGTAAAAAATATATGACAGAGTAGTAAAATGAAATAAAATAATTATGATTAAAAATAGCGAAATAATATTGATTTATCTCTTATAACTAAGTTTACACAATTAATCAATTCCTAATCCTAGTTATTTCCCACATTACCTTTAAATATTTCTTCGCTGGGCCAGCACTGAATGGGTGCTACTGAATCTAACGGTTTTTCAGCGGATTTATAATATTTCCAGGCCTATTATGACCATCTTTTGTCAAGAATTTACAAGGTATTAGGTATACAATTAGGAATTCACGATTACGTAACATTTGGTTACAAAAGCAATATTTTTTTATTATTTCAAATTTGTTTATTAATTAGACATCAATGGTCCATTGCTGTTAGTAACGTTTGAGTAACTTATAAATTTGAATAGAAGGTATACTATGTTAAGTATTATATATATAATAAAAAAAATGTGTACAAAATCTTTCTAAATCTAAAAAATGGGTATTTAGATATTATCTTATTATTAAATTATAACTCACAAAATCGTGATCCCAGTTATCGTCGCCCTAAAAATAAATGTAAGAAGTAAATTAAATGACTATTGAATCGTGGTCAGTGATATTTCAAACTTGTTTTCCAAAGTCTTGGGACAGCCGCTTCTATCTGTTATCCGTTGTATTTTAATAATTTCATACTCAATTTGTTCCCGAAATAAAAGACTATTTGTATCGCTCATTGAATAATATGAAGTGTTTTTCTATAACACTCGGGGACAGCACATTGCTATGGAATTTGGCAGGGAGGCAAGGACGTACGGTATCTATATAGCTGGCGGAGAATCGAAAACTAAGTGTTTAGTGATATTTCATTGTTATATAGCCCACTGTTGGCTCTAATGTGATATGAATGTGTTTAACCTGTAATGCCCAACAGTACTTTTTAGAGTACAACTAAATCCGGTCATAATTGAGGTTGTATCAAGCATTGGAATAAATTACGATGTACAAAACTAGCCCAAATGTAGCGAACAAAATGTATTTATTTATTTAATCTTTATTGCACAAAAGTAAATTTATTGTACAAAAGGCGAACTTAATGCCATAAGGCATTCTCTACCAGTCAACCTCAGGCAAAGCAGAAAAAATGCGGGCGGTGCTGAGGCTTGTGTAATTACAAAAACACATATTTATATACTTTATATACATGAATAACAAAAATATATATAATACACTTGCTTCTGCCCGCGACTTCGTCTGCCTTAAATTCGTTTATCGCGGATAAGGGTATTTATCCGG
This sequence comes from Hedya salicella, assembly GCA_905404275.2. Lineage (NCBI taxonomy): Eukaryota > Metazoa > Arthropoda > Insecta > Lepidoptera > Tortricidae > Hedya > Hedya salicella. The sequence goes on from FR990100.1 coordinate 5,744,509, forward strand.
GATAAAAAAGTAGCCTATGTCCTTCCCCGGGACTCAAACTATCTGATATATTTTTGGTATGATATCAAACTATCATATCAAATTTCATTCAAATCGCTTCAGCGGTATAAGCGTAAAGAAGTAACAGACAGACAGACAGACAGACCCACTCTCGCATTTATAATATTAGTATGGATTAGTATGGATTAATAGCGATGAAACGTAATAAGCAGATAAACTAAGAGTCTTCGGTTCTGCTAGCAAAGAAGTTGCTCAGGGACTTTTTGAATGCAAACTTATTCAGGGCCTGTTTGATTTTAAGAGGAAGACCGTTCCAGAGGCGGGCAACCTAAATGGAGAAAGAATTGGATATGAAGCCAGTACGGTGAAGTGGGATAGAAAGGGCGAGATTGCCGGAAGAGCGAAAATGACGGTTACGAGTACTGTATTAGAATATACAGCCCTTATAACGGTCAAACTGGCTGTATAATGGCCGTATAAGCTCTTATACAACTTGTGTGCTACCTGGGTAGCCATACAAGCATTGCATAGTATGTCTCAGTTATGGTAACACTCTTGTACTTGTAGTCGATCACGTGAATTCCTTTTGAATCCCAAAAAAATGTAGCCATCAACTATCCGTCCGATTATGATACCCTGAACTTCTTCGGAGGTGGTGCACCCTTCTTATGTCACTGCGTAGACTCTTGTTTCGATTCAGGTTCAAAATGATGAGCCCAAGTCGCATCTCCAGTCAGAATTTATTTTAATATGTGGGTAAACTTGTCACCGCACAGATTCAAAAATTGCTTCGATGCTTCAATTCGTTGCGCCCACGTAGCGCTCACTTTTATAATGCCACGATGATCATGAAGGATCCTGAAAATTGTTATATCCGTAACACTAACTAATGCAGTTAATTAAGTCGAGCATCTCCTGCTAAGAATTTTTCAACTTTCTGTACGATATCTGACGATGTGACTTCAATCGGCCTTCTAGGGCGAAGGCCATCTTCAGTTGACTCTCTACCATGTTTGAAGAGGCTATGCCACTTGTACATCATGGTTTTAGTAGGGCACTGGTCCTCGTAGACAACTTTTATTTCTTGAAATATAAGTTGCCGAAGTTTTTCTTGCTTCGATAGAAATTTTCTCTCGGCACGATATTCAATTTGCTCCATAGTTTTATAATATCTTTTTAAAAATAATTTATAATTAATATTGACTACCGGAAAGTACTCAATTAGGATCAGCACGATGACCATGTAAAAAAGAGGAAATGCTAAAAAAAATCTGCTTTGTATTGGGGATCGCGATGGACTGGGATCGATGGCTGGAACACAATTGTGCTCGGCGATATACCAAATCCGATCATCAGTCATGATTCATGATCGACATGATCGACACGATACAAGTGCCCCATTGTTTGATTGATCATTAACAAAAGGCGGTTATTTTCGCGGCCGTGAGCTGTATTTTCGTCTCTTCCGCATGTTGATGGGCAACAGACAGATTGTGTGCGGGCTCGCGGGACTTCATATGATGCGTGTTAATCCTGATGTAAGGCGTAGTGTATACAGCAGATTTTAAACAAATCGATTTCAGTGCAAGATAACTTAGTGCTCTCTGCGTTAGATGTAGCTGGCTCAATATTAAAGGGTTCAAATGAAAATGTAACTTTTTGTCACTAAGACAATGCTCATATTAAACCTCTTTCATCTGATGGAAAGTGACTGCGGCGCAGAAGATTATGCTTGCTAATATAACAGTTTAAATGGCTTTGAACTCAAGTGAACTTTGCAAAACTAAATTTCATAACCAGTCTTCCTACAGTCACTAGTAGCTTGTTGTTTAAAGGTGATGATAGGTCTCGACGAAAGCCTACTACAATAAATATCATCCGTTTAGAGCTACCTACTTGCGTTGCGGCTACCTAGAATTTATGTACATACACGAAATAAATTGTGTATCATGTATGTTCAACTACAACATACAATCATAAAGTGCCCACACCGAAAACGCTGTCAGTAAAACCAATTTTATGTGCACCTGCCCTAAATTATGCTTCCAAAAGATACCGCTATTAATCAGATCTTTGGCCATTGCTGAAACAACTGTGCACCACTAGAACCAATGCGAAAACGTCGAGTTGTATTATAGTTTGTACGAAACATGTTCCTATGGAATAAGTTGATTTTTGTCTCCTGTGTATACTATTTTCTGCGATTTCTAAAATGTGCTGCGGGCAAACGTATTATATATGAAGGTTTGATTTTTGTACACGTGTCAAGGATTTACTAAGTAATAAAAACTGGGCCGAAAGCGTTCAATGTACAAATTCCAAGTGATAAAATTAGCAGACATTACGCAACTGACTTCTAAAAACAACATATTGAAAACTTGCCGTCGCCTTACTGAATGTTCGTTAAGTTGTTACAAAGTGGGTACAACCGGACGTCTGTTTAGCTGCGACGAATTTTTACTTCAATTTGAAAATTATCATAAATGAAAAAATAAAGATTCAAATAAATTAAAAATTTGTGGTCAAAGATAGGATTATAAAAAATAATCTGTCTCCGTTGCATTGTTGATTATTGGTTGAGTATTCCGTTGAATACGAACAATTATTCTCAAGGTGGTATCTATTCATTAATTGCAACCAGGCAATAAATATTTTTTGGTCATTTAGATAACTCTTCTGCTGTTCTTTTTAGGTCACGATAGCCACTTACCAGAATGTTCTTCTGTTTGGTATCTATAAAAAGCGACACGTGTAAGATGTTAATGCCAAAAAACCAAAGTCTATTTTTCTGAATGATTTTTTCTTATCTAATAATTCATTCTTATCTAATCAAACAAAAAGAAAATTTGTATTTCGCCCACATTTCTATAAATTTATATTTTCTCAACTATTATAGTCAAGTGCCTGCCTCCAGTAGGGTAGTTCCGAACTATATTTTTTATTTAATTCAATTAATATTTAGTTTTCATTGGATTCTGCTGGTGTCAAGTGGATATCTACACAGATAGGCCTCGGGAATAAACACAAACTGAAACGTGTAGGTAGTTGTTCGACCGATTATCCACAAAAATATTTAAACATTTCTGATGGAATTTAGACTGCAACGTTTTAACAAATAGATATGTAATAAAACTTAAGTGAAGCACCTCTTATATGTGTATAAAATTGATATGGAACTTATGTAATTTTTATAATATGGAACGTCAAATTTTCTATACCGATAAGCTACGTAAGTGTTTTACATATAGGTATATAATCATTTTTTTCTTCTTAATCGCAAATAAATTGTATATGGTGCGTGTTTAAATGTAATCCGCAAAATTACGATAATGATCGTTGGCGGCCGTCCGAAAGGGTCCGATGTTGTGCCAACTTTTAACGCGCAAATTTCGCAGATTCTCGGTCCCTATTAAAATGTCTTCGTGTTTGTGCGGGGGTCATTAAAATTTTAGTGCCTGAATGTGTTTGCTGCGTGATTCTATTTGCTTTTCTTATAGAAATGTACGGGATCATGGCGGCCGCTTAAAATAATATGAGCTTTAAAATGGGATACAATTTAGATATACTGCTGAAGGTGAAGTTCAGCCTTTCTTAATTCTTATTTTTCACTTTACGCTAAATCTCTTAATTGATTGCATTTATTATTACGTTTCATTATTTCGAGCAAGTGTTTTTTTCGTGTTCAAATTGTCTGATTGTTTGGTCGTCAAAGCACACTGAAAAAAAAACAAGTATGTAAGGACAAGTTGTCTACTATTATACTTCTAAATGAAACGTCTTTGTAATTCTGCATTGATGATTTGTACGAGTTACAAAAAATAAAATTTTAAGTCAATATTCTCGGCCAGTTTTCCAAATATGTGGAGGAAACATCACAACTTTATTTCTGTACACGTGTCACAATTTTACGACGCCTTTATATACGGGTAAATCGCTTAATAAGTCGTGGACCATAACTAAGTCCACTGGCTCGTTAAATCGGGCGATCTATCGTATCACCTTGTTGTGCTACGTCACTCCGTGCGTAGGCCATGCTTCGAGCCTTGCCTCCCACTTCGTCACATGACGGTGCCATCACTGTGCAAAGTATACATGTTCAAAAGCCAATTTCACCATGCTCCATTAGCGGTAACGGCTGATGAATCTATAAATAAAAGAAATCTTTATTAGGCATCAATAATTAACAAAATATGGATTAGTCGTGTGCTATAACAAAATACAGGGGCTCGTTAATCTGTTCTCGGGCGGACCGTCGTATCAGCTTGCTGTGCTACATCGCTCCGTGCTTAGGCCATGCTTCGCGCCTTGCCCCCCATTTCTTCACATGACCGTGCTATCACTGTTCAAAGTACACGTGTCCCAAGTCAAAATTCAACATGCTCCTTTAACGGTAACGGCTCATTAATCACTGATTTCGCCTGTAAAATTTAAAGGCTTCATCTAATGCTGAGTTGGATGCTGTTTGGGCTTTCTAGATTTTGCAGCGCCTCTGGGATGTTTGCCGATGCTAGAGTAGAGGAGTTTTATGCCATAGTACAAAAGAAGACGGCATATGTGGTGATGCAGATGAGGGCGAGCTCAAAGAGCATCCTGAAAATGATAGGAGAGAGGTGAGAAAATGGTGTGAGATTCGAATATTCTTCGCCGATACACCGACCTTCAATGTCTTACGACCTAAAAAACAAGTAGTTTAAGGTAATATAGTTCACTAATGTAGTTTATAAGTTTCGTTTTGTCCGCGGATCTCAGGAATCTGAAAATAAATATATATTTTTTATTTTATTTTATCAGACATCAATAACGAACAAAATATGGATAAGTCACGTACAATAACAAACTACGCTGGCTCGTTAAATCTATTCCCGGGCGAACCGTTGTATCGCCTTGTTGTGCTACGTCGCTCCGTGCGTAGGCCATGCTCCGCGCCTTGCCTCCCACTTCGTCACATGACCGTGCTATTGCTGTTAAGACGCTTGTACACATGATATTATGTATTATATAAAACTCCTCTCACAATCGTTGTCCCATAGATTGCTCGTTTGGACTCGTTAAAATCCCGGGCGAATCGTCGTATCGCCTTCTTCTATTTATTTATTGTTGTGCTACGTCTCTTCGTCGTAGGCCATGCTTTTGCGCCTTGCCTCCGACATGGTGCCGTCATTGTTAAGACGATTATAGTTTTTTTTTGACTACTACTCACTACACTACAATATTTTTTCCATAGTCAGCGAGTTGTGTAAAATTAATATTTGTTAATCTATTAGCGGGCCGTGTACATTACTTATATAGATAACGTAATCATGCCTTCGAGACGCTTTTTCCGTTAAACTCAAACTAACAGTAGAGATGGAGCCTTTGGGGACGCTCCACAACGCTCGGCGTGCGAGGCGGAGCAGATGACGTATCCCATTGGCCGCGCGTCAGTGAAATAGTACGTAGACATTCAGTGTGTAACGGCTCTAAGACCGTCGCAACGCACCGGACGCCCGGGCGCGCCTACGAGGGAAAAGAATTGGCATAACATGCGCCAAACAACACAAAAATAGCCGTTTGCCGCGAAAACAGGTGCTTGCGTGCCGGCTTGCGATACGTAGACTGCGCGTGTCCATTGCCCTTTATTATAGATACGATACGACCGGTTTTGCTTACGGGTTTTGGGTTACGGAATTACTCTGTCTGTCAAGCGAACGGTCCTATGTTTAAATACCGGTAAGTGCAAATATTTGTGTGATGAGCATAGCTGAGTCTGCTGTTTCTTATTAAGTATATATCTCTTAAATATATCGTCGTCTAGTACTCGTAACATAAGCCTTATTGAGCTTACTACTCGTATGGGACTAGTTCCATTTGTGTAAAAATATCCCGTACTATTTTTTATTTATTGCGCCGTAGCGTTCAAACGCGTAGCGTGTTAGCTGCTGTAACACGCTACCGCTGTTTTTTTTTTTTTTTTATGGCATAGGGGGCAAACGACAGACGGGTTGCCTGATGGTAAGCGATCACCGTCGCCCATAGACACTTGCATCTTGTTTCAAATATGCTGACGCTAAGGTCAATAAAGAAACTTATGCATCACGTTTTTAATGCAACAATCACAAATTAAACGGGTATATCCTTCGCATCGGAACCCAAACAACGGTGACAGTGCGTTTACGCGGCCCAGCCGAACGTATGAAGATAACGCGTCATGGCAACTCATGCATTATGGTGCAGCGGATTTTAAGCATAATTTAAAGCTAATACGAAAACACGTTTAAACTAGATAGGTTATTTTGTGTGAAAATTTCACGACTAGTGAAGGTTTTATTTTTTTGTATTTCAGAAGTTGTAATAAAAAAAAATATACAAACACAACGAATAACGTAAACGTGCAATTCAAGCGACAACAAAAAACAAGACAAAATCTGATTTTGTTTTAGGTATTTTTAGTAAATGTTACCTATATTACAATCTAAAATATACTGCCACGGAAATATTTGGTCGTAACTGTTTTTACTAGTACGTTTGTCATCTATAGATGAGCTCTAGCATTTTCACTACCAAGATTTTCGTAGCGCTACGCGCGTAGCCCATAACATAAGATGCGTAGGTAGCGAAAACTTGCTACGAGCGCCCGCCTAGCGAGCTCCTGGTAGTGAAAGTACTAGAGGTGTTCCTCGTGTCGGATCATGAAGTGGAAACAAGCCCACAGCGTGATCCATTGATGCGAGCGGTAGTGTTTAGTTCGCCAGTCGTGAATGGATCAGTGTTGGGCGCGTAACTAAGCTGACTTTCCGTTACGAAACCGACTCAATGATTAATGATCGCATTATGAGCCTTATATCCACGCATTAATATTAAGGGTTTATATTCTTTCATCTATAGCGGAAAACATTAAAAATGTTCTCTGAAATAAAATTACATTTTTAAAAGTTATACACGGTAAAATTTTATGTGAAATATGTCTTCTTTATTATATTATAACAACATACAGGTAGGAACCTGTATGTAGTCGTAATTTTTTATACGAAATTATGATAAAATAAAGTCTTAAGCGCTCCATTAATGGTAGATTGTTCGACAAGGGGCTAAAATAAGCTTTAATGACACTTAGTGATTATTTGGACGAGCTCACGAAGGGAGCCAGGACAAGTATGTCTGTGTCATAATGGCTTTTAGCCACGTGTTAAGCACTCTGCTTTTCACTTCTACTGTGGGAAAATAGTGAAACTTAACATTGAAATTGTATATTTCATGAAAAACTAAAAGTACAGTTTGAGCAATTCTATCAGAAAGTTTGGCCAATCTGATCAGGTTGTTTTGTTTGTTTTTAATTATTCGCAAGGAGTATGTAGCTGGCCGCAAAATTTTTTTTTCAGTGTCATAGAATTTTGTATAATAAATAATAATAAAATAAATAATTAAAGGACATTTATTTAATATTTTCTTCTGTTTCCGCGATTATTACTCATTGAAATAAAACAATTTAACGGATTATATTGCGTATATTATCTCATTTTAGACACATTTATTTATTTACCAACAACAAACTTATTTTGTTTTACAAGATTTTGTACCTTATAAACCAATTTTTCGAGGTAAATTTGATTGAGACTCAGCGAGACTGCTGGTTTTCAGTCTCCAACCATGACTTAATATCTACTTAATACTAAAATTTTAACTAAGTAAGGTAAATGAGGTAAGTTCGCTGCCAACAAGAGAGTAATCAATCAATGTGAGGCGTATCGATTTATGTAGAGTCCAAATATTAGGTACATGGTATTAAAATTATATAGGGCGTTAGTATAATTTCTAAATACTATTAAAGAAACATAATGTTCTATAACAACAATATAAATATGTAGGTGTACATATGTTAAGGAAAGGAAAACGCTAACAACTGTCGAGTTATCTGCTTAATGTATGGGATTATATGGCTTTCTTTTAAGCCCTAGGGGCCAGATGTACTATTTTAAGTCTCGCTTCGCGAAGCTAATGTGACATACTTTTTGAGCAGGAGACGTGAAAAACCTTTTTTCTAAAATGCGTCAAATCGTCACCGAAATCAATTACAGTAACTAAGTAGATAAATGAGATCTCAGGTTTGAGAAAACAAAATTGCATTGCACGTTGGATGAAAGACGTAAATGAATGATCCTCATAATAATATCGAGGTTAAGTACCTAGTTGCTTTATTTACCCAATGATACAAATTATGAACTCACGCATTAAAAAAAATACTGTGGTTAATTCAATTCGATATGTACCTACCAAAATTTGGAGACAATTTTATTTCTCACCATATTCACACAAGCTTCAGAATGAATGAATAATAATCCTTTAGCACAGACTAATAAGAGATACTACGTATCAGACTGCCAACTCACAAACAAATATTGGTTACACTAAGCAACTGTATTTAATCTGTACGATGAGTGTTGACTGACGTAATTTTTTTTTCTATTCGAGATTGCTATATGGCAAGGGATCGTAACGTATTCAGCCAAAGCGGTCTAGGTTCATTGAATGAGGTCTAATATTTAGAATGAAATAGTTCCCGGCACGTAAATTTGAACACGTTACTTCAGTAATTGTATTTACGTGATCAAATTATATGCTGAGAATTATACCTCAGTGGAAAAAAAATAAAACACATTTTATTTATTGAAAGATTTATTTTTCAATCTCTTTTTAAATTTGTCGTTAGCTTTCTTCTGTATTGCAAGTAATATGCGGTTTTTAAATCGGACTACATCTGTCCTCTTTAATATTTTGTTGGTTGTGTTGCACCTATTCATTATTGTAAATCGGACAGTCAGAGCAATGAAATGACTGAGAATAGTTTTGTGCTCGGCGCAGTCAAATAAACAAAATGAATTCTTGGACATGATGTTTGCTAGTTCTGCGGGCGATTATTTTGCAAGATCATCACGATTTAAACACTTCAACCACTTAAGTAGGTAATAAGTATTTTCTCAGAGCACGAGAAATGGTGTAAAATAGCGTCCTTTCGCAAAGTCCTACAAACACAGCACTCTTAAAACATTTTGCAAAAAGCAAAACAGGATAAACACAAGGACATCACTCGATAACACTTTACTGTGACAGTGACAGAATGAATTTCAACAAATAATATGTAGATGACAAGACGAGTGAATTGACAAAGCAACAGCCAATCACAGCAGAGAAAAACGTCAGTCAACATTAAAAACAACATGGCGCTAACGTACGCGTTTTGTTATACGAAGATTACCAGCTGTGTTCTTTACTAATTGTTTTTATTATTATTTTGAACACTAACGCCACCTATGTGTCTTATTCGACACTGTCGCAATGTGGAACGACGTTTCTTTCATTGGAATGTTTCTCAACTTGCGTGAAAGCTCAAAGCTTCCTCATCGCAACGCGAGATGGCATTGAAAACAATTTTGATGATGAGTAGAATTTAGATATTTTCATATCAATACATTTTGACGTCAGGATCAGTATGTCTGTGTATTTGTATGTCTGTGTGTTGCGTTGTAGCTTTTGAACGGATAGACAGATTTTGATTATAGTTTTTTTTTGATAAAGTTTTTAAAGCGAAGGCGAGCTTGTGATCTTATTTCTTTTTGTAAGGTGCCCTAGTTTTTAATTTTTTTTGGGCCGTTGCGTTTCTAGAGTATCAGCATCATTACTTTTTTCAACCACTGTCTATCTCTGAATATAAATCCTCGGCTCCATACCAACTTTCAGCTTTCTAGGACATCTGGAATACCTTACCTAGTCTAATATTATTAGTTTTGGCTCAGTGGGAGTAACGTTGCCTGTGAAGCTGAGGTCCTAGGTACAAAATCCCGGTAAGGGCAAATATTTTGTGTGATGAGCATAAATATTTGTTCCTGAGTCTTGGATGTTTTCTATGTATATAAGTAATATATCTATTAAATATATCGTTGGCTAGTACCCATAATACAAGCCTTATTGAGCTTATCATGGGGCTAGTTCGATTTGTGTAAAAATTGTCCCGTAATATTTAATATTTATATTTTTGTATACAGACATGCACCCTCTTTTATACGGTTGAGAGGGTAAAAGTTACAGATTTCTTAACTTTTCTATGCTTTGTATGCACATCCTAGGCTCCATGCCAAATTCCAGCTTTTTAGGATATCAGGAAGTACCCTAGACATTTTGATGTGAATGAGTGGCTAAATCGTTGTTTTTTATTATCAATGAAACTTTGCGCATTTTATATGTTCCCTATATAATAAAACTATATCTTATCATGTGATTTTGGGCTCTCTGGTGGGACGAAGCTATGAGAAAATGTAGGTAGTGCCCCGCCTTCCTTTTTGTTCGTCTTGGCGGGGGCACTACCGTGTTCCCATCTGGGGATACGGTAGTGCCCTCACCAAGACGAACATTCTATGCGGTTAAGGGCAGCCAGGGCTTGTCGTTTTGCTAATGTCTGTGCTAATGTGAAAAGCCCGTAAAGGATACATAACCATTAAAATCGAGTGAAGCCACACATAATTTATAATTCATGTTCTAAAAGCATCGCCTATATCGTACGTTCACGATTTCCCAGCTTCCCGTGAGAATACATTAAACTTAAGATTTCTGTACAATAAATCCCACGTATACCATCTTTGTTGACTGTACTTACCAAGGAGGGCATTTCGCATAAAATGTAGTTACCCTGTGTAAAATTCCCAGACTCTGTGCTTTATATTTCTCCCAAAACACTGCTGTGGGAAATAACTAGGATTAGGAATTGATTAATTGTGTAAACTTAGTTATAAGAGATAAATCAATATTATTTCGCTATTTTTAATCATAATTATTTTATTTCATTTTACTACTCTGTCATATATTTTTTACCCTGTTTTATAAAATACGTGTTATGTTGTTTTATAGCATTAAGAAATTAATATAACTATGTATATCATTCAATTGTAAAACATGATGAATAAAGAATATCTTTTGTCGCATTTATTAATTCGCCTGCATCAGCCGATAAGCCGCTAATTCAGGCCCTAGTATGTGGGAATAATAAGTGGCCATTTTGATAGCCACAGTCAGTCTTATACCATACTCAGTCTTATACTATACTCAGAGTCTTCTACTACACTCAGAGTCTTATACTCTCTTGCGGCTATATTAGCTGATTATGGCTAATTAGCAAATACTTACCATGAAGAAATAAGTATTTTATTTTAAATCAAGAAAGAAGTAGTCAAATACAGTCCACACATTCAACAATGGTACTTCGAGAGCCGGATCAATGAAGCAGAGGTGCGCAAGATAAATAGAAGATCGAAGCATTTCCCGTTTCAACGAGTCAGCAAGAGCCTGTACGTCGTGCACCATACTGTGAAGCCACCAGCTTCCCCCCGTGCGGCGTGCATCATTTTTGCCTCTTGTAGCCCTCGGGCTTTTGTCTCTTGACGGGGTTCGGGCTAGTCTCGACTCCGGGGAACTTATGAAGCTTCGGTTTCTGTTCCTTCATACGGCGACCCTCTAAACGATTCGCCTTTTACTCTGGCATGGTCCAGACGCTCGCTCTCTGTTAACACGGATTGCGCAGCACCCCTGAGTGAGTATTATCACTGGAAGAAAGAAGAAAGAAGACGTAGGGATTTAGGTCCCCGGGCGTTGCTTGAGCGTCAAGTGCCGGTAGCGCTCGCGTAGGGCAATTAGGTGTTAGGTTGTGTTTCCCCCCCATTCCCCGTGTGTGTGTAAAATGTCGACCAACGAAGAGGTAGGTCGTATCGTGCGTCAGACGCGTTCGCGCACATATGAAGAAACGCCACCTTCCGGTCAGACAACAAGTGAGGAAACTAATACATGGAGCAGGGAACCGGGAGAGAGTAGGATTGGTAGTAGTAGCCACCTAGGGAACGAATCGACACATCCCGCGAACGTTATTCATTCTAACGGTGCCGCGCCACCGACCGCGAACCCGCCGTTAGCTCAAGACCCCGTAGGCCGTCATAGTAGGAGTGCGTCGGGTACTGTGGTAAACGCGCCAATTGTTAATGTTAATCAGCAGCTTTCCGTTTTGATTGCCGAATTGGATTTTCATAACGCAGAATTAGAGCAGGCTAGATGTAGGTCGATCGCGGCTAAAAGTAGGTTGGAAATTGCTAGGATGGAAGCGTCCAACAATTCAGTGCCCACGTTCGATCAGACAGTGCCTAGAAACGCGCGTGTGTTAGGATGGGTAGAACAGCAAAGACAGAGTCTGAACCATCCGGTGCAGGAAATAGAGTCAAATCTCGCGCCTATGAACGTACCGCGTACGAGTTTCGAAAATAGGGATTTCGAGCTGTTATCCAGTCAAGTGGTAGAGGCAGTTAATCGTAGTAAGAGCACGCCAGTTATTCAAAGACACGTGCCAGAATTAACTCCTTTCGATGGCAATATCGCCGAGTGGATAGCATTTCGATCAGAATTTACGGACAGCGCGCCTCTATTTTCCAATATCAGTAACATAAGTAGATTACGTAGGGCTTTACGCGGAGAAGCGAAAATAGCCGTAAAATCTATCATGTACACCGTGTCGGATCCGTTAGAGATAATCGAAGCGTTAGAAAGGCATTTCGGTAACCCGGAGGAAATAGTCTTGGCGGAGATACATAACGTAAAAAAAATGCAACGCTTAGCGGAAGATAACAGTAATATAACCACTTTCGCGGGAACCGTAGCTAACGTAGTTTCCACCATAAAAGCGCTCCACCAAGACGAATTTCTCTATTTGCCCGAGTTAGTGAATAAAATCGTTGACAAACTGAATCTGATCGTGCGATATGAATGGAATAAATATAGGGCTTCGAACAAGGGGACGCCGGGTTTAGTAGCCATGTCTCAGTTTTTAAATGAGATAAGTGTAGCTACCCGAAAAACTCACGGTCGTCAACGAGTTCGGTCCTCGATAAATTTTATATCGGAAACCGCTTGCGATTCACCACCGCGCATGCGCGGCGGAGAAGCGAGAGCGTGTCAACCGTCTCGATCGCACGCCTCAGGCTATAATTACGAGTCATCAGATTCTGATTGCGATGATTTTATCCCGCGAACGGTAGCTCAAGTAAACGTTAAAACGCAGAAAAATAGGAATAATGCGCCTATTAATAAAAAAAAACCCCAAAAACCGCGTATGGTAGAAACCAGGACGAGCGAACCGATTTCCCCCCCCACCGCGACTATTAAGTGCATAATTTGTAGCGGAAATCATATTTTAAGCAAATGCGCTGATTTCGCTAGCTTAACTATAGAAAAAAGATGGGAAACGGTCAGAACACATAAACTGTGTTTCAGGTGCCTGGAATCTAACCATAAGCGTCCCGTAAAGTGTAAATACGTACCTTGCGGTTTTAATCAGTGCGAATCAGGTCATCATAAAATGTTACACGGATTGATGCTTAACACGACCCCATCGCGAAAAAATAATACCGGGTTAGTAAATCATGTACGTAGTGCTGACACCTACCTGAAAATAATTCCGGTAGAGTTGTCAGGGCCCTTAGGGTCTGTACAAACTACAGCTCTTTTAGACGATGGCAGTTCAATTTCGCTAATTGAGAGGCATGTAGCTGATTTGGTATCACCTCGCAGTAACGCAGAGACCCTATCGATTGAGGGTGTCGGCGGTAACATATTGTCTGAAAAAGAGTCGTGCAAAATTAGTTTCAATATCCGTGGAGCATGCAGTAGGAATTTAATAAAAATGTCCGCGTACACAATAGATAAATTAAATCTCGCTACTCAGGCGGTATCTCGCGATTTGGTAAGAAAATGCGAACATTTACACGATATCGAAGATGAGCTATGTTATGAGCAAACGTCACCTACAATGATTATAGGACAGGATCACTGGGATCTTTTAGTGCCTCGCCGCATTTTAAGCGGAGACAAAGGCCTCCCCGTTGCATCTCTGACAAAGTTAGGATGGTCGCTCCACGGTAGCCACGACGTACCTAGTGGCCGTGCTTTCATAGTAAATCATTTGCGTCCCGCTAAAACTACCGAAAATGAGATAGCCGACTTGATAAAAGAGCATTTTAGTATCGAATCATTAGGAGTAGGAAATCGCCCTCCTAAATCCGATCCAGAACAACGTGCGTTAGAAAAGTTAAATTCGACTTGCGAAAAATTGGAAAACGAAGATAGGTATCGTGCCGGTTTGTTATGGAAATCCGATGACGAAACTTTGCCGAACAACAAATCGCAGGCGCTAAAACGATTACACTCTCTCGAAAATAAATTAAACAAAGATGTGCAACTAAAATCTGAATATACGAAACAGATAAATAAATTACTCGAGAAAGGTTACGCCGAGAGAATGGAATCGCCCGCGCCAATAGATTCGTTAAGGTCATGGTATTTACCGCATTTTCCGGTTTTTCACGCGCAGAAAGGTTCTATGCGTCTAGTTTTCGACGCGGCTAGTAGGTCATTCAATAAATGCTTAAATGACGCACTATTACCAGGTCCGGACCTGCTTCAATCTCTTTTCGGTGTGTTATTGAGATTTCGCGAAGGTAAAATCGCCGTAATAGCCGACATCCGCGAGATGTTTTTACAAATAGAGGTTTTAGAGGAGGACAGGGATAGTCTACGTTTCCTATGGAGGGAGGGAGACGGGCAGTGTGAACCGACTGAATTCAGGATGAAAAGGCTCTGTTTTGGGTCCGTTTCATCGCCCTGTACTGCCCTATATGTTAAAAATAGGAACGCTGACTATCACCGGGATAGGTACCCCATAGCCGCCGAATACACGGTAAAAAACGCGTATATGGACGATTTTCTGATAGCTATGGATGAAAACGAAGTCGAGGCGAAAAAGGTCGTAAATGACATAATAGAGTTGAACAGTAAAGCCTCTTTCGAATTGAAAGGTTTCGCTTCGAGTCATCCATATGTGTTATCGGATATCAAGGATAAAAGTTCGCGATCGGAAACGGTTATAGGAGGTAATAACGCGGAAAGAACCCTTGGTTTAATATGGAATCACGAACGTGACACGCTAGGGTTCAACGTAAATCTGCGTAACACTCCGCGGGAGGTCCTGGAGGGTAAAAAGTTACCTACGAAAAGGCAGGTCACGAGTAGCGTTATGGCCGTCTTCGATCCTCTAGGATACATTTCACCCATATCGGCTTTAGGCAAGATCCTCATACAGGATACCTGGCGAACAGGCATAGGCTGGGACGATACGATATTGGATGAATCAGTACCCGCGTGGAATAGTTTCATACAAAATATACAACAATTAAAAGAGTTAGAATTGGATCGCTATGTACCCGCGAGTAATAGGAAGGGCTCGTTACACATTTTTTGCGACGCTAGTGAGAAAATTTACGCGGCGGCTGTCTATTTTGTGAGTGACAGCCCGATAGGTAAAACATCACGATTAGTAGCGGCTAAGGCGCGCGCGAGCCCCCTCCGTATAGTGTCAATTCCAAGACTCGAATTGCAAAGCTGTGTCCTAGGCTGTAGGTTAGCTAAATCAGTAAAGGAACAGACTAGTTACGAAATAGATAGTTGCCATTATTGGTCAGGCTCACGTACAGTTTTAGCATGGATAAAATCAGACCCGCGCTCATACAAGAGTTTCGTGGCATTCCGTCTGGCAGAAATCGAGGATAGTTCGAAACCCACGGAATGGAGATGGGTTCCGAGCGCCTCAAACGTGGCCGACGATGCCACGAAGGCTATCCCATTAAAATTCGATAAAAACCATAGATGGTTTCACGGCCCTGAATTTATCCGTAAAAATGAGTCTGATTGGCCGGTTGACAAATCAAATAAGAATCCAATTCCCACCACGGGAGAGGAGCGTAGCGCGAAAAAGGTCGTAACCGCCGTTACTGTAGATAGGCCGCTTAAGTCCTTTTCGTATTTACCTAAGATAGAACGTTTTTCGAAATACACGCGTTTAATTAGGGCTACTGCTACCACCCTACTAGCTGCTGAGGTTTTTAAGTCCAAAATGCTCAATAGAAAAATAGAAACTGAAATGAACAATAACCACTTGAAAATGGCCGAGTTATTAAATATTCAACGCAGTCAACGGGCATATTTCGACGAGGAAATGAAACTCATCGAGGCTGGACGACAAATACCCAAGAAGTCTGCACTCAGCAAGCTCGCCGTGAAGATGGACCGCCACGGAACTCTACTGCTGGACGGGAGAATCGACAGAGAAAAGGCCACGCCGATACTTCACGCCAAAGAAGACTTCACTCGCCTCCTGATCGCTCACTATCACGCTATGTTCAATCACGGTAACCACTCCACTGTGATGAACGAGATAAACCAACATTTTTACGTGATAGGATTGCGAGGTGCTCTGAGATTTATAAGTAACAGATGCCAATGGTGTCGTGTCAGAAGGGGGTCACCCTCTAAGGCTCCTTTCGGCGATATACCTAAAGAAAGGCTAACTGTAAATCAACCTGCTTTTACCGCCACAGCCTGCGATTTATTCGGGCCTATGACTGTCACAGTCGGACGAAGACACGAAAAGCGATGGGGAGTCCTGTATACGTGCCTAACCACAAGGGCCGTACATCTTGAACTAGTGAACTCCTTATCTGGTTCGGCTATGATCATGTCACTCAGAAGAATGATGGCGCGACGTGGCACTCCATCAATCATTTTTTCGGACAACGCTACAAACTTTTATGGAAGCGAACGTGAGATCAGTGACGCCATGAATAGCGCAACCAGTGATCTGCTAGAATACGCTAGGCAGCGTCAGATTATTTGGAAGAAGATCCCACCAGGTAACCCTTCCGCCGGCGGCGCATGGGAGAGGCTCGTAGGCTCAGTAAAAACCGCCCTACGAGCTACCCTTAATGAAAAGCACCCCCACGAAGAAGTGCTTCACACCCTGCTTTTAGAGGCCGAGCACGTAATTAACTCGCGACCTCTCACGCCGGTTATGCTAAACGAAGAAAAAGAAGCTCTCACACCGAACCATTTTCTTATCGGCCGCTCTAATGCCATGTCACCATTCGGCTCATTTTCCGACGTCGTTCTTACTTCAAGCTCATGGAAAACAGCGCAGCGACTAGCCGATCATTTTTGGCAAAGATGGATCAAAGAATACCGCCCGTCGCTGAGAGCTAGATCCAATAGCGCCCACGACAACGTGAAAGAAGGCGACATAGTGCTCATAATGGACAGTACAATGCCCAGAGGTACCTGGCCAAGAGGAGAGGTAGTTAAAGTCTACCCAGGTCCAGACGGCAAAGTCCGAGTCACTGAAGTACGCACAGCAGCGGGATCCATCCGTCGTCCAGCCTCCAGACTCATTGTTATTTCCTAGAAACCAAGAGAATGGTGTTTGCACACGCGGGGGATATTGTGGGAAATAACTAGGATTAGGAATTGATTAATTGTGTAAACTTAGTTATAAGAGATAAATCAATATTATTTCGCTATTTTTAATCATAATTATTTTATTTCATTTTACTACTCTGTCATATATTTTTTACCCTGTTTTATAAAATACGTGTTATGTTGTTTTATAGCATTAAGAAATTAATATAACTATGTATATCATTCAATTGTAAAACATGATGAATAAAGAATATCTTTTGTCGCATTTATTAATTCGCCTGCATCAGCCGATAAGCCGCTAATTCAGGCCCTAGTATGTGGGAATAATAAGTGGCCATTTTGATAGCCACAGTCAGTCTTATACCATACTCAGTCTTATACTATACTCAGAGTCTTCTACTACACTCAGAGTCTTATACTCTCTTGCGGCTATATTAGCTGATTATGGCTAATTAGCAAATACTTACCATGAAGAAATAAGTATTTTATTTTAAATCAAGAAAGAAGTAGTCAAATACAGTCCACACATTCAACAACTGCCATATACTCTGTTAGTTATACCAAGGGCCATTAAAACGAGAGGACTCCATAGAAAAAGCCGTTCCCCGATATGTACAACGCCATCTATATATCATCATCATCATCATTGGCCTCTTGCATCTATGAAAGATGATTTAAACATCTATGTATAAGAATTAAATAATACAATCATTCAATTTTGCAACCGTGACACAGTATTTAAATGTTACGATTTATGAAGTATTGGCTGTTTACGAACTAATTGTTACTGCACTAAGTTTCTGTGTACAACAACACCGTTATATGTTTAATTTTAAAGCGCCATCTAGTTTTTGCCAAAATATCTCCTTGCGATCGGGGCACGAACCAAGGTGTGCCAAATGACAGTCCTCTTGTTTTAATTGGCGACACGTTTGGCTCAGTGGGTTGTACAACGGCCTACGAAGCTGGTGTTCCCGGGTTCGAATCCCGGCCAGGGCAAATGTTTGTGTGATGAGCACGAATGTTTGTTTGTATTTAAGTACTTATAATTTACTGATGTGCAAATTGCGGAAACTTTCCAAAATGCTTAAAAAAGGTCTTTTGAACATGTAAGTTAACACTAGAATTAAGACCTTTTATATACTAAAACTAGATGGCGCTTTAAAACTAAACATTTAACGATGTTATAATTTAATAAAGAAACATAGTGTAGTAAACATTAGTTCGCAAAAAGCTATTAATAAATAAATTGTAAAATTGAAATACTGTGTAACTTAGATGGCGTTTTACACATCGGGGAACGTCTTTTTGTATGGAGATGGTCAGTCCTCTTGTTTTAATGGTCCTTGGTGTAACGAACAGTAGAGAAAAAATATTTTTCTAATAACTATAAAAATAATCAAGATTAACGTTTGATTCTATTTCTTTCTAGCAAAACAGAATTTAATATGGAGTTCATACTATCATAGTGTCGTATGACGTAACAATAATATGTCGGACCTCTTTGTCAAATCGCTGTCTAATTAGTTTAGAGTAGCTATATCATCCGTATTTCTTGGCACTAAAAATAAGTTCACAAATAGCTAATAATAAATAAATCGTAACATTTAAATACTGCGTGACGCTTGAATAATTGTAAAAAAGAATTCTTATACATAGGTGGCGTTGTACATATCGGGGAACGGCTTTTTGTATGGAGATGGTCAGTCCTCTTGTTTTAATGGTCCTTGATTACAATACAAGCAGGGTGCCAATTATTAAAATGGCGATTTTGAACAAATAAACAACGCATAAGTATCCCAATGGATACTTATATGTTGTGTATATGTTCTAATTTTAATGATCCCAACATACAATTGAACACCATTGGAATGGAAACAACTCTCTTTAAATATGGTTAGGACATGGCATATGTTTTTTCAATCGACTACGGGATATCTGTCAATTCTAAACGAATAAAAGCCCAATAATAAATAAATAAATATAAAGGGACAATTTTACACAAATCGCAGTAGTCCCATGGTAAGCTCAATAAGGCTTGTGTTATGGGTACTACACGACGATATATTAATATAATATAATAATGTGTTACATGAACATATATTTAATCATAGCCTACTCAAATAGGAAGGTTTTATTTCACTTAATACGTATAAGCATCAGCGTAATCGTACCTACCTGGTTGACTTTATTAATTCAGCACAACAATGAACAATTTATTATTTAGATTTCTTCCGCGCCCATTTTCTATGCAAATTTTCTTCCCGTTCCTGGTATTGTGCAGTGGTGATTAATCCAGCGAGGTTTTTCTAGATTTCCGAAGCAAATGGTTTTAAAGCCTTAAAGGCTGTATAGGCGCTTAAGGTTTTATTCAATAGAATCCTACTGCTGCGGTTACAATACTGGGGATACATTTGTAGAAGTAAAGAAAAGGGGGTTTGGCTTGAAAAAAGGGACGGTTTATTACCTTCTAATTTGGTTGAGAGGATTTATACGTAGCATCCGATACAAATCCAAGATAATAAAAAAACATATATACTGTAGCTAATGGGCGGAAGGTAAGATTTGTGTATTCGACGAAATTACATTAAATTTAAACGTTAATTAAGTATCAGAAATTATCCTGAAGATTGTGGACAATAGCTTTGAAATTAATCATATCAAAAAACTAAAACTGTCGACGTTGTTAGATGGAAAAAGAAGAAAGTGAAATAAGGTCAGAAAGCACTACAACTCGCTCTTCGAAATCAACTGGCGAAATGTCGCCATGTGGATGTGGTTCACCTAGTAAAAATAAATAAGACAAATATCAGGGACAATCTTACATAAATCGACCTAGTCTCAAACTAACCAAAGCTTTCAATATGGGAACCAGGCAGCGATATAAGTAGATAGATGTAGATACATCGTATTACTTAAATACATAAAAAGCAACTAAGACCCAGGAACAAACATTCGTGCTCATCACACAAATACTTGCCCTGGCCAAGATCCGAACCCGGGACCACTAGCTTCGTAGGCCGTTGTGCAACCAACTGTGCCAAACGTGTCACCAAAACTTAATACTGCCATGGATGTAAATATGAGCTATCTCGTCTCATCTCATAGCTATTATGGGTGTCCTCACTTAACGTACATACAATGTCGATCGCCATCTCTTGACACAGCATATAAGTACAACTGTAAAGGGGCTATCTATGGAGAGTAGAAACTAAGGAGAACAATCTCAATATACCCAAAGTCTCCGTCAAAAGGCGTTAAATTGGTGGCGCCACAGTAGCAAGGGCATAAAATAAATAGCCATAATTGTGAAATATCCATGACGATGAAAGAAAGAAGAAGAACGTACGAAGGATTGAGTAGCATTACGATAAAAATGTTTTTAATTGGTTGTGACCTTATACTATTTTGCTATTGTAGCGCCATTCTAGACGGATTTGGAACTATTATTTACTGCTTTCCGCTGGATATTTTTTCACCTGTTTTCCTATATGAGATCGGCCTCCTTACCTTTTCCATGCTCCATCAGACTTGGGAAGGTTAGGTTTCTTGGGAAGGGATCTTCCCAAGAAACAAAAGAAGTGAATTTAATTAAAAGCGACATGTCGTTAACGGTTTTATTGAACGCAGCGAGCCAACGAGCCCTTTGATTGGCAACTATTCGTTTCCATTATTGCCGGTTCATTCTAATTGCCGTCGGGTAGATGAATACAAATTACGTGTTTGTAGTCAATTTATACGGACTTGGGATGCTGGAAGATAAGTAAATAGGGACAGATCTTCATTGATTCAAAAATATGTAAGCGTGGCGAGGGTATTTACTTGGCGTATCTTAATATCAGTCGATTTTATGTCCTAAAGTAAATTTGGTGTGGGCGACGGCTTTTCAATGTCTCGGGGCCAAATTCCGCGTGGCAAATGTATAAACTATCGCCATTTGTTGGTCTACTTTAGCAATATACGAGTACTATTTGAAGTGGCAGTACCAAATAAAACCGTTGATCTGTTTTGGTTAAATAAACGATTTCATTGATTGATTGATAAACTGTGTTGAGGCAGTTGGAAATGGTAACGAGTTGGGAAACCAGACGAATTGGAAAAGTGGACGATATAGGAAGTGAATCATTGGAAAATGTTTTTAAAAATAGTAAGGAGACAATTTGGGAACATTCACAAGAGACACACTGGACTAAACATAATGAGATTATTGACGAGCTAGGAAATTGAAAAAAATGGGAATGCCGGCAGAGTGAACCTAAAGGAAATCCATGCAACAGACCACTTCGATTTGTTGATCTATGGAAGGGCTAATTAACAAACCTGTGAACGCGCTCACATTTATCCAATGTATACTTGTAAGTATAAACATCTTGACAACGTTTCTATAAAATTCGCCAAGTTAGCCATACCCTCTGACCCAGTGGAAACTTCGACTATGTAAGTTGCTAATTACCCTACATTCCTCACTCAAAGACATGCCCGCAGTCGGCCTTTGTACCCGTTTTGTACAAGCGTTAATTGTTTAATTAATGTCCTTGCTCATTATACACTACATTAACACCAAAGAGCCTTAACACCATCTTTAAAACTGGAGTATGAACCTAATGTACCGGTATTTGAGTCTATGTGGTGACGGTCTTTTGTTTTGAAAGCGACGTGTGAAACGAGTTTACGTTTATAAATTTGAAAATTAGTTGTTTGAATACGCTGAGTTTTACAGTGTGAGGCCGTTCATTTATTACGTAAGGCAATGTTTACAAAATAGGGTTGAAGATAGGGCCAAGGAATGGGACAGTTTCGGGCACTGTGGCACAACATATACGTTAGATTGACAAAATACTTGAAGGAACTCTTTTTTTTCCGCAACCATCCTAGGTGTTTTATTTTATTTGCTTTAAATTTTAATGAGTGAAGATCGTGTAAGTTTAAATCAATGTTTTGTAAACCGGTACGGGCCGGAAATAGCAAATAAAATAAAGAAGTTCCTTCGAGACCATGGACGTAACTGAAACGTCGAAGACTTACCAACGAAAGGTAATTAAATAAATTATATTTATACGCGATTGAGCCCCGTTTTGTTGTATTGTAATAATGAGTGAAGATCGTGTAAGTTTAAATTACAAATTACTTAAAGGAATTTATGAAACAATGAAATAATAAACTGCTTCAGATAGACTGCCCACACCTTCTAAGTCTCATTAAGTTTCGAGCACCTGGTAGAAATACGCGTAAGAAAATTACACCTCTATGTCCGCCGCTTCGTCGCACTGTACTCGGCTCTAACTCGCCCATATCACGTCTTTGCAAGCTAGTCAATGCTTGTAGTGGATCAGTGGACATACACGCTGACTCACTACCTAAATTTCGTAGGACGATAAACGCCCTTTGCAACAAAAATATTAAATAGTGTGTAAAATTGTATACCTTAGTAGAAATCAATTAAATCTGCTATTTTGCTGCTCACTTTTTTATTCTTTTAAGTATTCTAACTTCTCGTTTAGTGTTAGTATCCTTATTTCTGTGCTAAGAAGCTGCTGTTAAACTTTATTGCTCCGTTTAGGCGTAAATCTAGGTTAATAACTGTGCATGCTGTGTTTACCTATAAGTAGTTGTGCATTAATTTTAGCACCTTATAATTTAAGTTCTCGAATGTTGTAATGTAACAACTGTTGGTGAACCTTAATAAATACATAAATAAATAAATAAACTCTGTATCTGTAAACCTTAATGTAATTAAAACCACCACTAACTGGCTTACTAAGCAGATTTCAAGTACTGCCTATCCTTCTGGATAAACAGTTAGTGTAAACATCATCATCATAATATTTTTACCATGGAAAGCTGGAAAGCTTCCGAAACGTCGGGAACTAAAATGAGATAATATACGCGATATAATCCGTTAAATTGTTTTATTTCAATCATCATCATAATTTGAACCCTGCATTTAATTAAAAGAAATCTTCCCCAAGATGTTCATGACGAACAAACGTTATACTACTTTTCCTGCATCCATTCTTTTACCCGTCAAGTAGGAGCTGACTTACGTTTATGTTTAGTCTTCTGTCAAATCCAGTTAGTATAATCCGACGTAATTTGTTTTTTTTTTTGTCTTTTGATCTATCGTAGGCTTAAAAACGATTTAACAACCTCAAGCAAAGCCATGCGCAGGTGTGGCCCTTAAAAATAAACGAAGGTTTGAAGTGGTGTCAGTAAAGTTCATGTTAAACGCCTTCTCGGTCCCTCACACGAGTACACGTAAGACGTCTCACAGGTGCAGGCGGCGGTTCCCAGTAACTCGTTAACGCAAGGGCCCGGCCGGATACACAAACAAGATATAAGAAGGTGGTAGAGGAGACGTGATCAAACGAAAATAAGCGTGACATTTGAAACCCTTAGAAACAAACGAAGGCTTGGAAGTGGGGCTTCGGCCTCTCACATGAGTACATGTAAGGCTCGCAGGTGCAGACGGCCGTTCTTATTAACAAAAGGGCTCGGCTGGATACAGTGTGCCTACCATGAGCTGAGTTCACGATCGGCGCTAGCGAGTATCTCGTATTGAGAGTCAGTGCTCCTCTTTCGACGCGCTAATAGTGCGGAAGAGATAGACCGTCGTCGAGCACTCGATACTCGCTCGTGCCGAACTCATGGTAGGCGCACAGATACAAGATAAACGAAGGTGGCAGAAGTGACGTGAAGAAATGAATGCAGAGAACACTAAGCGTTTCCATGAGGAACTAAGGTATGACCATGTGTTTGTGTTTATAACCATTAAACACAGACAAAGGATCAAAAATGGTCCCCGTAAAATGGACTGGTATGGAGATGGCGATTGGAATAAGGTTATATGTAAGTACTAGCTCTGCCCGCGGCTCCGCTCACGTGGAATTCGGTCTGTGTCAGTAAGCAGCTAATTCACCCCTCTCCCCTGGAGCCGAAACTTGAAGTAAAGTCCAGATGAAATGTTATACAAATACCATTAAATAAAACTACACTCCAAAATCAATAGTTTTTTGCACTTATTTAAATTTTTGACGTGATTTAAAAGACATAGAGTATATACTTAGAGGTGTATATCGGACGATACAGTACCACTTTTCTATTTTTACGTCCTTGACTGTAGTAGTATCTTAATCAAGTCCATGGCAAATATCACCCAAATCGGTCCTCCAATCAATCAGTCTAAACATGAAAAGGTAAGCAATGTACACATCCATACTTCGAACCTTTCGAATTTAGGTCTAATATTATTTAGAAGTAAGATTAGAGGAAAGGTGAATATAGATATTGAGGCCAAGTATTTACATTTTATTTACAGTTATGTTTATGTATGCACAACAAAATATATACATATAATTATATCTACAATTACATACTCCAAAAGAAGGTATTTAAAGTATATTTAAGTACATAACATTGACATTTTACAATATTTTTTTGTACACCACATTGTGAGTCTTCGTCTGCCCCTGCGACTTGTTGATGGTCATGGCGAAGCAGAGGCTCACGGGGAACTGTAGGCGCTTGAAGCGGAGCAGGAAGTTGCTCGGAATGAGGGGGATGCGGGGGATGAACACGGCTTCTCCGGCGCCGCACCCCATCAGGATTTGCGCCTCGATGAGGTTTCGCTGCAGCTGCACTACTTTTAGCCTGGTTCCGTTGCACAACTTTGGAGGTGACAAATTCCGAAGAAGCATGATCGGAACTCCAACTTTCAGGGTTAATGTGTGTGCTGGGAGTTCTGAAGCGCTCAATGAGTTTAGGAACTCCATCAAGTATTTTGTGACGAAGCGTTCATCCAAGACAGTGTTAATAGAATCATATACTGCCTGTTCACCTTCCATTTCCATAAATATCCGCGCATTAACGGCTGTCTCACAATCCGAAGAGTTCTCACGTCGCGTCACCTGGCTCAGGTCTGCGTATACGCTCCAAATGTGGTCTTCAACAGATGGAACGATCTTGCATAACATCTCTGGAATCGAATCAGACCGTTAGTTTCCTCCAGTAGTCCTTGTTCCAACCTGAAGCAGTACCTGGGCAAATTCTTGCACATGAGAGCCTCCTCCTTGTTGATACCACTGAGCCACTTATCTCGTATTTTGTTGTATTATTAAATTAAATTTGTTAATATCCGTACCCCCTCTTCTAAACTTAGAGTTAATTTGGCAAAATGCCAAGGTATTCATTTTAGCGCCAC
This sequence comes from Hedya salicella, assembly GCA_905404275.2. NCBI lineage: Eukaryota > Metazoa > Arthropoda > Insecta > Lepidoptera > Tortricidae > Hedya > Hedya salicella. The sequence goes on from FR990100.1 coordinate 5,770,016, forward strand.
CTGTTAGTTTAGCAAGGTACTCAATAGTAGTCGTAGGCTCGTGTAGCACATATTTGAGAAAAGTTTGCACCTCCGTACTAAAGTAGCGCCATAAGATTTAGGAGCAAACTTAACTCAATCAAGTGTAGTGGCTACCCCTCTTTTAAGGGTTGAATTTTTACAGCCTATAACCTGGCCGGGAATTTTCTCAATAGATTAGTAAACTTTGCATCAAAATCTGTTCAGCCGTTTTTACGTGATGCGCGTACGAATAAACAAACAAACAGATAAACAGACAAAAATTCTAAAAACTGTTGGAACGTGTTCTGTTATCGATTCTAAGTATCCCCGGCCAACTTTTTTTCGAATATCTTCCATGTACCTACAGACTTTCGAGCCTCTTCAGCTTTATTATATGTACACATAGATAGATAGATAGATAGAATATAGAAGATAGATAGATTAAGGTTTAAAATGGAATGTCTATGTACATTAAACATATATAGATAATCTACTACTATAATATAGAAAATCTAAAAAATAAGTGATATGGAGTATTTGACGGTCACTAATTCAATTTTATTTTTTGTACGTATGTGTCGATGTAGCTTCATCACGCCAAAACGGCCAAACATATTTCAACTATTTTTGGTACACGGGTAGCTGGGCATCCTCAGATAATTATAGGGCACTTTTTATTCGATTACGCTGAAGAAAACAAGAGGGTTATGTTATTTTTTCCTCCGCTGACAAAGTTGCCTTCTAAAAGGCTACACATTTCATCTCTGGGCGGACGAAGTCGCGGCCAACAGCTAGTGGAATTATATACCGCCTGTTCACCTTCGATTTTCGCCAATATCCGCGCATTAAATGCCGCTACCTGTTCAAATTTCGGCGTGAGTATGGCTCTCTCACAAACCCAAGAGTTCTCACGTCGCGTCACCTGGCTCAGATCTCCTTATACGCTTCAAATGTGGTCTTAACGGACGGAACGATCCTGCATAACGTCTCTGATAATCGAACCTGGCGGTTGGTTTCCTCCAGAAGTCTTTCTCCAACCTGAAGCAGTACCTGGGCGAATTCTTGCACATATGAGCCTCCTCCTTCTTGACACCACCGAGCCACTTATCTCGTATTTACCCGACTGCGCGACGCAAAGGAGGGTAATGTGTTTATCAGTCTATGTATGTATGTATGTACGTATGTATGTTTGTTCCTATCTGGCACTCTAGAGACCAAAGGCGTGGACCGATTTTGATGATTCTTTCGTCAATCGATTTGTCTTAACTGTCCGAATGTCATTAAAGATATGAAAATGACAAAAACTCAAAATGACGATAATGAGACGCCATATTGTGAAAAATAAAAAAATGAATATCTTCGTACTATATCGAGTGGGATATCATTGAATAGGGATTTGAAAATCATTATTAGGTTTGTTTTATTATTTTTAATTTAGAATTACCAGTTAGGAACTATAACGATTTAAAGTTGGTTAGCAAGCCGTTCTCACTAACATTTCATTTAATTTGTAATAAATCTGTGCAAGCTTCTCAATAACCCCGACGATAAAGATTGCGAAATTTACATACTTTTATAATTTTAACTAAAAAGTATAAAATAAAAATTAATAATAAAAAAAACAAAAAACCCGACTGCGTAAAAAAACTAAAAAGAAAAAAACAAGTCCGGTACCCTAGAAATTAGTTAAGTTATAATGGAAATGTTTCATGATTCATGATCGATACTCACATAAAACAAATAATAAATTCTAATATAGAACTTAGCGATTTTAAACAGTCGGGACCCATTGTTGGGAAGATTTGCGTCGATCTAGATTTCTTATATCTATGATCTAGATATCTTCTAATATTAAATCAATTATTCAATTAAATTGGTGAATATCCGTATCCCCTCTTCTAAAATTAGAGTTAATTTGGCGAATAGATATTAATTTTAGCGCAACATGTTAGTTTAGATAACTACTCGATATTCGGCTCGTACTCAATAGTAGCACATGTTTGAGAAAAGTTTGCACCTCCTTCTTAAGTAGCGCGATACGATTCAAGTGCAAACTTAAGTCAATCAAGTATAGTGGCTACCCCCCCTTTTAGGGGTTAAATTTTTATAGCCTATAACCTGACCGGGAATTTTCTCAACAGATTAGTAAAGTTTTCATTAAAATATGTTCAGCCGTTTTCACGTGATTCGCGCACAAATAAACAGACAAACAGACAAAAATTCTAAAAACTGTTGGAACGTGTTCTGTTATCGATTTTAAGTATCCCCGGCCAATTTTTTTTCGAATATCTTCCATGTACAGACTTTTGACCCTCTTCAGCTTTATTATATGTATAGATAGATTGCAAAACTCTACTATCGATATGCAACAGGGAGCCGGCTGTAGAAATGCTTTTTACTTTTCTTCTTCTAGGTATTGCTGCATAGGCTACGGATTATTGGGTTACTAATACTCCGGCAGTTACGTAGTCAAAGGCTAGAGCATGGAGTGCTTTAATGGCGCGGGAATAGAAGGGCTTCTGGTTCGACTCATGATTGACGTTCTGCGTATTACTATGGCTTCCTCTTCCGAAACGACACAACACATCACATTTTTCCAGTTCCTCTACGGTGAATCGTCTATGAACCAGGGGGTAGCTACTAGTTGTACTTCAGGTTCGTAAGGCGCTATGTGTTTCCGGGTAGATTAGTATAAGTTTCAATCCATTAATTTGTAGTTCTAGTTAGGTTCGCAAAGAAATCTCCAAGCTTTCATTGTAGCATGTCTGTTCCTCCTCCAGTCTGCCGACCTGAGTAGGGAGCTATTATTTCTCCGGGTAGATTAGTATAAGACTCAATCCATTAATTTGTAGTTCTAGTTAGCTTCGCAAAGAAATCTCCAAGCTTTCATTGTAGCATGTCTGTTCCTCCTCCAGTCTGCCGACCTGAGTAGGGCGCTATTTTTTCTCCGGGTAGATTAGTATAAGACTCAATCCATTAATTTGTAGTTCTAGTTAGCTTCGCAAAGAGATTACTTGCTTTCACTGTAGCATGTCTGTTCCTTCTCCAGTATATCTACCTGAGTAGGGCGCTATTTGGCTCCGGGTAGATTAGTATAAGAGTCAATCAATTAATTTGTAGTTCTAGTTAGCTTCGCAAAGAGATCTCCGTGCTTTCGCTGTAGTATGTCTGTTCCTTCTCCAGTCTACCTACCTGAGTAGGGCGCTATTTGTCTCCGGGTAGATTAGTATAAGTGTTCCCGGTGCGCTGGCACCTGCGCCCTGTAAACAACCTTCACTTCGCTGACGTAACTTTTAGTTAATAGCTTACTAGGGAAAGACATGTGAGGTTCGATGTATCCTTGCCATTTGCTCAAGAAAACAAAGTAGTCCAGGCAAAACTTTTCGCTTCAATTTTCATTTTGAACGCAACCACTACGTATATGAATATGACACGTGAAATGTACTCAAAATTTAAGCACTATACTTTTATTAATTGCTGTTTTATATTAATAAATAAATATTTTTAGTTATTGTTTTATTTATTTAGGGCATGTCTGCCGAATGAATCCAGAATGGTGGGCCAAGGTAGCTACCAGAGACGTGGCGTCAGGAAAATTACAAGGGAAGCCGAAGCGTATTCATTTACTCATATTTAAAGAGAAAGATGGTTATAGGCCTTTCCTTGGGCAACCCTGTGGGAATCGGCTTATATAGACGCCACGCCACTGGTAGCTACCAAATGAATCTCCCAAGATGGCTGCCGGAACCGAGGCAGACTGAAAAGGAGATGGCGGGACGATTTGAACATATTTTGCAAGGCCTGGCGGGGGTAATATGCGCTAAAAGAGATGAATGTCGGAGAAGAGGCCTTGGCCCAGCAGTGGGTTACTTCAAAGGCCAATAAAATTAAATAAAAATGCTGTAATATACCTCTACCATTTGTAACACATAACAATAACATTAGTTACCGGTAACAAAAGACACGTCGGGATTTTTCAGAGTATGTTACTTGTACGCTTGCATTACCTCACTACGTGCGTATACTTTGCGTGAAATCAGCATCAATCACCCGCAGAGACCTCCCTACAGTAGCTAACATCGAATTAGAAAAGACGTAAGGACCATTCACCTGAGAATACCATATTACCTTTTAATATCTCTGCTTCACCGGTCGTGCGTGCCAGTGTAATACCTAGTTATAGTAGGGGATGTATAAGAATTTTGTTTGGATATAAATCAAACTCAACCAACAGTGAAATACTATAGGATTCTCAGCTATTTTTGTTTATGACCAAAATCTACAGGAATCCCAGCAGCATTTTTGACAGACTGTCATGCCTATTATTGCCGGCAGTACGACCAAAATTGTTGGTATTCCAGTATCGCACCCTCCTCTCTTTCTCCTCTTTTTTTTTTTTTAAAAAAAACAAGGTGCCTTGATTATTTGACAAATAAATGAAAAAGTTTGTAGTCATTGTCATAAGAATAGCAATTGTGCAATTTTTTTTGTTTTATAATTTTGTTGGGTTTTTGTCTGCTGACTATCAAATTATTTTAAGTCTGAAGACTTTAACTATCTAAAAGTGCCAAAACATGATTTTGGAAAAAAATGAAGTAAGGTGTACGACATTAGCCGACGATGTGTAATAAGGTAATTCAGGAAGTGATGCGCTATTTTTTGGAAAAGAATTCCCTAAAGTGGTTTTTATGATGCCAATTCTTATTACCAACATACACCAGATATTTTCTATAACTTATAATAACAGACAAAGTCGCAGGAATAAGCTAATGAATATAAATAAAATTGCTGCCAAACTAAATAATTATTGCTGAGATGAACTTCTTCGCTGAATGGTTTACGCCGCACCAATCTTTAAACATACACCAATTAGGAAAAGTAATGAAGAATCCCCGAACAAAGCCTAATTGGGTTACTGGGCTCAGGCGGCGAACATTTTCCGCCATTTTTTTTACAAAATCTTCAAAGATTCGCTTTTTTCGCTTGCCGTCTTGATAATAGATATGCTTGTTGGTGTAGCAGAGGTGTATCGCTAAAGGGAGGTTAAAAACTTTGAAGCTAAATTTGAATTATTATCTTCCACCATGAGATCCTTGCCTCCTTATCTGTCCTTCTTTCACGCAATAGCGGAGGAATCTATCATAATGTTTTTTTTAGAGAGATGGAATATAGTTAATCAATTCAGAGTTCCCAAATGAGGACAAAAATAAAACTGATTTACCACACGGGAAAAGCCTCGAAAAAACCTCGTTCACATATAAAACTGTCAATCAACGCCTTCTACGTTTTACGTTTTGAGCCGGGCGTCTAATGCAAAACAAAAAAATAAAATATATTAAAATTTCCGAATGCGAGAAAGTGTAAAATATGAACTGAATTATCACACACAGTGTTATTTTTTTCCTTACATTTAAATAGGTGGCAGTGCCCCTACACTTGTTACTAATAATACATAGTATGAAATGGCAGGTTTTTTTTCGTTTCTGAAATGTTCTCCAAAGGAAAAGTTGTTCGTATTGAAGGGCACTACCGTGAATTGGGGTTACTTTGATCAACGGGGTAGCATTGATCATTAATTTTTAACCTATAAAGAGTCTATTTCTGATCGCGTCAAAAATGTTTTTTTAACGAGGTTGCCATCCTTAACAATAAAATCTCATAAACGCGTTTACAAACAAATTTCTTATAGATTAAAAATGAGGGATCAATGTTACCCCGTTGATCAAAGTAACCCCAATTCACGGTACCACTTGTTACATAAAACTAAAGGGAATAAAAAAACACGGTGTATAATACACAACAAAAACCATGTCAAATATTTGTTAATTTTTGCTTGGAGCCCGTTAAAGTATGTTTCTCTAAATGATGAATCCATTATCAATATCATCATTGTTTCTACCAGTAGACGTATGTATAATTAAATCATTGAACTTAGGTCCATCCAAGACACTTTCACAATCGTCTACGAGTATTAACAAATTTAACTTGTCTATTCAATCAATCGTACATTAGGATGCAGATCTCTCTACTCTACTTGTCTAATCCAATGAAAAGCTTATACTAAATAGGCGCACTGTAAGACTTAGAAATTTGGAAAACTAGCTACGCAAACCTACTTATAAACAGCGTACTATTAAGCTATTAAGAACAACGGGCTATTATATCACCAATATTAGTTATCCAATATGTGAATCCGTAACCCTTAAGGTAACCGGGTCTGCAATAAATCGCGGCTGTCGCCAGCGCCAATATAAGAGAGTTATAGACCAGGAAATTAATTCGGTCGACACAAGTAGGGTTGTGGGGCCAGGAATGCGACAGGGGAACCGAGAATACTACGGCAGGTATTTACAGAATTGGCTTTTATTGAGACGGTTGTCTAGAAATCTCAACAATACTAAAAGCGATTGAAAAAAGCGGGCAACGATTTTCTGAGTCCTGTTTGGTTGTGCGAGCTTTGATAGCTTGTGAGTTCTGTGTGTAATGTTTCATTTAAGGAAAATAGTATAATTAGTAATAGTAATTAGGCTCTCATTGGGACGCATACCTTATAATTGTATTTTATTGGATCGTTATTATTATTTTTGTATCTCACCTTGAGACACGGGCTAGTATGTCCCGGATTTTTTGAGGCTTGCGTGGAGATATGAATCCAACACGTAGAGGCCTTTTCGAGAAGTTTGCTGTGGCTGTTCTCCTGCTGGGATCCGGGGGGTTATTGCCTAACGAAATTTTAATAATTGGTATCATGTCATAGCCCATACAAAATCATGATACTTGATTCTGATTGCGAGCGTCAAATGCGTCAGGCAATAGAGGGGCTTCTGACCATATCAATGAGAGAAAACGTCCATGAGCAGGTCCCAGCAGATGTTGGAACTATTGTATTTTATGGAAAGAGATGGTTTTTTTTTAATTAATATTATTTTACTTAGAAGTCTTAACTTACTTACGTATTTAACTATTTTTGGATCACCCATCGTATTTCGTATGTTTTATATACTTATTGATTGAAATTTACACGAATTCGACATAATATCACTAGAAAATTAGACTTAATTACGTAAACATATTAATATCCATACTAATATGAATGTTTGTCCGTCTGTCTTTCTGCCTGTTATTTTTTCACGCTTAAATAGCTGAACTGATTTAGATGAAATATGGTATGGTGATAGTTTTAGATCTTGGAAAGTACATAGGATAATTATTGTCCCGCATAGCATCCCTTAAGGGGGTTTAAAGGGGGGAGAACTTTTGTATGGGGAATCTCGGCAACGCAGGTGAGACCACGGGCAAATGCTAGTATGTAATATGATTTATTTAATAACTTCAGTGTTTCGGACTTGTCAAACAATAGACAAAGTTGAAACACATTTCACAATAATGTCGTTTAGGTACTGTATTTTTTTTAAACTAAAGGTGCAATTCAGAGTAGCGCGTGCGATCCATCGCATGCGACATAGTCAGTATGAAAATGTATGGCGCCGTTTCCGGACTCTGCGACGGAAGCGTGCAGCTTACGACAGATGTCAACATGCTCAGTATTGTCGTGGATCACACTGAGCATGCATGTGTGGGAACGAAGGAGAAAGCTTTTCAGCGTGAGAATACGAAATATTAATAAGTTTTGTGTCCCAAACACGAATAATATATGATATCAGTTCCCCAGATTAAAAAAAAAAGTTATTATAAAAATCATACAAGCGTAATAGCGGCTGCTATCGGTCGCAATGCATGGACACCTTAACAATGGATGGAGATTGCTTGATAAAATATTTGATAACTTGGCCTGTGCACTGTATTTTAGGACTTTACATGTTTTATTGAGGTACCTAGCTAGCGTTGTTACTATAAATATAATATAATATAATAGAATAGAATGGAATAAAGCTTTATTCAGGATAACACATCATAACAGATGTAACATGACAAAACAGACAATACAATGTAAACGAGAGATGTGAACCTAAAATGGTCTCCACTTAGCAATGCCGTCGGCTTGGTTAAAAAGCCTTTATGTAACCAACATGCTGATGGAATACCCCGAAAGAAATGCACATTAGGGTTATATATCTGATCTATCTTTTGCGTCTTTATTAACCCAAATGTTGTAATAATTGCAATTGAGAAAAGAGAAAATTATTTCAGTTGTGTTATTTCATGTCGGGGTTGCCAGGAGGGCTCTAATAGGATAAAGCATGGTACCCCTACCCGTTCGACAAACCAAATTGATTTCTCCATAAGCCGCTTAGATACGGCGACGTATCACCGTCGAGAAATAATAACTTTATATGTTTCTGCATTTTTTTGTGCCAACCAAAGTAGGTTGTTCTTCTAAATTTATTTTGATGTAATTATTAGTGGAATACTGTTTAATATTTTAAAGTATTGCTTAATAAAAATATGTGTAGGTAGACTGGCTTGGTAAGTACTCTGATATTCTCAATTTTGGTGGAACATGGACTCCAAAAAAGGCTGACCGAGTAGAGGAGACCAGGTATGAAAGTAACACGGGAATGAAGACACAAACGAGATTCTAAACATATTATGTGGGCTACACTGATAGCAGTTTCATAGACATGCGCCATGAAGGACTCAGGTTTTCGACGTAGTGAGTCGTCGTCGGTGCCGAAAATCTACCTCGAAAGTAAGTTTTAGACTCTTTTTTCAACTGTCATTATTTTTATTATGCTTAAGCTTGTGTGTTATGTGTCAGTGAAGTAGCATAACTATTAGTCTTTCTATATTGGCATCGCAAAATGTACTTTTATTTCGGTTTATTAAGTTGTAACAACTGTTAGTTTTATCCCGATTATGATTTTACTGTATCAGACTGTCTACTTTATGTATACGGAGTATATACTTGATGTTGTGATTTTTGTTTATTTTAATGTATACTTCTTCTTTTTTTAAATTCCTGAACGTTTTATTCAAAACTTTTTTATGCAGCGAGTAACGCTCACCAACATCAAGCCACTATCCACAACACCATTGATTTGTACCTTCGTATAGAGGCGTTTGAAATGTGGTGCTGAAGAGAATGCTCCGGGTGCCTTGGACAGCCCACCGTTCAAACGTGTCAATTCTCCAGAAAGTGGGAATCACCGTTAGGTTATCGACGATCTGTGTCCGTAGAATCTTCGAATTCTTTGTTCAAACATTTTGGCGACCGGTGTAGTTCAGTGTGTTCGAAGCTGAAGGTGCTGGGTTCAAATCCCGATAAGAGCAAAAATGTAAATATATCGTCGTCAAGTCCTTATAACACAAGCCTTATGAGCTTACCATGGGAATAGTTCGATTTGTGTAAAAATTATCCTGTAATAAAATAAAAATAAAATAACAGTAATTTTAAAAGAGTATCTAAGAAAATTGGCAGACTAACGCAAGAGTATTTTCAGTGACGATTCCTACCATATTATAGCATAAACGGACGGAAAGACGGGCGTCTGGTTGACATCCGGTCAATCAGCAGGGATGTGGTGCGCCGCGCAGTTAAACGTCTTAAGCCTGGCACGGCTGCTGGCCCAGACGATATTCCGGCTTTTGTCATCAAGGGCTGCATCGATCATCTGATTGCTCCACTAGTCTTTATTTTCAACTCGATCTTAGCTACCGGGGAGTACCCAAGTATTTGGAAGATTTCCCGTGTAATTCCAATACTTAAAAAAGGTTCCAAGTTGAAAATAGAGAACTATCGTCCCATTGCAATACTATCGGCACTAGCTAAGGTTTTCGAGATGGTTATGCACGAGTACCTACTTCCACAATGTCAACCTTATCTCACTGACTCTCAGCATGCCTTTTTGTCCAAAAGATCGGTTACCACCAATTTAGTTGAACTGGTAGATATTATTTCAAGGGAACTGGATGCTCGAAATCAAGTGGATGTAGTATACCTTGATTTTCAAAAAGCTTTCGACCGGGTCGATAACTATATATTACTCCAAAAGTTAAGTGGAATGGGATTCGTCCCCCGGCTTTTAAAGCTGTTCGCTAGTTACCTGAGGGACAGAAAACAGTTCGTTAAGTACGGACCTTACCAGTCGAAACCGTACCATACACGTTCTGGAATAAGTCAGGGGTCAAATTTGGGACCGTTTCTGTTCCTGTTACTGATCAATGATCTCCCGGCGGTGGTGGACAGAGCCACTATCCTGCTCTTTGCCGACGATGTTAAACTCATCATGCCCATTAAGTCCGCCACAGACTGTCAAACATTGCAAAGAGACATCGATGCGGTAAACAGTTGGAGTGTGGCGAATGGGTTATTGTTTAATAGCAGTAAATGCGAGGTCATGTCTTTTTCTCGTTCTCCGTCACCCCTACACTATGATTATTTAATAGCTGGTTCGGCGATGGCTCGCGTGGAGGAGGTCCGCGATCTTGGTGTCACTTTTGACACCTGTCTCGCGTTTCGAACTCATGTATGTATATAGTAGTCTTTGCTCATGTGCGGAATATTACAAAATGTGCGTATCAGAGGCTAGGGTTTGTGTTGCGCAACGCCGCCCCACTTACTTCGGCCGCAACGTGCACGCTTTACACGGCATTGGTCTGGAGCATCCTCGAGATGAGTGCAGTGGTCTGGACTCCGAATGAGAATAAATATATTCTCATGTTGGAACAAGTCCAAAAACGATTTCCAAGATATTTTTATAAGAAGCAATACTGTTATTATCCTTTTATGTATCCAACTCGCTTTCTACGGGGCCACTTGGGTCATGAATCCCTAGAGCTGCGCCGAAATGTGCACTTGCTTTGCTTTTTCCTTAACATCATACGAAATAAAACTGACAGTGTGAGCCTCGCGGGAAGAATGCTCAAGTTAGATGTGCCTGACGATTACTGCAACCGGCGACGTGGTGTGTCTCTCCTAGCAACTGCGCCCTCGCGCACGAAGCTGTGCCGAGACTCGCCCGTTCCCCGCACGATCGCACTCCTTAACTCCGTACTCGCCGCAGCACCGCAGGGTGATTTGTTCACGACGGAGATTTCAAGTCTGTTGACCGAATGGAAGAGAGTGCTAGAGCAACGTATGGATGATTATTAATAAGATACTAGTTAACATTTATAGAATAGTTCTTTAGTCTTAAGTATGAATCGATGTAACGCCATGGTATATACTGTCATATTACATATCTTTATGATTCAAAAAATTAAATGAAATGACATGAAATGAAATGAAATCAAAAGAAATAAACAAGAAGGTAAGTTGAACCACCATCTCGATCTGTCTCAATGAATACCATTCTATAGCCATTCGTATTCTAAAGTCCAGCGCCATTTCAAACTAAAGAAAATCCTAATAAAAACAAAACCGGACTCTTTCACCGCAATGCTAAACAGCGTCGCAGACGGCAAACACCACACAAAGAACCAGTGTAGACTAGAGTAGAGCCATGTAGAGCGGTGTAGAGCTGTGTAGAGCGGCGTGGAGATTGTAGAGCGCTCGTGCCGAGAGCGGTCATTAGGGACACACTCTACAGATACCTGACGTCTTAAGAATTCTTGTATAGTTGGAGTTTTAGTATATTTAGCGGTGCGCGTCTATCTTGAAATCTTTTATGGCGTATTTTATGGTTTCCTTTAAGTCTTTTAATAATAAGAATAATGTACCTGGTCGGGGATTGGCTGTTGTTAACACTACCGCTGACGCAGTCTTTATTTGTATGAGTTAATAAGCCTAATGGCATAGAAATACATAATGAACCATTTTAAGTTATAATTATAATATTAAAATTCAAATAAATAAACAAGGCAATGAAATCAATCTTATCTTTCATCAATTATGGCTTCATAGAAATAGTGCAAGCAGTTTTAACAAAACCTAATTTTTGAAGACTTTTAATGCTCCTTGCAATCAATGATCTTATTGTATTGAGTGTTGAACAAACCCGTCATTGTGAGATGTCTTCGTTACTACTTGTCGTATAATATGCTTAAAGTATATCTAAACAATTTAGAATATTACGAAGTTATTTGTTTTTTTTTAAAGCCTCGAGCGAGTAGTTAATTTTAGTACCGACTTAAATTACTGAAATAGCCTGTAAAATGCCTGAAGTGCCTTACCACGAATGTCAGCTAGTTATTGGTCTGTAACCGCCAAGATAGTAAGGTACTTCATACTTATTACAAAAAAAATTGCAAACGCAAACATTCTTACAACTCGATATTGATTTGGAACTTAAAGCAGCCCACAGCTCAGTAATGAATTCTTCGCTCCTTGTCCGAAGCGTGCAATTAACCGCGGGCTATCGCTGCCTTATGTAATGCATGCTTCCGATCCCTGCTCAGATAGTAACGGAGTACAGGCACACTGCGATTTGCTATACGATCGCATTATTTAGTCCTATTTTGACCGTGAGGATAGCGTAGATTTATTCTCTGACCCCAAATATAGTGATAATCGTTTGGTTTTATTAATAAGCAAAAAGCTTTTGATAATGCATTCTTGCAATGACTTAAGAATCAAGTTTAGATACATAGGCGTTAGAATAAGTATATAAACACGGCAATCGATTGGGTAAGTGGACATATAACCCGTAGAACTGACTACCAATATGGGGCTCAGTAGTGACATTAGTGAATTCTTCGCTTCGCGCCCGAAGCCGAAGCTTGCAATTAACCGCTGGCTATCACTGCCTTATGTAATGCATGCTTCCAACCTGTGCTCAGATAGTAGCGAAGTACAGGCATAGTGCGACCTAGGCAAAGCACAACGTGAGATTATCGTCGATTTAATTGCTGAACCCGAATTCGTCCTGCTTTAAGTTTTGATAACAGCACGTTAAGAATGAGCATTATATTCAAGTGGCAATTAGCGGGGTAAACGGATAAATAGGACTCAGAACCAATAGCCGATGGGGCATAGTAATAAATTATTCGCTTTGCGACCTTTACAATGCAGTAACGTGAGGTTAACGTCCATTTATTTATTGACACCTAATTTTGAAAATCAACTGTCTTTAGTCGTTGATATTGTTTAGTTTTTAATTAACCGTGGGCTTTTGTTTGCCTTATGTAATGCATGATTCTGATTTCTGCACAGATAGTAGCGGACGGGGACACTGCGACCGACGCAATTGGCTGATTTGCTGACAGATCAAATCAGCTACATTTAACGAAATGCCATATGATACTCGTAGTACTTACAAAATTCGTTTATAATTTACACAATATATTATGAGATCATCTATAAATAAAACGCACATATGGTTAAGTTTGATTAACATGAATTAAGAAATGTTGATGAGTTCTGAAATGATGATTTCAGATAGTTAAGTGTGCCTCTTAAACTGGCATTTTGTTCATCTAAACTATTATAATGATAAATGATTTCAACTATTTTTGATACACGGGTAACTGGGTATCTCCAGATGGTTATAGGATACTTTTTACCCGACTATGCTAAGGAAAAAAAGAAGGACTATGACTTGTTCTCCTCCGCGAACGAAGTTGCGGGCGCCTTTAAACAACGCTTCGACACAACGAGAATACCTCGCACGCTTAGACGGTGACTATAATTTGCTACCTTACTAAAAAATCCAATTTGTTATAGACTCTTAATGCAGTACCTATATTGAGACGAATATCAAAATACTTAAAATTACACATTATTGATAGGTAAGCAGTGTACTCAACGCACTGTGGTCGTGCAGTGCATTACCCGAGCGCGGGTGTTTAGGCTCCACTCTAGTTGTAAATCAGGGCCGCTGAACGTTTCGCAGAGGGACCGCCCGTTTATGAGCCACTGGCGAACACGCGGATTTTCCTGGGGAACTTTCTAGCGACTTCCATATATTACAGACTAAGCCAGAAAAATACAAGATTGACTTTTAATTAAGGTAAGTACCATAGCTGGAAGCTGTCCCATTAGATGGCATCTGACCGCACTTTTATGAGCCACTGGCGAACATGCGGGTTTTCCTGGGGATCTTTCTTGGAAATTTTACATTTCACAGACTAAGCCACAAACATACAAGATTGATTTTTAATTAAGGTATGTCCCAGGTCTCAAAACTGTCCCTGATCTTGAACCTTAATCATCAATCAAAGGCTTCTAAGTCTTTTACAGACTATTGAAACAGTGTCATGTCGGAAAACAACGATTTTCGCGGCTATGTAAGCAATAACAGTGACAGAGTGTCATTTACTGGAATTAGGGCGTCAAGCATTGTGACTTTTACCTTATTTCATGTATTGAATAACGCATCGAAATACGCCTACTTTTCATTACCAACAGTAATCTATATCACAGTTGGTATGAAATTGCGGTCATTTTTTTTTTTGATCTAGAAATGATGCCAAATGAGATCATGGTCAAACGCTTAACCCCAGAGAAATGGAATAATACTTTGGGGAACGTACAGTCACCAACTAATGCTGGTGCTGTACGTTCTGCCAGAAATACTTCTATTAGGGCCGTTAGGTAGGACGTGTCAGATATTTTCGGTCACTGTTGATACTGGTGACTGTACTGTGACACTCGGACATATTTAGGGGAATTCCATCAGAATGTCGGGTACGCGACGCCATTCTTTTGATATTTTTAACTCTGCTAGGAACCCGGTTTTTGGTATGATAATATTTTATAACTTGACGATTCAGAATTCAAAATTCATTTATTTATTGCAGGGATCTATGGCCCATAGATAAATACCTTACCAACTACCATACATATTAAAATATTATTAAGTAATTAATTAAATAAATAAATAAATATTACAGGACAATCTTTACACATATCGAACTAGTCCCATGGTAAGCTCAATAAAACTTGTGTTATGGGTACTAGACGACGATATATTTAATAGATATATTACTTATATACATAGAAAACATCCAAGACTCAGGAACAAATATTTATGCTCGTCACACAAATATTTGCCCTTTCCGGGATTTGAACCCAGGACCTCAGCTCCGCAGGCAACGTTACTCCCACTGAGCTATACCGGTCGCCACATTTTCATTCATTTTCATTTCATTTCATTTTTCATCTAATAATAAGAAAAAACCCAACATTTAAATACTTTGTCATGCTTGCAAAGATAAATCATTGGAAATAATAATTCTTATACATAGATAACGTTGTAAATATCAGGGAACGGCTTTTTGTATAGTTATTCACAGTCCTCAGCACAATTAATGCTTGAGAACTCTATTGAGCGGATGCTGACAGCTTCCCCGCAGAGGTAATAAATTTCCTATTACTCCGATTACGTGGCGAAGCCTAGTTTTAAACCTAACCCAGTTTGTAACAACCCAGCGCGGTGCCATTGTGGCGCGCACAATTAGGTGGGACGCGGGTATCTATTGAAAACCGTACAATAGTTCTCTGGAAGATATTCAGCATCGTGTTCGCGGACAATTTATTGTTTAGTATACGTACACAAGTATCTTTAGCTTAGAATTTGAACTAAAGCTATAATGTTTGCGGGGCACGAAGAACTTACGTGGCAGTGAGCCACACGTTTGGCTCAGTTGGTTGCACGACAAAGCTGGCGATCCCGGGTTCGAATCCTGGCCGGGGCCAATGTTTGTGTGATGAGCACCAATGTTTGTTCCTGCGTCTTGGAAGGTTAGGTTTTCCTAAGTGTTATATTGTATCTATATATTATGTATATCGTCGCCTAGTACCCATAGTACAAGCTTTGCTTAGTTTGGGACTAGGTCAATTTGTGTAAGATTGTCACTAATATTTATTTATTATTGCTCACAGAACTGACGGCCGCAAGGGCTGGCATAGTTCTCGAATGGTGATCACGTACCGCAATATGCAACGTGATTGAACCTTCACGGAGATTATTTAATAGCCTGGTGGAAAGTCGCGGGAGTTCGTTGGATGCTGGTGGTTTAAGACCGGCCAAAGTGGCGTTTTTTGGGGGATGAGTATGTCCAATAATAGGCTTTTTTATTTTAAATAGGCAAGCTTTTGACTTCAATCTCACATGTTGGTAAGCGACGAGGAAGCCGATGGTGGTGCATGCTTACTTAGATAGTGCATACTCTTGTCTGGAATAGATTCAAGTTAGTCTACAGCTAATGATGATATTTAAAGCAACGTGGCTTCAAAATACTAGACAAAAAGGACATGACCTTGTCCTGTGCCGATAGAAAACTGTCTGCCACATTTGAGATAAAAAAGCACACTAACTTTGCTTTTGACATAGGGGAGAATGGGAACAGTGGATTGGTGGGGGCCAGTGGATCTGGTCTATATTTCAGAGAAATATTTAATAGATTTATATCTTCGTCATGCGACCAATTAAAAGAGCGCGTAATAAGTCCTTGTCAATGTGCAAAAAAGACAGATATGTAAATCCATAATTTCTCTAAAATAAGGAATGATCTACTTTTCCCCACCTTCCCGTATCCACATTCGTGACTATGACCACACTTGACCGAAACAACGCAATAAATTATGACATGCATAGATCTCAAAATAGTGCACACTTTGATATATTAGGCCCCCTTGGATTTATATAAATATCTTGTTGTTATATCTTTAATTTATATGTTTTTCTATCAAAGAGGAATGTCTTAAGCTGCGGTGTCACAGTTTTGTGACGTTTTAAACCTTAAGGCGTATTGTTCAGTCTTCAAAAGCAATACTAGGTATGGCATTTCCTTGCGTCGTTGAAATGTGGCATGAAAAGGGAAACAGCTCAATACAAGTGCTCAATGACGGAAGGGGGTCAGGCTGTCACAGTATTTACGGCTGAAATCCTAAGCTATTCAGGATCTTTTTTGAAACAAAGTTATCCGTTCTCATCTCATAACATTTTTTCGCAAACTGTTTCATTTGTTTAACTAACGACCCTGAATTTATTTAATTATCGTGTAGAAGTAGTAACAATTGTGTCATAAAAGTACTGAAAATTGTTTGTTTCAGGAGAACAACTTGGCTGGTGACATTAAACATTTGGAATGTGAAACTGTTTGAGAAACATAATTGGGATGTCAAATGTACTCAAATGAAAAAGAAATTTGGATGCGAAATCGTAGTTTCTATGATAGAAATCCTAAAACAAATTGGGAAATTGAAATTTAGAAAGAAAGATTTTAGGAAAGTCCAAAAATGTGATTTTAAAATAGTTTAGGTTCGGTAAGTTTTTATGAGAGTGATTTATTATTTTCACCAATGTTTGTTTCTATTGTAGCATCCCAATTAGTCATTTAACCGTAGATAAGTTACTAACACAAGTCCAACCTAATGGATTCTTTACTTACAGTAAATGAAGAGAGTGCAAGAGTGCCTAAAAAAAGAGGTAACAACGAAAATATGCTCTAAAAAAATAATAATTAAAAAAACAAAAAACCCGACTGAGTAAAAATATCTAAAAAAAAAAACAAGTCCAGTACTCTATCAGTTTGTGAAGTTATAATGGAATTGAAATGTTTCATGATTCATGATCGATACTCACATAAAACAAATGATAAATTCTATCGTGGACGTGGAACATAGCGATTTTAAACAGTCGGACCCATTGTTAGGAAGATTTGCGTCGATCTAGATTTCTTATGGGTTCCGACTGTTTAAAATCGCTATGTTCCACGTTAGAATTTATTATTTGTTTTATGTCAGTATCGACCATGAATCATGAAACATTTCCGCTATAACTAAAAAATGACATAAAATGTTTATTGTTTTTTGGATGATAAAACTATTGGTATTGGTCTCTGGCCTGAAATACAGTTTTCATTCATTCATAGCTTAAGAAATCTCTAGGGTACTGGATTTGTTACTTCTTTTTAGTTTCTTTACTCAGTCAGTGTTTTTGTGTTTTTTTTTTGTTTTAATTATTCTTTATTATTTTATACCTTTTAGTTAACATGATAAGTCAGTAAATTTCCCAATTTTTATGGAGGGCGTTATTGAGAAGCTTGCACAGATTTATTACACTTAAATGAAAATTTAGTGAGAACCAACTTTAAATCTCTATAGTTCGCAACTGGTCATTCAAGATTAAAAATGATTAAAGAAACCTAATAATGATTTTCAAATCCCTATTCAATAAAACTCAACCCACTTGACATAGTACGTCGATTTTAATTTTCTTCTTTTTCACAATATGGTGTAACATTATCGCCATTTTGAGTTTTCATCATTTTCATATCTTTAGTGACATTCGGACAATTAAGACGAATCGATTGACGTAAAAATCATCAAGATGGGTCTTATGGGCGTTTGGTCTTTAGAGTGCCAGATAGGAACAACGATACATACATACATACATGGACTGTTTAGCACATTACCCTCCTTTACGTCGCGCAGTCGGGTAAAAATAAAAGTAAGGGCGTGCTCGGGTGCGTTTCCTGTATATTCGTGTCATCGCAATTTAGATGATAGTATCCGTAAGATATATGTTTCACAAATTATGACATTGTGTAGTACCATGCATCACATATGCGACATAAAAAGGGGAACCATCGAGAGCTGTGTGTGAGGGAAGGGGGTCAGGTATGGGAAGTCAGTGGTATTTGTCTCTCGGCGACATAACGGGACGCGGCATGTAGCGGTATTGGCGCGTGCCGTGATCCGATTCCAGAATGGAATCAATTCGACATTACCCACTGTTACGTAACCTAGGGTTGCCAATTGAATATCTGAAAAGTATAATGTATTATATATATCATTTGAATATTGAATTTGTATTGGATGAACGTTTTGGGGTCGGAATCATAATTTATAAAATACTAGCTTCTGCCCGCGACTTCGTCCGCCTTAAAGTCGTTTATCGCGGATAACGGTATTTTTCCGGGATAAAAAGTAGCTTATGGCCTTCCCCGGGACTCAAACTATCTCCATACCAAATTTTATCCAAATCGGTTCAGCGGTTTAAGCGTGAAGGGGTGACAGACAGACAGACAGACAGAGAGACAGACAGACAGACAGACAAACAGACAGACAGACAGACAGACACACTTTCGCATTTATAATATTAGTATGGATTTCGTTACCAAAATTGTTTACTATCGAGACCGAAGAGACCCTATGTTTTAGATGTGATATGATGTAATGGAAATGTTAGTAAGAATGTGGTATATGTTATCGGAAGGAAGGTGGTCAGCTGCCTCGCACATAGCTTAATTGTGGAATAAATTATCACCGGCAGTATTTTACGGACCAATGTGATCTTTAAGCCTTCAAAAAAAGAGCATACTCCCATCTGAAGGCCGGCAACGTACTTGTGACTCCTCTGGTGTATATGAACGACAGTGATCGTTTACCATCAGGCGATCCCCCTGCTCGCTTGCCCTCTATAACATAAAAAGAGGTGCACTAAGGAAAAAAAATTGAATCTTTCGAAATCCGAATTATTCGTGGATGAAGTCAAGGGCAAAAGCTAGTATCACATAACGGATATTCAGACATACATTACATTGACATCTTTGGGAACGGTTTCCTTAGAAAACGGTGGTTAACGAAAATTATCCTTTGTTTTCTTACTTTTGTCCTATCAGAGACGTAGAACTAAAACTATAAGAGACCAAAAACATGAGTTACGTCTTAAAAGCACAACTAATCTCAGTCAGGCGGTATCGGAAGTCTCTCTTCAGCATAACGCAAGTCGATAACAAAGTTTACTTTCTTATCTCGTAAGAAGCAATGAGTTTTACGAAAAAAAATGTATTAAATGGAAAAAAAGTATTGTGACAAAGAATATTGACATATGCCAATGCACTTCCGTTTCTTTCCGAGGTTCGCTTTTGACTGTATGATCTTAGATTTGGGAGAACAAGTTACGAGTATGACTTTAAAGCGACAGTTACCTGGGCGGGCCGGAGCGGCGGTAGAATTGGTTTGTCAATACGCATCCAAAGAGTACATTGTCAGGTTCATACATTAAAGCGACATTCTAACTGGCCTACATCTTGTCAGTGGCGGCCCTGCAGCTTCGCGAACAATGCGGTACCTGCGACACGGCCTGGGCGGGCCGGAGCGGCGGTGGAATTGGTTTGTCAATACGCATCCGAAGGGTACAGACTATTAGCTAAGGCTTGTACCTGATACAGTCTATGTATGTCTTGCATGCGCGCTGCGTGTATGGGATACAGGAGGATTGAATTATGCGGATCTACCTAATGCGTTATGCTAACTCGCTAAGTACTCAAATTGTTGTTCAAAATTCGGTTTGAAAGCGTCAGATGACATTAAACGAACACAGATACAGCTTTTTCAATAGGAGTCGAAGATTTAATGCAAATTTACGTGATCTTCACTCATTATCATCATAGATATATCATTACGGTCATGCAAGTGATGCATGGTGCGTCTTCGACGTTTCGGACGTCGCATTACGTCCATAGTTTTGAAGGAACTGGAGAGGCGGGTATCATATCTTCTATACGTGCGTGTTTTATGCGTTACCCGCGTTTGGTCATCATTATTAGTTTGTACACTAAGGTGCTCATTAGACCGACACACTACTCTTACGAGTACTACATCTGCGGATATATCAGATGATGTTTGATATTGTTTACATTTACTAATAACAGGATTGCATGAAAATTAAACGTTAAATTGGAGAGTTATTTGTCTGACTGAACTTAAGTATACGCGTTTATAGCAGATAGACAATGTTTAATGCCAAGTTCATATTCCTTTCACTATGAACAGCACTTGCCTCCAGCTTTGCATCGTAATGTGTCATACATATCGTCATTACTAAAAAAATTCGTATCTCATTCTCGAAGTTGTGTAGAGATACAAGATTTTTTCATTGTAATGACGATATGTCATTTAAAATCGGATAGTTTAAATTTCCGATGTATTTAAAAACAAATGGTTTCTTAGTAACAGTATCAATTCGTCGAGTAAGATTATCAGATCATATAATTCGAATACTACGTTTCATTTTCACCTCATAAACATGACTTCTTATTTAGCCTTCCTAATCTTTTAAAAGATAAACAGACCCCTTAGGAATCTCTTTGAATTTGTTTAAAAGTAATTGACAGGGGCCTGGAGTCTAGACGGCGTACTCGGCAGATTAGATTGGGAGCTCGGACAGAGGCTGATACTACAATTCAAGTTATTGGAGGACTTCTCAGTGAAAAGATTGCCTTTTTATTTCATTAATTGTATTTAGGTTAGGTACATTTTAGACCAGACACATTGAATTTTTAACCTCCGACGAAAAAATGGGTTGTGTCTGTGCAGTACGTCTGTGTATATCGTGACAACGTAATTGAACTTATGATGATTACTCGTAGTTATTTTTGTTTGAAAGGTGATTCATTCTTACTGCTTCAATATTATCGGTTTTAATGATTAATAATTATGTAGGTAGTATAGGTATTTTTTTATTTTTCATTTAGAAGCTTGTCATAATGATTGTAAGAGAGAGAGAGAGAGAGAACTAGTTTTAGTTATAAAATTGGAAAGGTTCGAATTCCTTTTGGATGGTTTCTTAGTAGCAACATCTTAGTCTATTGCCGAAAGATTTTATTGAGTACTAGAGGATGCTTGCAAACTCTTTCGCGGAACCCTTTTTTGCTTAAGCGTAGTCGAGTAAACAGATAAAGATGAAGATGTTCTAGGTTTGTGCCATAATAGATTATATATTATGTCTGATGAAGTAAGAGCACCTACAAATAATAAAAAAAATAGTTTTCCTCTAGTTTATGTGGCGTAGGCCAAGGCCGCCCAAAGCTCGGGGACGGGGGAATGATCTCTTTATTTCAAAATACTAAGACTCCATAGTTGTGTTAGTTACAAACTTACAACTAGGTTAGACTTAGACAATTTACAATGAGAGATACTAAAAAAAATTTAAAATCGGTTCACGGTTCTCGAAGATATCGAGTAACATACATACAAAAAAAAAAAGTTCGAATTGAGAACCTCCTCCTTTTTTGAAGTCGGTTAAAAAAAACTAAAAAGTAAAAAATAACGCCATAATTCAGTTTCTTCAATTTACTTACAAGTAACCGTTTGTATACTCAATCTATGCAGTATATACAATTAATGTTATTTTGGCGTCTTCTTCTGATGAAGACGGAACTGATGTTCCACTTCACCAATTTACACTTTCTGAATGAAAATTCTTGACTTATTCAATAAATTACCGAAAGTGCCGTACATGTCCCTATAACATTAGAAGAGTTCCCTCGATTTCTCCAAGATTCCATCATCAGATCCCGACTTAGTGCCAACGGGACCAACTCGGAGTTATACCCTTTCGATTAAAAATAACATTAACTGCGCTACAGAGCTACTCCTTTAAGCTACTCGGTCCAGTAAACAAATATCGGGCACTCATACTTTTCAACAAAGATGTTTAGAGCTCTGTTGGGGCTCTGCCTTATTCGTCCCAATAGAGATACAATCTACTTTCTCATACCAGCAGGACTGCATCTCCAGGGCAGGATCAACAACATTCTAAACGCATTATTGTATTGAACTTTCAGGGTGCCGAAAGCTTGTTTGTGTACCGCACCCACACGAAGCTCGAGTAAAAACTCAGACAGTACGTATTTCCCTGCCCAGCCCTGCGTTCTCTCTCAATATCTTGGCCGTCTTTTAGGTTGCTGATAATAATGTGACTAAGAGAGTTAAAGCTTTTGACTACGAAAACTGAAATACTTACGGTATTGAACGATAAAATTAATGGCTTAATGTCTTACGGCTACTAATTGCATTTAAGAACATTACAAGAGGGGCTTAATAGGTACATTACGTCTAAATGTTTGTAGCAGTTAACAAACGTATCATTAGGTACGTTACAAACAGATAGAACAGCATTATGAGATTAACATGCATTAAAAGCAACTCGTGCTTTATCTATAATAGGCAATGAAAATGGCGGCGGTCGGAGTTCCCCGACTTTGTCCGAAGTTAGCCGAACTTTGGGCATGAATGAGCGAAATATCAATCGGGCGGATTGTCCCCGCGGGGGACCTTGAATGCCAAACTCAAACTTGCCTAATGATGCATTACGCTGATTCGGCGGGGTCCTATAGACTGGCACAAATGATTTACTCATGCCAGTGGTACAGTACTCGGGGAATTCGTTGAATATTACTCTAACTCAGTATTGCCAGTAATAGCCCAAGTAGCACAACTTAGGTTAAATAGCTCGTATATCATATCTATGTAGATACTTAAGTATATAGCCATTACTAAGTTCTATATAGGTGAAAAGAACCCTTAAGCAACCAATATAGAACTAAAAGGAGAAAAATTGCAGCTTATTTTCGGTTCTAAATCGAATCCATAAGAGATCTCACAAGAACCTTAAGTGGCAATTACAACTATGGGTTAAAGATATGCGCTATGAACGATTCATTCACTCATTGACCGAATGACTAAACGCAAACGTCAAAGTTCCTTTGAGTGGTGCGGCAACAAGTTGTGATTTTAATGTGATCTGCCATTTTAATTTTGGATAATGTCATCCTGTTTGGTAAATGATTAAAACTTCACGTTAAGCATTGAGATAAGCACGAAATTCTTGCGAATGTTTTTTTATCGTGAAACAATAGTATGGTTTGTTTGTAAATTTTGATGCGCCTTTGATTTGATCAGGAATATTTAAAAAGAGAGTGCTAAATCAAATAAGGAATTGATACTGGTAAGAAATAAATATGTTAAAAACCTGATCTAATGATTGTAGGTTAGGTACAATGTTAAAATAACATCGTCACAATTATCAAAAGCCTGTGATTATGCGTAAGTGTGATAAAATTTGTTTAAAATAATTCATTGTCAAGGACTCCATTTTGTAAACATGCCGGAACAAGAAAGATCTTACAGTGTTTATTTTCACTTATTTGCTCTCTATTTGGAACTATTAAGTCTGAAAATCACTTATTTGTATCTTGCGAGTGGCAAAGCAGCGAATGCAATTACTATAATACCAACTAATAATTACTAATTATTTGCTCTTTTGTATTAATTTGTGACGAGTTTAATGTCTGGAACTTTATATCAACAGAAACAAATATACAAAACAAATTTGTATCAATAGAGTGACACACGACGAATAATATTTTGACAGAGGCAATAGGAACATAAAATATTAAATGTCCTAATTTTAGTACTGTTAGTGGTTTGAAATAAGTGAAAATAACAGCTTTTGGTTTCAATAACATCCTATTGACAATTAATTATGCGTTGGAGTGGCACTAAAGTACTTCTAGGCCTTAATAGTTGCAATAGTTTTAGGTTCCAAAAGGGCCGTAAAATTATCTCTTTAGACAATATTTTTGATAAACTACTCCATTTCACTAGTCATTTGGAATTAAAAGTTCCAAATAAGGGTATGTTCCCACTTATTTGTAAAAGTTGCTTATAAGTGACTTTAGGGCCTTAATATAGCACGATGGCTTCTTAATTTGCGACAATTAAAACCTGCATGCAACTTTAAGTAGCAGAATCGACTTTACCCAACCATAAGTAGTTAAGTTGAAACAAAAAACGTTCCTAAGCAACTAGAAGTGACAGGATGAACTCATTCTTATATAATTTTGAGTTGTGTTTAACTCTATAAGTTTTATCAAACACTGTTATACCACTCATTTAGAACATAAAGCTATAAGATAAGCTGCAAAATTCACTAATGTGCTGCTTGGGAGATGAATCAATCTGATCGTATTAATCAGGATTCATCATTAATCCCGATGGATCTATCGAGATTAACAGGTTAATGATAAATTCTGATAATGTAGTCATCAGTCCTGACTAACCCAAGGATCGATTATTTTGATGTCGTGGATCAGTTAAGATATATTTTCTCGTTTTCGTGTTTTTCTAGGGAAAGTTGTCATTTTCTAGGTGAGCGATAATACAGTTGGGCATTTCATTTCACAATGCCGGCGGTAGGTGTTACTCGACTTTGCTCTAATGTAGCCGGAAAGGTTGTGGCGGCGGCGGCAGGAATTTACCTGAATGTAGTGAAATTGTAAAACGAGTTGATTTTGCGAGTTATTTTCGTCAACTCACTGTCGTGTTTCAGATATTTTATCAAATCACTAAACAAATATAGTGAAATGAAAAACGTGTTGCCTTTTTGGGCTGGTTTTGTCATTTCACTAAACTGATTCAGGAATTTGATCAAATAACAGATATTTTCGAGGCAAATGATAAAATTGATTCGCCATTTTAACATCCTGCGTGATTTGGTCATTATCCCTTAGAGATTTGTTCAAATCTGCGTTTTGGCTATTTCCCTGCGACATATACATTTTTGGCAACCGAACCACTGCTAGTATATTATCTGTAACAAACAAGTTGACTTCTGTAACGCCCTAACTTGTCAACCCACCACTCGTCATTTTGTATCTCGAGCAATAGGAAGAAGGTTTAAAATTATCTATCAGCGATATACTTTTATGTTTCTGCTTGAGGAAAATTGTCAGACGCAGGTGGATTCGTCAGACATTTCGTAATCTATGAGTTTGTTACCGAAATGTCAAATCCATTTGCCATGTCAAGCATTTGTTTGGATTAATTAATGGCTTATCATGAGATAAATCAAATCTGAAGATATCATTTAGTTAAGATGCCGGGCTTAACAAAAGAGCGAAGTAAGATAGTTCTCTCCCAAAACCTGAAAATTATAATGAAGGGTTAAATACTCACACATAAAATGATAACAAGGTTCCAAAACAAAACAAAAGTATATTAAACTATATTTATAAAAGGTGTGATATACAGGGTGTTTGGTAACAGGATGCAAAGTTGAAAGGAGGTGATAGCTTAGGCCATTTAGACCATTTTAAGCGATATATGATGACCTATTATGTTCCTAAACCACTTGATATTTTTGTACATGTTTCGTACAACGTTTCCCTAAGATGTTAATGTTCCAAACTGTTTTTTTCTTGTATTTTTATATTGAAACATTCCCCGTCGACCTAAATGTCGACTGTCATTGCTCAACGCCGATAATCCGGGGACGCAAACATCATCAAAGGGCTGTCTGGTGATTGGGCACGATCCGGGGACACACCTGGCCCCCTCTCTAAGCGAGGGCCCCAAACAAAGGAGTTTGGTGGCCCTAGTTATAAGTTCGAGCGGAAAAATCTAGAAAACTTGCCTATTGCTGGGAGTTTAATATTTTCTATTTTACTTAATTTTATTTCGATTTCACTCTAACTTACTGTAATGTAATGTAAATTGTTGGTAAGAATATTTATCTACAGTACGTAAAGATATGAAACAGTAGGAATTGAACAAATATTACGAACTAAAACTTAACTAAACTAATTAAATGTTAATATAAAACTAAAAATCTATTAAATTAAAAAAGTTTGGAAAAATTGCTTGTACACGAATATCCTACTGACGCTCAGAGACTGATACGATGTTTTTTCAAAGTCAACAGCGTTTCAATTGAAGTCCATTTATACTCGAAATAAGAATGGTGACATACAACAACAGTTGCGGCCAGCAATTCAATGAATATTATGTGTTTATAAAAAGTTTTGAACTCTCCACTCGTTCAAAACTTTTTATAATATTTTTTTGTCTTACTACAACACAAATATAATACCATGAAATATACACGACAGGAGTGAGTTCTATTCTTGTTCAAATTTCACAGCTGTTTTCGTAAGCAGTTATACATAATTTAACCAATTTATTACCAACTAGAAGGCACCCGCAACTTCGTTCGCGGAGGAGGAAAAGTCATAACCCCTCTTTTTTTCTTCAGCGGGGTCGGGTAAAAAGTATCCTATAACCATCTGAAGGATAAAATAAAAAATATATATTTTTCGCTTCAGTGACCTTAAAATAGTCCCTTACGATAGTTTTTTTATTAAATATCTTCAATGTACAGACATCGAATTTTTACAACATTATAATAGCATAGATATTTAGCTGTAGCTTCTGCCTTGGACCACACCCCGAGCGTCAGGTGCGTACTATTGTCTACGCGAGCACTTGAATCCTTGATGCGCAGGATTGAGTTTTGAGCTTTTAGCGGTTCTCCCTCTGAGGCATTTAGCTAGAACTGTCGCTATGATGGTATTAGCTAAGCTACGTACATCCTAGTTAGTCTGTCAGACTGCTTGATATAGTAGGCTATGGAATACAGGAGAAATTACGTTACTTAGCTGTGTTTGATCGATGTCTAAGATGGACAAACATGGTGCGTGTATGAATATTAAATGTGTTCTATCTCTGTGACGGTATGGTATTAGCTAAGCTGCATTCTAGTAAGTTTGCGAGTTTCATACGCTATGCCGTGGAATGAAAGAAAAATAATGTCACTTATAGCTGTGTCTGATAGACGTGTAGATAGACTAACATACAGTGCGGGTAGGAGTATTAAATGCAATGATCTGTTTCTACTTCTGAGACATTTAACTAGAACTTTCGTTGTGACGATATAGCGTCAGCTATACTACATTCTTATTGGTCTGTCAGTTTCACAGAGTACATACATACATACATACAATCACGCCATTTTCTCATTACGGGGTAGGCTGAGACTACCTCATTCCACTTGCTACGTACGGTCCTGGCATACAACTGCCGCTTCATCAACATTCATTAATCTCTTCATTATGTGCTGTCACAACCATTTCGCTTCGTCTCATTCACACACAGAATATCAATATTTCTCGCATCCATCATCTGACATACTTCATCTATTTTATCATTCATTCCTCCCCTTACATTTAACGTAGCAAAGCGGCTCTACATAGCCCACTCTTCGCTCTCGTTGGTACCGAGACGTGATGGGTTGCGAACCACATCGCCGCCATTTGCGTTCCCACGAGCAGCTAGGGATAAAATATTCGAACCCAGCAGAGCCCCGCATACCAGGTAAGGGTTTGCTTTATTCTAACGACTATACTCGCCTCTAGCCACGCCTCAATCCATCGGCACGGTATACCTTGGATTGGCGGAATTAGAGGAAGGATAACAGGGTAGAGAAAGTAATTGTACGAATTTAGACAGGAGCAAGGGTTAAAGGATACTACTGTCTCGGAAGACTATGTATGAGCCAGTAGCAGTTCGGGGAGCCAGGGTCACATACGCGTTTACCATAACAAAAATGCCGGAAAGGCAACTTCGTATGAGTATCCCTGACTCTTCGTATCAGTATCACAGAGTAGGCTGTGGGATATAGAAGAAATCGCGTTTAAATGCAAGAATCAATCGTATCTCCCACATTAAGTTACAACTGTCGCTGACATTGTATGGTAAGCCGCGTTCTAGTCAGGCTGTCAGACAGCTTGATAGAGTCAGTGACAGGAACACTGTAAAAATTACGCTGATAAGCTCTGTTTGATTTCTTTATGGTTGATGGTTGTCTATAGGTATGTAGATGGACGAGAATAAAGTGTGTATGAGTATTAAATGCGAGGATCCATCCTACATCTCATATTAAGTTGGAGCTGTCGCTGACGGTATAGTACAGTCAGCTGCAGAGTGAAGTGACCGCTCTGCCATACAATACATATGGCAGGGAGTCACGTTACTCTGCAGCTGACCGTACTGGCTAAGTTACATTCTAGTCAGACTGTCAGGGTCTGGTCAAATTATGTGTTGAGATGTGTTTAATGGATGTCTAAATGCTTAAATAGCGCGTTGGTGAATGAAGGTTAAATTTAAATATAAATTTTACTCCTGAAAAGGTTACCTAGTATAAATAAAACAATTTAACGGATTATATCGCGTATATTATCTCATTTGAGTTCCCGACGTTTCGGAGGCTTCTATTCGAATGAGATAATATACGCGATGTAATCCGTTAAATTGTTTTATTTAAATGAGCAATAATTGCGGAAACAGAAGAAAATAGTAGGTGACCTAGTAGGTCTGTTTCTAAGTTACACAAGTAATAGTCAAAATGATGAAAAACCTCGACAAAAAAATTTCAAACACATTTTCAACCACTCGATCAACTCACCCTTTAAAAAAGTCAAAGTTAGTTCATCCTACGGTATTTTTAGGTCACAGAATCGAAAAATATTATGTTTGTTTTTGTGTGTATGTATGTTTGTATGTGATGTTGTGGCTTCATCACGCCTGAATAAAAGGATTTCAACTATTTTTGGTAGGTACACGAGTAGCTGCGCGCATCCACAGATGGTTACCTATAACTTACATCTTTCTTGAATACGCTGAAGCAAAAGTGAGGGTTATGCCTTTTCCTTATGTATTCTATACTAGAAGGTACCCGCAACTTTGTTCACGGAGGAGGAAATAGCCATAAACCTCTTTTTTTCACCGTAGTGGAGTAAAAAGTATCCTATAACTATCTGTGGATATCCTATAAACCAGCTAACCATGTACAAAACAAAGTTGAAAGCCGTTTAGCCGTTTTGGCATGATGAAGCCACAACGACACATACAAACATACAAAATACCCAAAAAAGAAACTCAATTCAGTAACCTTCCAATAGTCTGCATCTCTTTTTTACACTTTTGCAAATTATACCTACAATGTAATGTGCAGTAAAAAAATAAAAATATGGAAATAAATATTTTCCACAGACAGATCAAGGTGGAGTTTTTCTCATGAGCGTATTTATCAACGTTCTTTTATATGTTATTAGTATATGTTTGAGGAAAATAATCAGAAATGTAATATTATTACGATTGAGTCCAAAGGCTCATTAGTGTATCATTATCATGTTCATATTTATGAATTCGTTTCGCTCGTAATGAAGCGAATATTAAGATGTGATAATAATTCGGTCACGTTTTGTGGATGACATACGTAGCACATATTTCTTCACATGTGCTTGTTGTTTTCATACAAGTATCTATATATGTTATAACGGACTCGGAGACAATATATTTACATCTCCCTTTAAAGTGTGCTCAGATATTTGTCCGTTGCGTTAATATTGCTATGAACAATAATATTGATAGCCAGATTGTGAATGTTTTCCTGTTACTTGTGAAATCAGACATATAACAGGGTGCTCGAGGCCTACTTGCAGAATAAATTGTAAAAAATTTAATGTATTGAATCATTGTAATTCGACATAATCCAAGTGTCCTCATACTAGCTTAATAATGTCTTGTCTACACGGGCTGTTGTGTCGAGTTAGCACTTAGTTTAAGTTTAGTTATACTGCTTCTGTCCGTGAGTTCCTGTAATTGGCTTTTTTTTCTATCGTAATTCTATTTAAGTTATGTAAAACTGTTGGTTCTCCAAATAAATATAAATATAGTAAATATAAAGTTTTAGATATAGATTTGAATAGGAATCCCTTATTATTATTTTGTAGAAGATGAATTATCCAAAACTTACCTACAAGTGTTCTTTTACCGTTAAATAAGGTAATAAATCTATAAGCTAGCACTTATAGGATTACGTTTGGTATCAAAAGTGTATTTTCGACTCTAGAGTCGACGTTTGCTAAAGTATTTGAAACAAGATAAAGCTAGGTAATAACTTGTTTAGGTAATACTTCGACAGGGAGCTACATATTTCTTTTCGAATTGGAAAAAAAACTGGCAATTTTTTTGTATATATTAAAGTGTAAATTAATGTGAATAAAAGTATAATTGAAATTAATCTAAAGACAGCGGGGGCGGGTATGAAGTGGCTATGAGCATGGGAGTGTCTTTTTTTATGACATACGAGGCAAACGAGCAGACGGATCGCCTGATGGTAAGCGGTCACCGTCGCCCATAGACACCTGCAACACCAGAGGAGTCACAAGTACGTTGCCGGCCTTTCAGGTGGGAGTACGCTCTTTTATTTAAAGTTTGAATGTCGCATCGGTCCGGAAATACTGCAGGCGGCAATCTTTTCCATAGTTCAGATGTGCGAGGCAGGAAATTTCTAGAAAAACGCACAGTTGTGGACTGCCAACTATCTAAGTGGTGAGGGTGGATGTCACAAAAGAACTTGTCAAGCTATAGTGTACCTATAATATTAAAGGTCTTGTATAGATAGTTACGCTGTAGTAATTTATCTTATTAACTTTAATGTAGTAAAGAAAGCGTTAAAAGTTCAGTAAATCGCCTCAGTGAATCACTTAAACACGTAATTAATGAGGAAAACTCATAAAAGCGTCTTGATTTCGC
Organism: Hedya salicella; assembly: GCA_905404275.2. NCBI lineage: Eukaryota > Metazoa > Arthropoda > Insecta > Lepidoptera > Tortricidae > Hedya > Hedya salicella. The sequence continues at coordinate 5,801,022 of FR990100.1, forward strand.
CACAATTGGATATAAATCAAACCGTTCAGCCCACCTGGCCCATAAGTTGCCATGGATTCGTTCCCCGTATCATTTAGCTAATGCAATAATGTACAATCGAACGATTTGCCACTCCCATTACAGTACACTTTTAAATGTGAATTACGAATGGTGTTTTATGCGATTGTTACATAATGTATGCCTTTTCAGTCGAGTACCGCGAAGGTACGAGACTTAACAATCTAATTATATATCTACTGTATACAATACTTCTTCTACGAGTAACTCATAAACTACAATAAATGAAACACAGCTATAAAAATAATTGCAATTTGATTTATTGAATATTTTCAGAAATAATCGATCCTAAAATTGCATAAATTGTGTATGAAATTTATTAAAATTATTTCTAACATGTTTGGATATACAGGTTTTTACTCAACAAAAGCAGGTAAGTGCCATGAATTTGAACATTTTTTCACTTCGTATTTTTTGAATGAAAGTGCATTTTTTGTCAACAGTTGCGGAACCCTACACTGAGCATGCTCTTGGCCGGTTTTTTAAGTAGCTTAAAGTGTGACCTACTTAAATAATTACACACTATAGGTACCTTCATACATATTTCATACTTACTCTCCGCTATTACTTCGTATCTTTGAAAGATAACTGCGTTTAATTCATCACTTCCATACCGTTTATTATTCAGGTTATTTCTCTATTTGTGCTTACAAATCTCAGTTATTAAAGCCCTCCATTCACGAGAAAAATGCTGAATGGGAGCAAACAAAACCTAATTGGGTGATAATCTCCTTTGTGTCTGCCGCTGAAGTCCGCGAATGGCTGGAAAATGCGGATAATGCTTTATTCTTGGTTCTTTTCTTAGAATATGAGTTATCTTACCATTGCAAATGAAATGAGATAATATATTTTTAGTTCTTAAGTTTGTAATCTGAAAAATATGGAGCTTCTGAACTTAAATTGTTAGTACCATTCTCATGCCTGACATAGTGTTTGATTTATAGATTTGTAATTTTTTTAACCGACTCCCAAACGGAGGATGGATCGCAGATCGTTTTTGTTTGTTGCTTTTTTATGGTTTACAAAAAAAAAAAAACCACTGATTTTGAAAACTATCTTTTTGTAAGAAAGGAAATAACTCCAAGTTGGTCCCATATAATTTTGGTGAAAATCGAAGGAACTCTTCAAATAGCATCTACATATAGCAATTTTGGTATTTAAATAATAAACAAATTAATTATAATTTCTTCACCAATTTATATTTTCTGAAAACAAGGAAGACCACAAAAGGTTATCGGAACCCCTCAATATTTTTACTTTCTTCCTCACGCAGTATTTTTAGTATTTTTTTTTTGGATTCGGTTTTTACATAATATACTTATTACGAAGCATGGAATTAAAATACTTTTTTGCATAGAGAAAGAATAAGCAAAGGTAAGTTGCTAAACACCCGAGGTGTGGTGTCAGGAAAATTATAACGGAAGCCGAAGCGTACGTATTTACTCATATTTAAAGAAAAAAGGTGGTTTTAAGCCTTTCCTTGGGCAACCCGGTGGGAATCGGTTTATATAGACGCCACGCCATTGCTAGACACTGCCTCAAGAAACCTCAATTCTTAACAATAGTGGATAGAGTACAAACAGCATTAAAACATTACCCTTTTAATTTCTTGTTTTCGTTTGCGTCTCATAGTCGGATAAAAAACAGGTGTGAGTTATTTGAATTAAGATTAGGACGATTGTCTTAGTGGGGCAGCGTGGGACGGCCCCCGACTAGGTGGACGGATGACCTCGTAAGAGTTGCGGGGAGTCGTTGGATGCGGTCTGCGCAGCATCGCACCCTGTGGCGAGCTATAGGGGAGGTCTATGTTCAGCAGTGGACGTCCGTGGCTGATATATATTGATTGTCTTAGTGGATTCAATAAGAGTGACAACGGGTACTTTATTTTAGAAAATGGCTCACTTTCTGAAGGTAAATGAAGTCGTGAAAAACTAGTACTATTATAAATATGATTTTAAAACAAAAGACTAACAGGAGAGCTTCTAAGGGCTTTTCTTCTGTTCAGATATAATAATTTCCTTTATCTCTAGTAGACTTAGCCTGTAAAAGTATAATATTTCAAGGATAAACTTTCAAATTTGATTACATTAACCCCATACAAAAGTGAGTGTAGCAACTTAATTCTGAATGAACCGCCATCACCCCTTTAAGAAGATATGGACAAATTCTTACCGCAAAATCTAATTTCGGTGGTTCACGAAGCATTAATATCTGAGCTCAAACTACCCTCGTTAATTAAACTCAGTGATCAGATAGTCACCCTCAAAGAAGCGTTTCTTTAGACGTGTCGTTTTGTCAGATTGACACCGGGATATAGGAGAATATAATAGGCGAAGTAATGTAATACCGGATTATAAAAAATTGATACGGTGAGGGTAGCCACAAGAACCGTTGGACTGAAATAACAGCTTATTTCATTGCTTAGTGTGATGAGTGATGAAACAAAGTTAAAAATTCAATATTATTGTAAGTATTGGCACTAAGCATAGAAGATAAGATTGCTTGATATTTGAATTTGAACAATAAGGGTGACAAAACTTTTTTATTTTAATAAAGAAAAAAAAACTTGTTGGCTATTGAGATATTTGGGAGTTTTCAACAGTATAAATACCCCGTTTTTATGAAAAGTAGAAAAGTTACCGGTCCTCATACACAAAAAGTTTTATCTCACCGTATCTTGTCCTATCAATAATCAAAAAAATATCACTGGTTGGTTGGTCCTATACCTACTCCAATTAGGGTTATCTGAAATAGAAAAAAAGCTTTTAGCTAGCGATGCACTGGGAGAGCCCTAACTAGGTACGACCACTTTGTGGTTAGGTGACCACTTTTTTATAGAGGGCTTGTACTGTGATATATACTTTCGAACATTTATTGAAAAATAGACCGACGAACTTTTTCTGACAGTGCTATTAGTTTTCGTTGGTTGCCAGCGTATTTCAGATCGGCTTGATTCCTTGGCACTGGCAGAGACGTAGCCATGCTCTGCATTTTCTATCGTTGGTATAACGGAGAGTACTCTTATTCGGACTGATCCCTGCCGCGTCTTTGTGCCATCGTCCTGCACGACGATATTTCCATCCTCACCACTTAGATGGTTGGCAGTCTACAACTATGCCTTTTGCTAGAAATATCTTCTGCGATTATCTCCTGCAGTATTTCCGGACCGATGCGGCCCCCAAGCTTTCAAAAGAGAGCGTACTTCCGCCTGGAAGGCCGGCAACGCACTTGTGATTCCTCTGCTGTTGCAGGTGTACCTATATGGGCGACGGTGATCGCTTACGATGAGGCGATCCGCCTGCTCGTTTGCCCCCTATAACATAAAAAAGTGTCAATATAATCAATTGACTTTGATTTTAAATGTGGGTACCACAATGTTTATATAAATAAAATACAACAATCAATTGCAACTAGCTAGTAATTTTAGGCTTTCAGAAACCTGCATTGTGGAGTGAACGACTATGTATAATTTAATCAATAGATAGCCAAAATAGCGACGGAGGGCAGACACATAAATCGGGCATCACGCTAAAGTTGGTCGCGTTGGGTGCCAACAATCGCCCGCATATTAATTGAATCGGAAGCACTTACAATGCATGTACATACAAGTTATTATGTTTATGTGGTTACAAACAGTCTATTGTACATATGTATATACAGATTTATAATTTAATTAATTACACAATTATACTACAGTAAATCTTATTCGAATCATATAGCAACAAAATTCCGTAAACATTCACATTTTTTTTTATCTCAAAATGTTTTAAAAACTGTCGAAAGATGTGCTTCACATTGATAGTTGCTAATTTTTTTTAGGTTCGGTATGAAGTGCTAGAATTTTTTTTTGTTATTTAACTATCAAGCTAAGTAGCGGCCTAACAAGACACCTATACTCCATATTTCTTCAATATATCGTTTTCGAGTAAAATGCCTAAGACATACACGGACGGACGTGACATGACGATACTATAAAGGTTCCGGGTTTTCTATTTTCGCTACGGAACCCTAAAAACTAGTTTGATCAAGACTAAAGAGTAAAGACAAGTTACTTGCACTCGATTAATTACTAACATCTACTTTTCGTCACCCACTTATTAGTAATCAATTCACCAAACGCGTAGGGTAGATGCCGCAATAGTAGACGCATAAATCAAAGTCGAGCATTAAATCTGGTCGCACTCCGCTCAGCCAACAATGCGACGTCCTGCGCCGTCGAAAACATCGGAAGTCACTTGCAATACCTGCGTTTCCATTACACTGGTTTGGTTTCACATTAACGGTTAAAAGAGTATTATTGAGTTCCCGTGTTCCACGATTTTTCAAAAAGAGGGTTTTTGTAAAGTGACCATAATATGAAAATAATTTATGAAAAAATATTAAGTCAATGTTCCAGTTCTCGATAGTGTCTCAGTAGTTGGTATCTTCACCTATAGGTCTTTGCAATAGAGTTGACAAGCAGTGTGTCAATAATGACTATTTAGAGTGTTTACCTTACCGCGTCAACATTGAATTCGTTGGGCATTGCAACATGTCTGCAGAAAATATGACAAAGTGGTATTTTCGTATTTGTAAGAAAGCAAATTAATATGTATTAAAAATATTGAAAAACCATGTAAAGGAAAATCCAGGAAAACTTTTTCGCTTAATTTTCCAACAGGATACCTTATATCTTATACTGCCTAAAAATACACAAACATTGACGAAAATTCAAATATTTTCCAGATACTTACTGTTGTAAAATCTCAAATCAGGACTTTACATGGGTAATTTACTAGATTTTGGATACGGATATTTGTTTAAGTGAAGTACAAAAGTAACTCGTGACATTTCTCACAAGATATGTATATTCAACCGCAAACTCTCCAGAAAATCCAAAATATTCACATAAAGGCTTCATTTAACTCTGCAATGGAAACAGTAGCACTTCACCGGCGTAATACTTTCAGCAAATATTCTGACGTGTATGAGACAAACCTCGGAGGGTGGATTAGACAGGGCTAAGTCGTGAAAAAATACACCACAGTCTAACTGCGACCCCTTATTACTTAGTCAGTAAGATTGATATACGTTTGATTTTGGCTTAGGTAGACGCAAACTTGCGTTGTCTATGGTGAAATATGATAATCGCGGCTGATGATGGCATTCATAGTTCGAAGGGAAGTCTTATAGGTGAGGGGAAGAATTAGACGGCACTCGTAATCTGCAGACGAAGTCTGAAACCACAAAGCCTAGCTCTGAAAAGGAGTATATGCCGTTAGATTCAATGTATAGTTAGACTATCTTACTGCAGGGCATGAAACCGCGAGCTATAGCTATGAAAAGAAGTATGTGCTGTTAAAACCAAGGTGCAGTTAGGCTCTTTTGTTGCGTTGGTGTAGAGAGTGTTGAGTTGCGGTAAGTCGGCGAGATCAGGTGTTGAGGTATTGGATTTTGTAAGCCGCAAGGCGTGTAATCAAATATTTTATAAGTTAATGCAATTGGTTGCAGTGAGTTGACGTATCAAATGTCGGCTTTTACCCGAGTTGAAAAAGATAAGATTCGCAGATCGACTGAATTTGTTATGATTATTTAGGAAATGGAATGCCAGTCAGTAAAATGATACCGGAAACCTTAATTTAATGGAAGACGTGAACCACCTGGCCTCGCACGTGGCGATGGCAAGAGACCCGACGGGATGACTCTCATACCCTGGCAGTTAGGACGGCTCCTTGTCTGGGAAGCCACTATGGCACCACAGGGCAGCGAACTGGGAGACGCCATAGGTTGGTTATGTTTGTTTAATTTTTGTAATTTATAATCGTTGTTCTTAATTTGTTATACCTCCATTTGTGTGTTACTAAATTATAACATATGGAAATTTTGAACTCAATTTACGCAGAATCTAGTAGCTCTGCTACCTGCTTCTCAAAACTGAGACAAATTTTTGTACAATATTTTATTGTTGCGATTTTTCGTACATAACATAACATAACATACGAAAAGTAACGGTAATGAGTAATGACCGACCACAAAAAAAGAAATCAAAACAGTTCATCCGTTCATGAGCCACGATGCAAACAAACATACACAGAAACGCAGTTATAAGGACACACATCTCTGTGACCCACACCTGACTTTCTTTTTTAGTTGAGGTTCAAAAGGAACTGCAAAAGCAAGTATCTAGCCGATGCAGGTACGATGATGTACCAGGATGCCATAAATGACCAGATAATGTTCGTAGATTATGTACAAAGTGCGTCGGGCTACCATTACGTCATGATACATTAGAATTGCCTATTTATTAGGTTAATGGGTAGATTATTATTGAAATAAAACAATTTAACGGATTATATCGCGTATAATCCGTTAAATTGTTTTATTTCAATGAGTAATAATCGCGGAAACAGAAGAAAATATTAGATTATTATTGTTATATGTTGGTAATTTTTATTGTTGTTATTCAGTCCCGTAATTTAGGAGATTATAGTGACAGTGTTACTTAGAAAAATGCTTATAATCAAGTCTATTAACATATTGACCCGATGAGCCCATGAAAAATGGACCTACTCGTAACTATATATTGCCTGAAAAAAAAAGCGGCCAAATGCGAGTCGGACTCGCCCATGAAGGGTTCTGCAGCCGTTTATACAAAAAAATGCACTACAGATGAACAAAATACGATATGAAAAAAACTCTACCAAAAGAGCGTATCTCCCCGGCATTTACGTCCTGACGTCCTTTTGCTGAGAAGCGCAGTTTTTTGGCAATAACTTAAAAACGCTATGTCCGATCATATTGAAAACAATTTTCGTTGGAAGTACTAATTAAGTTTTATATTTGTAAATTTTTTCATATTTTTTCAACATACCGTTTAGAAAATAGGGCACAATTTTTGCTACTTTCGGAGCGAATATTTCGGAAAATATTCACTAAATCATTTTTTTTCTTAGAAACCTTAATGTTTTTAGAAGAACTGTCGAAATATATGCCACACATCGATATTTGCAGAAATATTTTTTTTCAGTTTTTTATTTTTTTTAAAAGAACTGCAAAACTCAGACCAAGAAAAAAAAGATACTATATTTAATATTTTCTTCTTTCAGATACTATACTACTAAGATTTTCGTAGCACTACGGACATATTAATTTGCTATGAGCAGAGCGCCAAGCTAGCAGGTTCCTGGTAAAAAGTATTAAAAATAAACTATAAAACACGAAGTTTCAAGCGATCCAGACACGAAGATGTACCAGGATACCAGAAATGCCCGGAGCATGTTCGTAGATAACGTACATAGCGCAGAGTTGCAGCGCGCGCCTCGGCCCGGCCGCATCGCTCGTGCATTCCCGAACGGCGTCCACGTTACATCTGCTATTCTGTCATGCACATTACAATAGGATACATGCATGATTTTTTTTATCGCTGCACGTCACAGTGCACTCCGGCCATATAAACTCCATATTAAATTCTGTTTTGCAAGGAAGGGATAGAATGAAATGTTTGATGGCTTGTATTTTGGTTATTTTTATAGTTATTCGAAAAATGATTTTTGTCTTCTGTTTGTTATATGAATGAGCTTTTAATAAAGCAAAATTAAAAATTCATGCATATTCCCTATTGCCTATTTGCAGGTTATGATGCCACCTAAAATTTCTGTGTCTATCCCTTTTTAATGAAATGTGGAACGCATGGAGTATAGAAAAGGTAAGGAAGCAGTAAATAATACATTTCAAATCCTTCCAGAATGGGGTTAGAGTATTAAGATAGTGTGAACTCGACAATTATCGAAATGCTACTCTTTCGTTCTTCTTCTGATGAATTTATGCTACTTTCAGCGCGATTATATCCGATAACATTCACCGAATCAAAAAATAATTTTAGAAACCTCAAAGTGTTTTTAAAATAACTGTCGTAATATGTGCCATACGATGATGTTTGCTGAAAAAAAGATTTTTCAGCTTCGGTTACATATGTGGAGTGCCCCCCATATATATATTTTTTATTATTTAACTACCAAAAAAAGTAGCGGCTTATTTATACAAGACACCTATACTCTAAATTTCATCAATATACATCTTGTTGTTTAAAATGCCCGTGGCATACGGACGGACGGACATGATGATAGTATAATGAGACTATCCTGTAATATTTATTTATTTATTTATTTATTTTTCTTTATATAAGGGTTCCTTTTTTGTCATTTAGGCCATATATTTACGTGGGTAAAGTTACAGAGTTCTTAATCACGGTAAAGTGACATAATATTTCATACTTTGGCAGATGGGAAAGCGTCCGCATTGGTTTAATGTTCTAAGGTGGCCAGATCTCAACCACACTCACATAAATGTACCAACAAATCGAATCTTCCTTATGCTGAAGGTTAAAACCGGATTAATATTATATGTTACTAAATGAATATTTTAGTTTCAAGTTTTGCTACACTATCGCATTGGATAACTGTTAGGATAGGGTTAGGTATAAAAAAAATAGTACCATCGTTCCGGCCATGCGCCACGTGTTGCTATGAGATGAAAATTGACGAATGTTGCCAATAAAAATCATCATTTAAATGAAAAAGTATAATAGCCATAGTAATAATACGATAGGTATTTACTTTAAAAGTAATTTTGAGTAAGTGATTGCAGCTTAAACACGTTACCTGCGGATATTAGGGGTGTTTAGCGGTTAAATTGCCTCTTAAACGGATTACTGTGACGTATTATGACGGAGCAGGAAGCTTTGCGGAGATTAACCGCCTTACAAGTGTTTATAACGGCCGCAAAACGGCTATGATACGGGTAGCCTACATTTGGATACATATACTAACTCTTGTTTAGATTAACAGTAATAGGCTATAACAATATTGGTGAAAAAAGTCCTTCCATCTCATAAAAACTCTCCGATATAAAAATGTTAAAATCACATTTTTGGATTTTCCCAAAAAATGCTTCATAATAAAGCCAGCTTAGTGAAGTCACACGGTTAGTACTTTGTATGGGGAATTTCGAAAAGGCTTCAGTACCATAGACCACATACACACGCTGCGGCAGGTTATACAGAAAACCTAGGAGTATAATCTGCTACTTTGCTTAGCGTTTGTGGACTATGAGAAGGCCTGTGATTCCGTCGAGACATGCAGTACTGCAGTCGCTCCAGCGATGCCGGATTGACAGTCGGTATATCGATGTGCTGAGGAGTGTGTACAACAACACCAGTATGTCGGTCCGAGTACAAGACCAGATTACGGAGGCGATCCCGTTGCAGAGAGGTGTGAGACAAGGAGATGTAATATCTCCGAAACTCTTCACCAACGCAATGGAAGACGCCTTCAAGCTCTTGGATTGGCAAGGATTCGGCAGTACATCACGCACCTTCGACGATATCGTCGTCATGGCAGAGACGCTGGAAGATCTCGGTATGATGCTCGAAGATCTCAACAGAGTATCCCAACAGGTGGGCCTTAAGATGAACTTGGACAAGACGAAGATCATGTCGAATGTCCATGTAGCGCCCACCCCAGTATTAGTTGGTAAATCGGTCCTCGAAGTTGTCGACGACTACGTCTATCTAGGACAAACAATCCAGTTAGGCAGGTCCAACTTCGAGAAGAGATCAATCGACGGATCCAACTCGGATGGGCAGCGTTTGGGAAACTGCGAAGTGTCTTCTCGTCCAGCATATCTCTGTGCTTGCAGACGAAAGTCTTCAACCAGTGCGTATTACCGGTGATGACCTACGGAGCCGAGACGTGGTCTCTGACTATGGGCCTCTTTAGGAAGCTCACAGTCACTCAGCGAGCTATTGAAAGGGCTATGCTCAGGATATCTCTACGGGATCGAATCAGGAATGAGGAGATCCTTAGACGAACCAATGTCACCGACATAGCAAACAGGGTAAGCAAACTGAAGTGGCAATGGGCAGGGCACATAGTTCGAGAGTGGAGACCGCGAACCGGCAAGTGCAGCGAGGGAAGGCCACCTGCAAGGTGGTCCGACAACCTGGCTAGGGTTGCGAGGGCTCGCTGGATGCGGGTCGCCTCTATCCGGCCCATGTGGAAATCTATTGAGGACGCCTGTGTCCAGCAGTGGACGTCCTATGGCTGAAATGATGATGATGATGGGGACTTCGAGACTTTTATTCTGCAGCTATGTTAAAACTTGCGTTTATCGAAATGAAATTATTAGTTCTAAATATTGTGATACTTTAAAAAAGGACTTTCCTACCCAACTTTAAGAGTCCCCAGTAAGCTCGGTTCTCCATACAAACGTAGTTACACACTCATTTTAAAACGGCTAGCTAGTTTCCTCTGAAACTTTGTACTTAGAATAAGTTAAGGTATATGCAGGCCTGTAATTAGTTAATGTAACTTCAGATACTATAGTAAAAAAAATACAGTGAATTTAAGTTTTTCATACAAAACTTGTTTTTGCTGTATTTCGTTTGTTTTATAAAGTGAAGCCATATAAACTAGTTATAGGTCTAGATATACCTCATGTCATTGTATATGCAAAATTTCGTTACAATCCAACACGTAGAACGAAACTCCGTTTGTAAGGGTAGGTGAAATTCGGCCGAGCTTGCTGGGGACTCTTAAGGGCTCATTAAAAAAAAATACACGTAAGATATCGTACTCAAAATTTTAATGAAGACCCTTGTTTTGCTTGTTGGATCAAGGTCTTATATAATTTTTACAAATTTTGAGATCAGGCAAAATCGCTATTCGTAAACAAAAAACCTTCTAGAAAAACGCTGATTATTTACAAACGGGTGAACGAATTTTCTTAAACCTCAGCTAAGAATAAGATGTCTCACAAGATGTATGTCAGCTGAGATGGCAGGTGAAAAAACGTGCAATGGACAAAGGCCTCTCCAAAGATTTCTCCTATGACCGGCCTATGCTACCCGCATCCCGCGCACGTCCTTTTATCCTAAAGATCTATGTGAGATGAGATAATTACAGGAGAAATACGTTCATTGCTGGACAAAGGTCTCGCTAAAGATCTCCACGATGATGATGATTGTGCTACCGGGTGGGGTAGCACAATCATCATCATCGTCCGGCTTCCTGTAATCCTCACAAGATCTATGGCCTTCATGTGGATGTCGTTCAACCTGTATAACTGCCGGGAAACTAATGCAATCACAACTCAAAGACGTAGTGAATAATTCCTGGGTTATTCTTCAGTTGGCGGCCTGGTTCACATAAGCCAGTAATTCGATTAGAACTCCTTGGTATCGTCGCGTACAAAAGTCCAGTCAAACAGGTCACAGGTTTCTTGCAGGTATTATAGTTAGTCTTGTTAGTAGGAAGAAGTGGGAACCCTACTTTGATTTTGAAAACATTGGTACAATAATTGACGGCAGAGTAAGATCTGGTCTTAGGGCAGTGGTGTGTACAGGGTTTTTAGCCAAGGTAGGCAGTTAAAATGTTATGGTCACATGGGTGCGCAGTTACTCTGTGCCTATATGGAGCCATGGTCATCCAGGTTAGGCAGTGCCTCTATGTCTATATGGGCCGCATGCCCCTGTCTTAATACCAACAGTTATCCCGTCAGGGATATCGTTCACAAGGTATCCCGTCCACCAGCTATCCCGCCTTATCCAGTAAGGAACATTTTCATTCCGAAGAACTTGCTTTTCAAATTTTTCCACAATTTTTTACAAAAATGTGGCCAAATTTGGTTTTCTTTTTGTTACGGGACTGTTTCATCAATATGTAATACTTAAAAATATTTCATAATAAAAAAAATATATCACTTTTATTAGCGACTGTAGTCTCTTGCTCCAAGAAAAACAGCAGAAAAGACGAACTACACAGGCTTCATAAGTTATCGACGCCCGGTATAACACCGCTATATTACGGGTTAAGCCATACACACACTCGCGTGCCGACACTGAATCGGGACTTGAGTTAAAAGACTGGAGATTAATAAAACTATTTTAACGAAATAATTGACTAATGAAAAATAAACTGACTCCAACTTGGAGATGTAAGCTTTCTAATAATAGTCTTTAAAATTGGTAAATGAAGTAAAAAATTATGCGTAATATATAAAAAAATATACACGTTGGCTTGAGAACCTCGTATCTTTTCTTTCGTTCGTTAAAAAAAGTCAGAGTCTTCTACATTCATAAACATAAATCTTGGCAGACATCATCACGCTCCCATAATCCTTTATGATTGTATCACAAGAATCAACGTAATCTTCGAAATTCCTATGAAATTGTAGCTACGGACAGTAGTTAAGAGTTCTCCATACAAACGTAGTTACGCTCTCATTTCAAAACGACTAGCTAGTTTACTCTAAAAATGTGTACTTAGACTAAGTTAGGGTATATCAGGCCTGTAATTGGTTTATGTAGCTTCAGATACCGATAAATGAGAACGAAACTCCATTTGTATGAGAAGGTGAAATTCGGCCAAGCTTGCCGGGGACTCTTAAGTAGATATATTTGCAGGGGTTTAATTCGGGGTATAGATGTGATCAAAACGGGAAACTGAAAAATATTTCAGGTTCAGGAGATTATGTCCAAAGGGTCATAATCTCATTTTAAAAGCGAATTCTTGAACGTCAGCCACCAATACTTTACATTAGCGATATAGCATGTTACAAGGTCTGAAGTTGGGCGATGGTCGGGTAAATGTAAAAAATAATTTAGGCTAGATTTAACCAAACTGGAATAAAGCTTACTCAATTAATTAAATTAATGCTAGGAATAAACTTAATTTCATATTGGTTGAATCGAACCTCATTTAGAAAAATTATGATCTTCCAAATCTAAATTGGATTATATCTCAAATAAGAACAACTGGGGCAATTGCGTCTATGGAATAAATGCGTGTTTTGAAGACGTCTTAGAAACGGAAGACTTTACATCGACTCTTACTCTCTTTGCATTAGTAACAGTGCCAAACATTAAACGGGGAAGTTAGGGGTAGTTGTAAAGTGTTTGGATACCGTCAAATGTTTAAAAGACGCATTTGTCCCATAGACGCAATTGTCCCAGTTAATAAAGATCAACTAAAAAGTAGACTAAGTACAACATTTATGCCATATAAACTGATACCAATTTGTCCGAACTCTAGAGGAGAGCATTGTTTGTTTTCAGTTCAGACTGAGCTCTCGGCGAAAACCGCAAGTCTGTACGCAGCTTAATATTACTATAACCGAGTAGACCTTTTCAGCTTTCAGCTGTATTACAGCCATTTATAGCGCTTCTGTACGCTTTTATGACTCCTAGGCATCGGTCTTTAATTCATTTCCAATACGCTGAGATCCTTTATGAGGGTTTAAATTTTAAAACCGGTCTTAACTAACTTTATTGAGCTTTTTTATGGGTTGATTAAGGAGTTATTATGCTTCTCTTCATGTTTTATGTGACTTTATAAAAAATAAGTACTTATACCTATTGGGTACAGTCGACTATAAAAAAATGTATTCACTTTTTCACCTCATTGAATTGTAAGGTTAGATTTATTATTAGAAGGTTACGTATGAAACAGACGGATATTATTGCAATCTCTATATACATCAGTACTCAAATTTGCGCCTGCGACATCTTTCGCGAAGGAAAAAACCATCACCTCTTTTTCATTAAGCGTTGGGGAGTAAAAAGTATCTATGGATGGTCAACTATTCCTGTACCTATATAATACATGGGCACAATTTGTCCAGCCGTTTTGAGATAAGGGGGGACATAAGATACAAACATAAAAATACATATTTTGAGGTGAGCTTGAAATAGCAGTGCTAAAACACAGCGTGTTAGTGTCCATTGGGACAGCTTGTAATTTTCCAAAGTGAGAGTTTCATATAAATTTCACTTAAGTTACAGAAGTTGTTTTAAATTTCTAAAACGTTTTTAAGCTATGGATTAACATATTATTCTGTTTTGTAATTTTTTTACTAGCATTTAGATGAAAGTAACCATGACAGAAACTTATGTGAAAGGTAACAAACATATAACGTTTCATTCAGAAACATTACAGATGTTTCTACAGCTGAAATGTTTCACAGTTTCGGCAAATTATAGAATGTTTCAGATATTGCCCCTCACTAACTGTACAAACACTTTTAGTGTATTAATATTTAAACTTTAGGTTTAGGCAGTATATTCACTTGACCTAATTTTAAAGTAAAATTTGCGCCTTAAGCGTATATTATACAAACTTGTACCCTATTCGTGACAACTAAGTCATCAATAGCTTCTAACAAGTACATTATACACGTTAACGAACTATGTTACCTGCTCACTTAAGCCATTAAGACATTTTCGGAATAACTTAATAAGTGTATTCATTTGTTCCACTTCGGGCCAAGGGTTCCATAAATAACGAACTAGGGTTCCATAAATATTAAGAATAAAGCAACCTGTTGTTCGTGCTCGCGTGTCGGAACCCCGAGTCTATTCGACCGCAGATTTGTGGCTAATCTTGTTGTAGGATAAATGGTAAAGTTTGTAATGAATCTTTTGATAATCCGTCGCAATGCTATCCTAATATCCAAATACTAATAGATAATATTATAAACGTTGGTACTGTATGTACGTTCCTCTTAATTTTAAAGACTACTGAACAGATCTCAACGAAACTATGCAGTAATGTTGTTTAGACATTAGAATAACACATACACAGGCTGTAAATTAAATCTGTATGCGGACGAAGTCACGGGCCACAGCTAGTTAGAAATAAATGTATTTATGTGAGGTATATGAAAAAAATATTTGGATTGGAAATATATGAACCTTTTTGATTTCCGTTAAATTCGACACGTTGCTCGGTACATTAACAGAAGCTACCTGGTATATTGCTTTTTGTTAATTTTTTTTTTGTTTTCATAATTTTCTATGTAACCTAGCTATGATTGTTATAACATAATTATGGCAACACGTCCTTGATTGAACATTTCTGACATTCGGGTGTTGTCAGGGAAGCTGAGGCAACACAACGACCAATAACAGATCTAGACCTGTAACTGTTATAACGTGACTATGGGAACGTCCTCGATGGGAATTTATTTGGTCGTTTCACATAACAGACAGTTCGGGAAAAGGCGGAACCAATCCGGACACCTATCGTCTTTCGGTTAGGCGAACTCTGCACATAATAAAAGAAAAAGTATGTAATGTTGAACGAACTCGCCTAAATAATCTCCTTGTAGCGAATAGCTATGAATTGACAAGTCTTTACAACCGAAATTTAAAAGATAAATACTAGTACAACGTAATGAAGGAACTTTTACACTGGTTGGGCCATTAAATTTATTTATTGAATATCTCAAAAATAGGAAGAATTAGAACACTAGTTTCTTCAAGAAATTAACTCTATTTGACCTGCAGAATCTTCCCTTAAAGTTATTGGAAATAAAAAAAAACACGGTGTATATATATTTTTACAACTCCGATTTTTTTTAGTTTTTTAAATAGTTCCATGAACGTAGGTATAAACATTATTTTTTCTTTTGATTTAGTGGATATTTTCGGAAATAATCGCTCCGAAAGTAGCATAAATTGTGTGTCCCCCCCTCTATTTTCTAAACGATGTGTCTAAAAAATATGAAAAAAATTACGAAGATAAAGCTTAATACATACTTTCAACGAAAATTGTTTTCAACATGATCGGATATACCGTTTTTGAATTATTGCCGAAAAGCGGCGCTTCTCAACTAAAGGACGTAAGTGCCGTGGAGATAAGCTTTTTTGCTAGTGCACTTTTTCATATCGCATTTTTTTCCATCAATAGGGCAGTTTTTCGTATGAACGGCTGCGGAACCCTACACTGAGCTGGTACGACATGCTCTTGGCCGGTTTTTTTGTAGTATTTTGAATCGAAGATAAGGATATTACCTTTGAACCGTACGAGTAAAAGGTATACAATTAAAAAATCACAAAGTGTGTTCAAGTATAGTTACGAAAAGAATAAACAATAAAAATAAAATAAAGTTACAAATTAAAGGGATTTCTTTTTTCTAACCTTTTTGTTACCGTGTAACGGAACTCTTCGTGCGCGAGTCTAGCTCGCACTTGGCCAGTGATTTAAAAGTCGGCTAATAAAATTACAAACAACTCGCACGCTTTAATTATAGTACCACAATAACTAGGTGTCGTGACGGTACAAAAAGGCTCAAACAAACCTTTTGTTAAGCTCGGTCACAAAAGGAGCAAACTCTTTCCGGTGTCACGCTACTACATTTTTCATTGATATTTACAGTTTTACAGCACTAGGGTCATTCGGTTACTGTTATAAAAGAACAACGACGCTGCTTCGAATCATTAGGGCACATGTGCGCTAAAGGTATCGGATTTCTTCCACCTTTTGGGTCTAAAATCCGAATGGTAAACACGATTAAGGCCACAATACAATGTTTCTGCGAAGTTTGATTTACTTAGAATTAAATCGTTTACTCGTAATTAACTCGCTAAAATTAATTTGCTTACAAAGAGATACGAGAAAGTTTTGTTTGTTGGCAAAAGTGTTTGTCTTTAGATATTCTGCTTTGTGTGATCGTTCCTATAAATAACGTGTATAGCCTGTTAATAACTATATACTGATATTGTCTACTATTTCAAAATGTATGTATAGTGAAATAAAAACGGCTAATATGATTATTTCATACAAGATGAAAATTGGAGTCTTGACCAGTAATATTTTTTTAGCACTTTGAGATGCGACCGTAGTTTAGTTAAATAAACCAAGTTATTAACCACTAACTTGATAAAACATGGTCTCTATCACTTTTTTTGAGGAACGAATGGGGATTGACGTTTCTTCGTGAAGGAGGTATGACATGATAAAAATTCTTGTTTATTTTTCACACTTGAAGATTAGTTATCAAACCGAGGCTAATACTCTTTGACACCAACGTTATCATTTCTGATCAGGACATCGATCTCATCCTGTATAGCCAGTATGGATTTATTTAAACTTTATTTCACAATATAAACGAAAGGCCATATGGTGGACTTAATTCCAAATGGCATTCGCTACCAGTCATCCATAGGGTCAGATATACATGAATTCGGTGCAGTCAAACCATATACTACTACTGTATTTGATTTCACTGCACTAAGTACTGAGAGAGTCATCCATAGGGTCAGATATACATGAAATTGGTGCAGTGAAACCATATACTACCACTGTATTTGATTTCACTGCACTAAGTACTGAGTGATAGAATCTTATAAACGAGGATAAACGTTGCTATTTTATTGATAAAATACACAAGCAAAGAGGTATTATTACGGTAATTTGCGTCCTGCTTGTGTTCATTATAATTGCCTGATGGACACGAACGCTTTCGCTATCGATTCCGGCCCATTACGTTCCTGACGCATACATTTCTGGGACGATGGTTTCTTGCCATCACACTTGGCCTCTCGTTTTCGATTCGCATAACGATTAACAGTTCAAAGCTTTGCTCCCCTTTCTGATTGTTGGCAACAGCATTTTTCCGTGACTTCACGATTCATTTCTGATCACGATTCTTAACTCACGCTGTATTATGTTTTATTTATTTATCTGTATGTTTTCTTGTGTTTCCGTGATTATCACTCATTGAAATAAAACAATTTAAACGGACAGAATATTTGAATCTCGCTGACTTTCAACAATAATGCGACCACCGAATTTAGAGCATTCCTTAGAAATGCTCATTAATGACATAATGATCTTTATTCTGTAAGTAGGCCGCAAGGGAATTTTTACGAGTCTGACTCTACGGCGTTTCCCAAGAGGAGACCACTGATGAGAAGAAAGCCGAAACAAACTCAACAGTCAGCCATTGTTTTGAAATAATATCCTTAATAAATATATCCTAAAATAAATAATCCTAAATATATGTTTTAAATATAAACTCAATGTGTAGTTCTCCAAGAAAACATATCAAAACTTATAAAAGTAGAAAAAAAAATAACAATAGAAGATAAAAAATTAAAATGTGTTTTTTTATTTTATTTAAAACAACTTGAGTACGCTTGATATAGTAATAGTAAATTATTTGGTTTCTGTTTTGGGCCTTTGGATCATTTAATTATTTCCAGTCTTGCAGACCTCATTCCAAATTAATGTCGCAGATGCTAGACCCAACTGTTTTTTTCGATGGGGCTGTAATATGAGGGGCGGTTCAAAGGATGCTGCGGCCGATGATGACGTCATAATCTGCGGAGCAATTTCACGCTGACTAAAACGTAAGGGGTGTTTTTGTTATAATTGTTTTTTGTTGAACATCTGGCGATCTAGCTAGCTTTAAGCTTATTTTTATATCTGGATTTGATTGTCATCCAATCTAAGTCCTTGAAAGTTTTCTCGTTGCTTATTCATGATTGTAGAAATAGGCAAAAAAGTCGTACTAGTATTTTCCTTTTCTTTGTGTTCCGTATGAATACTTTATTTTATTTTCACATAGACTATCATCCGACCACGTGTTTGTCGTTGTGGTGTGGTTGTGGTTTGTCTGAATAGACCCTTATCCTTTCATTTTTAAAATTAAACTAGAGATAACGCATGTAACCTTGTTAAATGATGCACATGGAATTTTTAGCTTTTTTGTAGGGATGTGTTGTCATCCAAATAATGTGGAGGTTGTTAAGTTGAAGCACTCACTAACTTACGTTATAAATGGGTTATGTATTTAAACTTCTTTATCATCTCGTTAAGGTCAAATGGGGCGATTGCGTCTATGGTAAAAATGCGTCTTTTGATGACGTTTTAGAAATGGAACACTTTCGATTCATTCATTCATTCATTCATTCGACACATCGACCTTGAGCTCTCTTTGAAATAGTAACAGTGTCAAATATTAAACAGGGAAGTTAGGGGTAGTTAGAATGTTTAAAAGACGCATTTGTCCCATAAACGCAATTATTCCTGCTGACAGCTACAGGGTAAATTGCTCATTATGGGTCACCCTCCGGTTACTGGCCAAATTGCAAGAGTATGATATGATAAAAATAGCCAAGGTCTAGATGAAGGAAATGTACTAAAATTATATTGTTACAATACTAACAACTGTATTTTGTTATAAAGGCCCCAGATTCTTTTTAATATTCGTGTATATTAAACGCCGGCAGAAGTTAGCCAGTAATTCAATAATCTGACCTGTTGGTCATTTACCCAATATGTAAATCCAATGTTTACTTTTGAGATAGTTTGAGACTCTAAAAAGGACATAGGATAGTTTTGGATTTCATACCGGAAGATTAACGGTTCCCAAGGGATAAATAAAATAGTAGCGTAATCATACGGTAAATATTCATGTCGTAAACATCATGTAACTGAAAACGACACGTTTATATCGACACGATACCCACTTGACGTTCAAAAGAGCGTCTTGTTTCCCCACAAGACTCTTTAGAACATCATAAAACCTCACTCTAAACGCTCTAACGACTCATCGAAAAATTCGAACAAAACGCAATCGACACCCTCGGAATTTAATCCGCAACTCTAAAACTCAATTTCAAGCGATAATCACTTCTAATTGTACCGCCGAAGGGCGGCATTTGCATAATTCCTGCGCCTGACCCGCGGGAACGTTTTATGACATCTGCATAAATAAATATAAATGCCGGCAAACGAGACTCCTTTGATACGGAACTACTATCGAGTTTGGGAGTTATCTCATACTTTTGAAGATATTTTGTGGCAGATTTTCGACGCGAGAAAGTTCTTCCACTGGTTTGTGATCCAGTTTCAGTGTCCAGATAGCGAGTGCCTTACAGGACGTTATAAGTTTTAAAATTTGCTTAGCATCGGTTTTTTAAAGTTTTAAAAGGAAGGCTTTAGAATAGATTTCATAGTTTTTCGTAAAAGTTAAGCATTTTAAGAGTTTTGAGATTTTCTCATATTTTGATCATGGCGAAACGCATTATAAATAATCATCCCTAAGGTATTTTACAAAAAACTATGTTGGGTGATTAAAATATATGAACATACAATATAAGTCTATCAATTATCCGTCAGAAAATAAACTTAAGTATTCTCTATGCATATATTTATCTATGCACATAATATGTAATTAGGTATTTCTAGGCTCTGAACAGTAATTCATGTGAGAAACTTCTCAAGATCTTAGACTATAGTTACTTGCTTTTTTATTAAAATGTACGTCAGTATTCTGTGTAATATAGTTCCGTATATATTACAATTTGCCCTAAATAGCTATACACGAACGAGGTACACAGACAAAGGCCCTTTACGTGTTGTACGATAATGCATAAAAGGAAACGCACGCTTCGCAATTTTCCCCGCCCTAGTTCCGACATTAACACGCAGAATAATTTTCTTTTAAATATAAATGCGAGCCCGCGGCATCTGGCGACAAAGTAAACATTCTATTGTGCGAGTATTAAGATGCACGAAAACCGGCCAAGTGCGAATCGGACTCGCGCACGAATGGTTCCGTGCAATTAAGTTTAGATATAAATACGAGGCCGTGGCGTCTGGGAACAAAGTAAATCAGTCTATTGTGCGTGTATTAAGATACCTACACGAAAACCGGCCAAGTGCAAATAGGAATAGCGCGCTTAGGGTTCTATGCAGCTAACTTTAGATATAACAGCGAGTTCGCGGCATTTGGCGACAAAGTAAACAGTCTATTGTGCGAGTATTAAGATGCACGAAAACCGGCCAAGTGCGAATCGGACTCGCGCACGAATGGTTCCGTGCAATTAAGTTTAGATATAAATACGAGGCCGTGGCGTCTGGGAACAAAGTAAATCAGTCTATTGTGCGTGTATTAAGATACCTACACGAAAACCGGCCAAGTGCAAATAGGAATAGCGCGCTTAGGGTTCTATGCAGCTAACTTTAGATATAACAGCGAGTTCGCGGCATTTGGCGACAAAGTAAACAGTCTATTGTGCGAGTATTAAGATGCACGAAAACCGGCCAAGTGCGAATTGGACTCGCGCACGAAGTGTTCCGTGCAACTAACCTTACAAATAAAGAACTTTAAATTTTCACAGAATGCGTACTATAGCGACTATAATGACACACGCTGTGTGAAAATATCAAATGCAATCCTGTTGCGGTTCAAAATATATTACGCTTATTTATAAATGCCTGAAAACATTTCTCGTACGGAATATATTCCCTTTAAAATAAATATATTATGGAATATATCCCCTATGGTAAATATCTTCTTTTATTTTTAATTTAATTTAATTTTTATTATTTGTTGTTAGAGCGGCGATCATTTTGCGAAAACTTGAAGTGTCTACGCATTAAGTTTCAAGAGTTCAGGCACTGTGACAGTCAGACAGCGGAGGCTTAGGGTTCGGTAGCCTTTGGTAACGGAACCCTAAAAAGTCCTGGCGAAAAGGCTGTATTGCAAATCGCGGGGTTGAACAAAGGAGCCCTCTTATTTGCGGTGTGCGCTATCGTTCCATCGGTCGCGGGGTGCTCTCGGTAAGGTAATCGCTGTCGATCTGACAATTAAGAGAAATAAAAAGGAAGGATATTTATTTACAAATAGAAATATTATTATTTCGACCATTCTGGAACCATAGATCGAGTTAAGATCGAGGTAAGTTTTGACGACACGTTTGACTGGACGTCCTGGGCTCGAATCCCGGCCAGGGCAAGTGTTTGTGTGATGAGCAGGAATGTTTGTTACTGGGTCTTCATTATTTAATGTGTATTTAAGTATCATAATTTATCTATAAATTATGTATACCAAGCAGGCCTATACCCGAAAAGGGGTTCCTTTATTAAACATACTAACAAAATAATAATAATTCATATACATATATAAGTATAACTAACACATCAAACAAGGTAGGTATAAGATAACTTTTATGTAATGTTCTCAATTATTGAAAAGGAAATAAAAAGGCTTTATTATTATTATTATATTATGTATATAATCGCCTAGTAGGTACAAGTTTTGTTTAGTTTGGGACTAGGTCGATTTGTATAAGATTGTCCCTGATATTTAAATTCTTATATTTATTTAACTTAATTGAATACGTTGCATCTAACAATGTGAAAATTAACAAGCATTCTTATAACACATTCTGTAAATTTTTATGTAAACTTTTATTTAACGACGACCATTTAATTAACCCAGAAGTAATGATCCCTGCGAACGGGCCCTGGGTTCAAATCTCAGTAAGGGAAAAATTTATGTGATGAAAATACATATTGGCGCCGGTATCTTTTAAATATTATGTCGTCATAACACAAGCTTTATTGATGGTACTAGTTTTGTAAAATTACCTTTGTTATCGCCGTCCTTTCATTCATCTCGCTCGCACCCTCATTCATAAAACCTCCTTTTCATATACATTATATCACCCGCACGCCTGCCAAAATAAATATAATAGGTTTAAAAAAAAAGAAGAAAAGAAGTATCTGTCTGAACTGACATATGGAAGAGACGGCTAGGAA
Source organism: Hedya salicella (assembly GCA_905404275.2). Lineage (NCBI taxonomy): Eukaryota > Metazoa > Arthropoda > Insecta > Lepidoptera > Tortricidae > Hedya > Hedya salicella. Next base: position 5,823,446 of record FR990100.1, read on the forward strand.
GAAAAAACCACAATTAAATTTTATATTAACGAAATAGACTGTGAGTTAAGTGGAAGAAGAAAGTGAACCACCGAAGGCGGCCGCCTAATCCTCGAAGTCTTGATAGAAGGTAAGGCGTGCCTCATTCTACATATTCATTTTCGCCAGGACCCATAGGGACCTTCGTCCCTACGGTCCATATAACCCGAGTTTTCGGGTGGTCCTTCGTCCCCGCGCCATCAACATTTAATATTTATTTACTGGTATTTAAAGCTATCGAAACTAATGTATCTAAACTATTGAAGCTTGCTCTTCTCTTCTTCACTTTGTATGATGATATATGTAACGTGATTTACTGGAGCCTAATTCGTGATTACAGGAACATAATTTTGAGAAGTTACCGAGAAGTTGTCGAAAATTGTATAATTCGCATGTTATGTATTTTAAACACAACTTATGTTGTTATTGAAAAAAAAAATGAATAAATAATTGAATTGAATTGGAGGGAGAGCGAGGGGAATGGAGGGGACTGGCGTTGTATCATAATAAGTTACCTTAATAACCGTTTCATTAAAAGTGTCTAATGCTGTGCACAAAATGTGAATTTCATTTTAAATTCAAATATCTTGTCAGTTGCGGGAGTTCAGGCCAAATCGGCGACTGTTTGACGTCGGCATTAAAACAGCGAAATGTCAATATTTGCCGGCAGAGCTTCGGCCCTCTCGGCAAACAGCTCTGCCGACCCGCCATTGTTACGCGACTGATTTGCGATGTTTAGATCACCTGCTTAGGCTGAGACATTGAGGGGTTCGAGCCCATCTCGTATCTATAGATCTACATTTATTTGCATATATCAAGATGTTTTCAAGTGTTCAGCATATTTTCAGGCTGCGCAGCCGTTGGGTAGGTATTATTACTTGCAGTAAAGACTATTAAAACCAGAGGACTGTCAGTACGATTGCAAGGAGATATTCTAGAAAAAACTTGATGATGCTTAAAAACTAGACACTTAACGATGGTATAATTGAATAAAGCAACATAGTATAGTAACAATTAGTTCGCAAATAGCTAATAATAAATAAATAGTAACATTTACATACTGAGTCACGGTTGCAAAGTTGAAATAATTCTTACACACAGATGGTGTTGTACATATCGGGAAACGGCTTTTTGTATGGAGATGGTCAGTCCTCTTGTTTTAATGGTCCTTGCTTACAGCTATTATAAAGTTTTAAAAATGAATCGGCTGTACATTGAAGATATTTTGAAAAATAGAAGTGATATGGTCTATTTTTATTTAAAAAAATTGAATCGGACTATTTGCAAGTAATTGAATAGAAAAATATTCTTTGTCCATTTGTGGGTTAATTTCAGAACGTTTGAACCGCACTCATTAGTGTCACCGCATTAATGGTCCCTTCTATTACAGATTCTAATGGCATTTTGAGATATTGTTTAGAGATTCAGTACCTCTACATGTATCTCATTCGAATCAGTAATAGAAGGCACCATTAATGCGGTGACACTAATGAGTGCGGTTGATATGCTCTGAAATTGACCCTTGTATGATTTGTACTATTTTTGTGTACACGGGTAACTGGGTATTCGCATATGGTTAAAGGATACTTTTTATTTGACTACGTTGAAGAAAAGGGTTATATTTTTTGGTCATAGGACTAAAAAGCTATTACATTGATTTTAGAACGCGCCCGCAACTTTGTTCGCGGAGGAGAAAAAGTCATTACCCCTCTTTTTTTCTTCAGCGTAGTCGGGTCAAATGTATCCTATAACCATCTGGAGATACCCAGATGCCCGTGTACCAAAAATAATTGAAATCCGTTAAGCTGATTTTGCGTAATGAAGCCACAACGACATCGACACATACAAATATTTCATTTTTGCAACTTTATAAAAGTACTAGCTTCTGCCCGCGACTTCGTCCGCCTTAAATTCGTTTATCGCGGATAAGGGTATTTTTCCGGCATAAAAAGTAGCCTATGTCCTTCCTCGGGACTCAAACCATCTCCATACCAAATTTCATCCAAATCGGTTCAGCGGTTTAAGCGTGAAGACGTAACAGACAGACAGACAGACAGACAGACAGACAGACTGACAGACAGACAGACACACTTACGCATTTATAATATTAGTATGGATAGATAAATAAATATATCATGCTTAAATCAATATTAATGTTTAGTGTAGTTTATATTCATTGTATTCATTGCAATAGAAATAATACGTACCTGTATGGCTTTTATTGTAGAAAAAAGGGCTCTTAAAATCTATTGTCCAAGTCAAATTGTGGTTTCCAACTGCACTTCTTGACTCATGGGTTTAAAGCAGAACGGTCAGCATAAAGCTAGGCCGAGTCGCTTTACCTAGTAATGGCCCTTTTTCCGCCTGTTGAATAAGTTGCCGAAATAGTTAGAAAAAAAGATCAAATAATTCTGTCAGTGTGGAATATATTCGTGCAAAAATTGAACTAGTATAATACTAGTATCAAACGGTAAATTTGTATGTAAAACATTATTTTCTTACAAATGGGACCTAAAAAACAGTTTTGACAAGACGAAAACTTACTCGTATGCATCGCGGCTAGTATAACTTGGGTATAAGATTTAACATTTAGCTGTCTAGGGTTTACACTTAACACTACTCCCAGAAAGTCAGCCTTTAAAAGCAAACTGCTTCTTCAAGCACTCAAATCCTCACAAGAATGCAACGGTCATTGAGACGTTTTAGTGGGAACAGCAAACTGTGCAAGACATTCGTGTAAACATTATATTCTCCTAGTGCAAAGATCTGAATTTTCCTAGAAAAAGTTTTTGTCAAAAAATTCATTTTTGTGACAAGCTTTTATTGCCGACTGTACTTTTTTTGAACATCCATTAACCCACCGAGAAGATTGTAAAGAGCCCTAACTCGGTAGGATTGAGTTATTCTATTACAGAGTTCCTTCATATGACCACCGTCCTGCTCCATCATCAGATCAGCTCGACGGAATCATATTATTGCATTGTCACCAAACTTGACATAAGTATACCAAATTTTAGCTCAATTGAAATCCGAGAAGTAGGTCAAATTTAACTTGCAAGATTCCAACCGAACAGCCATATTACATACATACATACATCGCAAGTTAAACAAAAGCTTGTAACTTGTAAAAATAGTCGCCATGTTAATAATTATGTGCTGTGCTACACGGGTGACGGATCGCTGTCTTCAATCAATCATTCATGTAAAATTATCAATATGTATGTTAGTCTATAAGGTAAGTCGCGTAATCGAGAGGTACCGGGTTCGAGTCCTAGTGTGACCACGTGTTAGAGCAATCGTATTTTTCTTTGCGCTTTGTTTTGTATCTATTCACTATAGATAATAATGTGGTGTTAATTTTCCCACATTAAAAACACAGAAACACAAATAATGTGTTAATTCTTCATACTACTGGACCTACAATATATAACAAAATACCCCATGAGATAAAAAATGCTCCAAGGACAAGGTGTTTTTTGAATAAGCTTAAAACTAAACTAGGAAATGACGCGATCTACTCCGTCGATGAATTCTTACGCAACCGGGTGTAACTGCGTGCGCTTCTTTAACTGGTTCGCTGCCCCAACAAATAAATCAATAATAAATAATTAGTAACTATATTGTATTACATAATAATGCGACACATGTATAATTTAAAGTTTCATGATTTATAAGTTGACGTGTAAAACCACGTTTTATAAAGGATTAAATGAATGAATGAATGAATTATTAAGACATACCTAGTCAATAAGGTGTTAATTAATATATGGGCCATGTTGTCTGAAATAAATGATTTATTAATTAATCAAAACATAGGCGACTTAGTTCTCGGTTCAATGCTAGTATTAAATAATTTATTTTACGTATTTAAAGTCATCGATTACTAATCGTGATTGTTCAATTCAGGGGCTTTTTTATAGCACATTTCCTTAGTTATTTTCTTTTAATATCCTAAACTGGGAGTTAAGAAGGAATCTCATTAAAACTTATTGAGTCTTTATTTAAAATATATACCGTGTTTTATTACTCTGATGCTCTCTGCATTAAAGCAAACCAAATCAACAAACTTACTAACGCATTTTCACATATATCCACAGGTAGCCAAATACAACCTGCTCTTATAATTTTCATGTCTTTATTAATTTATTATACCTACACTCGAACTTTCTTAGGAGTTTGTATTAGAAGTATGAATTTCCATAGGGATGTTAATTTTTTGACTGTTCCTGTAAAATATGTTAGAGATTCGTCCAGCCGGTTTTAGTATAGGTAGATAAAAAATATCACGCAATAAATCTAAACTATTATAATATAATGCCTCTACCACACACTGGTTTGCGTAAAGGGCGGCACTATTTCACGTAACCCATTATGGCGACGTATTGGGGACATTTCCGCGACAAAAACACTTGTAAACAGAAAAATATGCAAATTGTAACCCCAGAGACCATTTATCACAACCCTCTGCCGTGGGTAGCTAGTGGCTTGGCGTGGCTTGGTCTGTTTTGTACTTTAATTGAGGATTGTTTAGAAATAAAAAAAGATACTCAGACTCGAACGCATTGCTAAAGCGGCGGCGAACGACTAGAGCTAACTTCGCGTTGTAACTTCAAAATGCTTGTTATAAAATTTATTCCAGGGCCCGTTTTACAAAAGCTTGTAACTTGCAGTGGCGTGGCGTCCATATAAGCCCATTCCCACCGGGTTGCCCAAGAAAACGCTTATAATCACAACGTATGCTACTTTCGGAGCAACTAAATCAAAACATTTTTTTTAGGAATTTCAGTGTTTTTAATAGAACTGTCGAAATATGTGCCATTAGATGAAAAAAAATTGTCGATCCCGTAAACACGAAAAATATTATGTTTATAGTTTGTTTCGCGCAAACTTTCCGACGTTTTTTCCTACAAGTATTTTCGTCGTATTTTACTGGTTTTTAAACAGACAGATCCTGCGCATTAGTAGGGAATCGTACCATTATTCACACTTAAGAAACAGTTACCCGGACAAAGCGACGCAGGACAAAGGTGCGATATTTTATTACCTAGATTAGACCACAGGGAAAAATTACCAATTTGACTTTTTTGAATTTGTTCAAAGGTGATTAACGTCTGATCACGGTTGTCAAATGTTCAACACCGACAAACACAATTAGCAGTATTAAAAATTAACAGTACATGGTAATATTGGGAGTTATTCGAAGTAAGGTCACGATAATCCATGTTTTGATTTCTTCGCGTATTTTAGTTAGGAAGAAAACTACTTGTAGAAAATCTATTTACGGATTTTCTAGACAGACAGATCCTCCATATTAATAGGTAATATTTGGTAATTACTAACCACGAAATACCTATAAGTAATACGAAAGACAGGGTAAGGTTGTCTCCCGGGTCGGTTGTCACAGCGGCCCTAATGGATTATAAACCGGTGTCGAAAGATCGCGAGAGCTATATTGCAGTCCTAGATAAAGATCTCACGATCTTTCGACACCGGTAGATGAACTTCTTTGTTCGTTCAGTTTTCTGTTATGGCCGTCGTGTGACGAGACAGTCTTACCCTGTCTCCCCCACTCACACTTCAGAAACGGGTACATGGAAAAAGGTGCGATATTTTAGTACCGAGATTTGACCACCGAGATGTCCAATTTCACCATACTTAGTTTTTGATGCCCGATTAATTGATTAATTGGCTGTCAAATATTCACAGGATCTGTTAACATCGCATAATAGGCATGACGATGGGGTATGAAAATCAAAATTGTAATTAGTCCGTCAATTAGATATTGGACACGTATTTTTTCTTTTTTTCGAAATATTTAAAAAATATATTAATTAAGATTCACATTAAAGTTTAGGAGTGAGAGCTCGTGTAGTCACTCCTAAGTACAATTTGTACCTAGAAGTGACGTCACGTGACATTTAAACTCAATGTGTCGCTTTTATTTTTCGATTACGTAAAAAAAGAAAAAAAAAGTGTCCAATATTTTTTATTAGTATAGACTTAATCATTAAAAATTGTCGTCGTCCTATTAGCCGTTAATGCCTAACAGGGCAAGGTAAAATTATTCTAAGAATGGTCACTATAAGTATAACCCGTGTTTTGATTCCGACACGTATATCGTTAGGATGAGAAGAACGTGTAGAAAACCTATTTCACGGATTTTCCAGACAGACAGATCCCCGCATTAGTAGGGAATATTCGCACCATTATTCACACTTCAGAAACAGGTACCGGGACAAAGCGACGCGGGACAAAGGTGCTATATTTTATTACCGAGATTTGACCACGGGGAAAAATGGCGGTAATTTGTCTGCCGCTTTTGAGGATTGGTTGCCTCGATATTTTGTTGGTAAATATGACGCTTTGGTACGTATCTGCGAAGATTATACTATGGCTATCTTCTTCTTTCTAGTAGTTTCACTCTTGTCAGAGTGGTCGTGGTCTCGATGATGATATAGTCGTACACGGCTGATCTTCGTCCTCGGTCCTCTTGACTTGGGTAGCCGCCTTTGCAATTTGTCTCCACTTCATTCTGTTGGCAGCATTTCGAGAACACTCTGTGACGCTGGTGTCGGTGACAGTTATACGATCTGGCCATCGGGTTGGAGATTACTATAAATTAATGTAATTAAAACTGGTTTGTTTGGCTAAGTTTTTCGTGTGTATGTAGATATATATTACATGTGCTATTTCTTTGGTAGGTAAGCAGCCTAAACTGTTTGATACATTAAAAGTTTTATTGTGTGAGGTGTAGATTCGTTTTGGTTATGGAAATGACATTAGGCCGTAATATTCTGCAGTCGGGTTATATTTCAGAGCACTTACTAATAACACATTTTGCTGTATATAAAATCTATGATCCAAGCAGTAAAGTGTTTGGAAACGATACAACTGATATGAAATAATATTAACGAAATAATGATCTTTATTCTGTAAGAAGGCCGTAAGGGCACTGTCACAAGTCAGACTTTACGGTATTTTCCAAGAGGAGATCACTGTTGAGAAGATAGCCGAAACAAACTGAACACTCTGTTATTTTTTATAAATAATTCTTAACCAACCATTATAAGTACTTAGCCTATCTTAAATATATCATTCTAAGCTACATCTTTAACACCCTGATAAGTAGATTTTAATCTAAGGGTAGAAGAAGGGAGCTGCGTCTAACGGATTCCTTCCAGTACCACCCTGGGGTTTCATGAGAAATGCCGACAAATTTTCTGATAAAAAAAAATAGTCACTAAGTTTTTCCGTTTCTAAAATTGTTTCAACCTGGGCACTATGACTTAATGCCTGTAGTGGGAATCCTGGGCTATGTATAGATCTGTATATACACTTCAGATGATCCACTTTGCCACTTCTAGAACATCACAGTTGTCTCATCACTTCGTTAATATTTCACCCGATGCCGAGTGAGACGCGCCGGCGCCGACTAACTAACTAACTAACTAACTCCGTCTTCTCATACACCCCCGTGGGGGGGTGCAGGGGGGCCCTGCTTGCCTCGGTGGGCAGTTAGGGCTGTGGCGGGGTCGCGGCCCGTGATGACGGGCCGGGCGTGCGTCCTCAATTTGAGGAGGACTGCGTGGCTGACGCTGGCTGCGCGAGCAGGGGCTCGCGGCGGCCAGCTGAGAGGGGGGGGCCTCGCGAGCAGCGCTCGCTGAGGCCGACGGCTAGCGGGCCTGGCCGGCTTCTTGAGCCCGTCGCCGCGTGTCTTTCCCCGGGGCATCCGTGTTAGCGAGACCGGGTACGGACAGCGCGGCTAGGGCACCGACCAGGGGCGGCTAAGCCGGTGAGTGCGCCGGGTCGGCGTGAGAGATTAACGCCGCGGCGCGGGGGCCGCAGGCGTGTGCCGCGCGAGCGGTTGCTCGCGGCGGCGGTGGAGGCTGTGTATCGCCATCCGGCCTAGGGCGGGATGGCGAGGAGCTCTCGGGGCAGACCCCGAAAGCTGGGGTCCGGGGGCCGGACGTAGTGGGGCGCGATGCCCTGGAGATGTGCGTGGCTCGACTTGTCCGCGCGGTCGAACATTCGACGCGCGAGCCGACCGACGAACATCTCCAGGTTGCGCCACTTGAGGTCCGCAGCGATCGTGCGGTTCCTCACGAAGCGGGGGGCGGCGACGATGGTGCGCAGCGTCCTGGATTCCTGCGCCTGCAGCTTCTTCCTCGACGTGGCGGCGGCCAGGGCGTACCAAGCCGGGGCGGCGTACGACAGCCGCGACCGGACGTAGGCCTTGTACAGGCCTAGCTTGGTGCGCCTCGGCAGCTTGCTGGAAAAGATAGGATGGAGTGAGCTGCGTGCGAAAGCTGCCTTGCTGCGAGTCTCGTTCACGTGCTTGGCCATGGTGAGTCCCCTGTCAATGGTCACGCCCAGGTATTTCACTGAGTTAGACCATGCCAGGGGTTGGCCGAGGAGAGTGAGCGGCTGACGGGCAACTTTGTACCCGGTCAGCATCGCTTGAGTTTTACTCACGTTTACGGAGAGCCTCCACTTGGCTAGCCAAGCTGGGAGGGCGTCGAGCGTAGGCTGGAGCTTGCTGATGGCGTGGTGCGGCCTGTAGGAGGTGCTGAAGAACGCTGCGTCGTCCGCGTACAGGGCTAATCTCGTGTCACCAACGACGGGAATGTCGTTGGTGTACAGAGCGTAGAGGGCTGGTGAAAGACAACTACCTTGCGGCACCCCGGCTAGGATGGGGCGGGTTGTGGAGAGAGCGCCTTCTACGATGACCTGGAACTGCCGACTATCTAGAAAGGAAGCTACAACCTTTACTATGCGGCGGGGGGTGGGGCTGATGGACAGCTTGTAGAGAAGGCCTTCGTGCCAGACACGGTCGAAGGCCTTCTCTATGTCCAGAAGCACGGCCACCGTGTGCTCCTTCTTGTTGAGCGAGAACGCCATGTGGTGCAGCGTCTTGGTGAGCTGCAGCGTGGTCGAGTGGTCCTGTCTGAACCCGAACTGCTCTTCCCTCGGCGTGATGTGCGGCTGGAGATGGCTGAGCAGCAACTTCTCGAACACCTTCGAAACAGTATTAAGAAGAGTTATAGGACGGTAGCTATCCGGTTTTGTTCTATCCTTTCCAGGCTTGGGTAGGACGATTACTCGTCCTAACTTCCAAGATGTGGGGAAGTGCCCTGTACGCATGATCCCGTTGAACAGGCGCGCCGCCGCCGCTAAGGTGTTTAGCGGCAGGTGGCGGAGCGCCATGTTCGGGATTGCGTCGGGGCCCGGCGCCTTCCTGGGGCTGCAGTGGCGCTTGATGTAGCGCTGTACCTGGTTAGGAGAGAAAAATACCGGGTCCTCCGCAGGGAGGATGGGGTCCGCGAAGTAGCTCTGAAGGTGCTGCTCTGCCTGGACGGTGCGTGACTCGTCGTTCTCGGGGTTCGGCTGAAATTGAAGTTGGAGGCTGTGAGCGAGTATCTCGGCTCTGTCCTGGGCTGCGTACTGGAGGTCCCCGTTGCTGTCGCGTAGCGGGCGGACTGGCACGGGAACGGTACCTAATTTCCTGCAAAGGCGGTGGATAGAAGGGACATGATCGGTGACACTAGCGATGTGAGCTTCCCAGCTCTGGGCGCGATGCTCTGCAAACTTCGCCTTCGTCTGCTTGATGATCGCGTTCAGCTCCGTTTTGAGTGACGGCGCCCTGAGGCGCTGCCACAGACGCTGTACCTTACGTTTCCTCTCTAAGAGGTCCTGTAGATGTTTGGGCAGGGGGTCGCGGCGCTCGGTCTGCGGGATGGTCCTGGCGGCAGCTTGCAGGGCGTCCCGGATGTTGGATGACAGAGTGTCGGCGGCTGCGTCCACCTCCTGCGCTGTGGAAACAATGGTAGAGCGGGGTTGGCCCTTGAGGGCGTCGGCAAACCTTTCCCAGTCGTACTTGACGAGCGGCGCACGTGGCAGCGTGGTGATGGGCTCTGCTGAGACGACGAGGAGAACCGGGCGATGATCCGAGGGGAGATCTGGAAGGACTTCCTGCTTGAGAGGGAAGTTTACCCCTGTGTGAAGGATGAAGTCGATGACGTCGTTGGTGCTGACGCCGTCGTCGCAGTAGTGTGTAGGCTCGTAGGGGCCCGCTGCGTGGATGTTTTTGTCCTGGGTGAACTTCCGGATCGCTCTACCTGCGGGATTAGTGCAAGACGAATTCCAGGCGGGGTGCTTCGCGTTGAAGTCCCCGGCTAGAATTGTGGGTACCTTTTGTGTGGCGGGTGCCAACAGCGCGGTGAGATCGCGAACCAGCTCGTCGTCTATTGAAGCGGACGGTCGGTAGATGGAGTACAAGCGCAGGTCCTGGCCTGCAACTCGTATGTCGACACCTAGGGCTGAAAGAGATTTGTAGTCCACGTAGCTGACGGGTTGGTGAACCAGTGATAGCTTCACCAAGACCGCCAGGCCACGATAGGCCTTACGCTCTGAAGTAACCTGGTCCTTTCTGTAGACGGCGTATCCGCTGACCCGGAGTGTCGTAGTCGCTGCTAGGTGTGTCTCGCTGATCAGCATGACGTCCACCTGTTGCTGGCGAAGAAAATTACGAAGTAATATTTGCTTGCCAGTCAGCGACTGCGCGTTCCAATAAACTACTCTGAGTTGTTTATTGAAAACCGCGGCAGAAGTCTGGGGAGGCTGTGATCACCTGGCGGAGCGCTACGGAGAACGCTTCGATGAGGGCGGTGAGCTTGGGTAGGGCGGCCGGGGCGGCCGACCCGCTGGTTGCTGCGGGCTGCTGCTGCTGCTGCTGCTGCTGCTGTGCTGTGCGGGAGGACCTCGGGGCTGCTGCTGGCTCGGGCACCGGACGCTGCTGCCTGCGCCTGGCGGAACGAGAAGAGAGGCGGCCCCTGGGGCTACTCACGGCGGGTGCGGGCGCACCTCGTGGTCTCGGCGGGTTGGCGGGGGCCATCAGCGACCCCTCCGCGGACTCCTCCACGGTGTTGACGCCGGCGGAGGCCCTGGTGACGGGACCGCGGCGAGGCGCTCTGGAGAAGGGGCGCGTCGATCCTTTTCGGTTGCGAGCTTCCTGCAAAAGAATTGGACACTGCTGGTAGTTGGCCGGATGTGGGCCCCAGCAGTTTCCGCAGGTGGGCTCGAGGTGCTTCGGTCGCGTGCAGTGTTGCCCGTAGTGGTGCCCGGCGCAGCTCACGCAGACGATCGGGCGGCGGCAACCTAGGGAGGAATGGCGGAATCCTTGGCAACGATGGCACTGCGCTGGCGACTTCTTGCCCCTCCAGAGCTCGATGCGGACTCCGGAGAGGCGCATGAAGGTTTTCACCTCCAGGATGCCGGCGTTGATCTGCTCGTCCCCCACGAGCCTGACATAGAAGAGAGAACCTGACCTGCCGCTGCTCTCCCTGATCAGCTTGGCGTACTCGGCGTTGAAGCCGAGGTCTCTGCAGGCGCCGACGATCTGGTCGGAAGTGGTGCTTGATGGCAGGCCCCGTATACCGACCTTGAGCGGCTTAGAGCCGTCGTCGGGCGGATATACGTGCCAGGCGATGCTGGGGTCGATCGCCTGCTCCTCGTCCAGGAAGTGCTGGATGTCCCGGTACTCGTCGCCGTCCCTGGGGAAAAGACGGAGGCCCCTGCCTACGGCTGCGGTTTTTACACCTCTGCCGAGGCGGGCCTCCAGAGCAGAGAGGTGTTGCGGCCAGTCTGGGAAGACTTCCACGAATATAGGCGGGTACTTAACTTTCCGGCCGCCGCCGGCCTGCGATGGGCCTGCCTGGGCCGCGAGAGGTGTGGTTGTTGCGACCGCTGCTGCTGGGGGCGCCGGGGGCGCCGCGGGCTGCGGGGACGGCTGGGTCGGCGGCTGGGTCGGCGGCTGGACCGGAGGCTGGACCGGTGGCTGCGTACGCTGCTTGCGCCGCTTACGCGGCGTTTTGGCTAGCGCCCCTGTGGGAGGAGAAGTGGAGGGCGCCTTCCGCTTGACTGGCGTGGCTTGGGGCGTCGGCGTCGGGGGCTGGGACAGCCGCGATGGGCCCGGTTGCGGGTCGTCGGCTGGCTGCGTCCGTGAGATACCTGCTAAAGGCAGTGGCGGCGTAATGCGGTTGCATTCGCGCTTTTCGCTGTTCTGGATCGGCGTTGACTCCGGTGTGGCGTCCGCGTCCCTCTGCCTCTTCGTGCTGCCTCGGGGTGGAAGGCTGGACCTGCAATGAGTGTTGATCGCCGCCCAGAAGTCGGCCTCTAGGAGGTCTAGTTCTGAGGGCGCCAACCTACCATGTGCGACGCGCGTGATGCGCGCCAACATGTTGCTCCACTCGGCGTCCGAGAAGAGCGGCTGGATGGTCTGCTGGGGCTGCGGCTCGGCGGGTTGTGGCTCGATGATGAGCGGCTGAGAGAGAGGCTGCGGGAGAGAGGATGGTGGGCTGCTCGGCGGCGGCGGCGGCGACGCGATGAGGCGTCTCGGCGACAGCTTTGAAGCACGGCGCGGCGACCTCGGTTGACGCGATGGCGATGACGTCATCGGCGAGAAAAATTCACCACGTGTGGGGGACCCGTCGGCCACCGAGCCCGTACTGGATTCGGAGGCCGACGTGTGCCCCGTGTGTGATGGATTTATCTCGCTGCCTGTGGAGAAATCGTTACTGTTCGATGAGCACGTCGAACAGTAGCTTGGGGCCAACGCCGACTCAGGCGTGGAGGCTGCGGTGGCAGCGACATCCGCCTTGGGCGGAGAGCACGATGTTGTAGACGCCATCCGTGTAGTTGTCGAGGTGTCACTCACTGCACTGGCTCTAACACTGTTGACAAAAAGAGAAAGTTGAAAAAGTGAAAGTTAAAACAGTGAAAGTTGTATTCACTGGGTCCGTTACGTTCCGACTGAGGTCTTTAGGTCAGACAACAACAGAAAGCAACTTTCCACAGCGAAACACTAAAAACTTTTGCTAATGTACAGAAGGTACGAAGAGCAAGGAGCGCAGTGCGAGGTGAAGGCTCAGAAATTCGGCGGAGCGAATAATCAGAGGCGACCACTCACGACGGCGTCGAGCGCTGGAATGATGTGTGCCGGCGCCGACGCGGCCGAGCGGAAGGCTGTGAAATATTACGGTGCCGCGTTTAGTGAGATAAGCGACGCGTGAGATCGCCGGACTAGCGGGGGACTGTGGCGCAGTAAGTCAACTTGCAGATGAGGTATAGAGGATTACTAAATGTATCTAATGCTCTAGGTGAGCATTGGATAGATGCGGTTTCCTATTGTGAAATGTTGGTAGATTTAGATTCACATTTGTAAAAATGCCCGTGTGACTTACAGAATAAACTATTTGAATTAATTTTATAAGTTTTGATATGTTTTTTCGGAGAACGAAGCATTGAGCTTATACTTAGAAAGATATATTTAAGATAGGCTAAGTACTAATATTGTTATTATAATGTCAAGAATTATTTACAAAAAAATACTGAGTTAAGTTTGTTTCGGCTTTCTTCTCAGCAGTGGGGTCCTTTTGGGAAATGCCGTAGAATCAGGCTTGGAAAAATGCTCTTGAAGCCTACTTAGAAGGATCATTTTTTTTTTTTATTATTGAAAAACATATATACGAAGAATGCTGTTTTTGGCAGATAAGCAGCATAAACATTATGAGTGTACTTCAGAAAAACACTATGGAGGTATTGTGTCTAGTAAGTCAAGCCGCAGGTAAAGCATTCTTCTTCTCTATCTTTTTGTCCTCTGCTGGGGTGTATGGAATCATCTTTCAAGGTCGTGGGCAGAGCAGAGAGTTCTCTCGTGCCTCTGTGACAAGAGGATTGAGGACACATGGCAAGGGTTGTAATTCTATCTTATGTTTAACGCCTTGGATTTAATAGACAAACCTCTGCTCCTAGAAAGCCATAATGACAATATACGCAATCAATAATCATTGAAATTATGACGTTTTACAGTCGAACATAAATTTATAGTGCTATATTAATTTTCAAAGACCTTAAGGTAGGTGTCAGCTAATAGGCAATCCGGATCAAGTAAAGGCAAAGCTGCAGCGCTCTGTAAAGAAAAGTCTCCAGTTTATCGCAGTATACAATGGGATTGCGTGAACTGATTCCGCCATGTCTTGTATCTTCAAACTTGTATAACAGGGTCTTTGAAGGTCGAGTTTATCACGAATTGATGACAAAGAACTCACTACTTTCTCGCAAAATCATCTCCTTGCACCTGTTGCTTACTCATTGGTTGTTCGCCATCTCTACTACCTTTTAGCGATAAGGCCGCCTGTTGTTTACCATTTCTCATACTATTTTAGATTTAAGTGTCTGATGTTATTTTCTTTTGGTGTGCAATAAAGAGTACTTATTATTATTATTCCTTTCTGAAAATTATGCGAGTGTATGAGTGATGGATGCCTTATCGCTTATTTATCGCGCATTAAATGCGACTATTACAGGCCCGCTGGTATTTTTTCCGGAGGCTTGTCACGTAAGCCTTTGATACGTATTACAGTAGGTAAATGGGAATGCTGTCCTTTGACTACTGTGGCCTAGCGTAATGTTCTCTGGTTCGGCGTCTAATGCTCAAAACTGCCGTGATTTACTCGTCGGACTAGCTCGTAGCGGAGCATGTTATAGTTTTAGAATACCAGCTGAGTAGCCAGCGATAGGTTTAAGTAGTGCACATTAATTTTTTGAAACGTGTTCAAATGCCTCAGGAAAAGACGCTTATTTTAACAAGTAATCGGTGTACCGACAAAACACCCCCAACACCACGTCTAGGAAAAAGCTGATAACTCTCAAACGGCCGAACAAAAAGTTGATCTTTGTCCCTCAGTGGACAGTTTTGTCTTATATGAATTATCATATAAGATATATCACTATTAAGTGACAATTCATACATACATACATACAATCACGTCTTTTTCCCATTACGGGGTAGGCAGAGACTACCTCCTTCTACTTGCTACGGTCCTCCGGCATACAACTGCCGCTTCATCAACATTAATTAATCTCTCTATTTCTCATCATAGTGACAATATTGATACAAATATCTAAGTAGAAAGAAAAAAATATTGCGATCCACTGCAGTCCAAGCCGAACGGAACTCTTTTATCCAAATTAATTTTTCTTCTACTCAATCAATAGGTACATTTGGGCTGGCTATGTTTATAAATATTCCAAATGTCAAATACCAGTTATGTATGTTAGTAAATATCTACTTAAAAATTGTGTGATGTTTTCACATTAAAAAGTAAACAAAACATTTTAACGATGATGATGATTTAGTTTATTTTATTTTCCGTATTCAAATTAAATAAAGGTGCCCGCAACTTCGCGATTTCATGTATCGCCTTCATTGTATGATTCCTTAAAAAAGAAAAAATACGTCTTCAATATTTTTTTATTAATCCACATAACGGACCAATTATTAAAATTGAGGTTACTTCTAACCCGACTACGTCGAAGAAATGAGAGAAGTTTGTAACTTTTTCTCCTCCGCAAATGTAAACCTTCTAGTGTACAACATTTGTATCCTATTATCCGGGCTCCGTCTAATTACTATCTACTTAAAGGAGTAGCCCGCTATCAAAGAGTCAATCTAGTTAACATTTGCGATTCTTTGTGTACCTAATTGGCGGACGGCACGCCACCGATGGAGCGTTTATATTGCCGTTGTCTTTTGTTTATTACAATTAAACCACTGTTAGGGCCAGCGTGGCAAATCATTTAGAGGTGGCCCATGGTCAATGTGGTTTAAAAAAATCCAGGCTCATTGAAGTGATACTATTATTTAGTTACAACATCCATACTATTAAAAAGTTAAAATAAAATATTTGTACATTGAAGACATTATCCAAAAAGAAAATCAAAGCTGAAATCCGTTTAGACATTTTGGCGTGATGAAGCCACAATAGCATATACAAACACAAATATAACGATTCTAAACAAAAAGAAATGCTTCCGAAACGTCGGGAACTCAAATGAGATAATATACGCGTTATAATAAGTTAAATTGTTTTATTTAAATGAGTAATAATCGCGGAAAAAGAAGAGAATAACGATTCTGTGACGTGAAAATAGTCCGTTTCACTTTTATTTAAATATCTTTAATGTGGAGACATTTTCATGTTTACAATTTTATAACACAATATATGTGATACAATACATTTAGATTTGTAGTATGTTATCTTTATATTTCTGGGTACTTACACAGGCATTTCAACGGTTATCACTTTGCTATCGTATATACCGAAGAAATAAGCCGAAATGAAAGTAAACATTTGGTGAAAAGAGCGTGCTTGCGGTACCGCCGTAACTCATTAAAATGTTATAATTATCTTGGGTCACTTCTTGAATTTATCCGACAGGAAAGTGATATCGGTTGTAACGCCTGTAGAACTTCCCCTTATATTTATAACTTCGTAGACAATCTACGGGAAATCCGTAGCGTGCTACGTTTAACTACAACCGGTCGGTCTACGGCGTCTTCTACGCAATCGGTAAGCCTTTATAAGAAGCGCTTCACGTCATTCAACTTACCAAGGAGTTTATATTATTTGTTAAATTGGTAGCGCAACTGCTTATGAAGCCAGTCTACGGTTTGATTTCAAGTTAAATCCATTGTGTTGTGAAAACGAATAATTGTTCCTGGGTCTTGGATTTTTATATGTAGGTACCGTCAACATCAAAAATAGCTGACAATTTTACTACTGGCATATGTCAAATTGCATACTAAAATTATCACTTACTTTGGAGGCTGACTGTACGAGGATATCTACGAATAAGTTTGCAATTATCGACAGATCGATATATATATTATTATTGTATGTATATAGTTATCTAGTACCCATAATTAGGTAGTAGGTTCAAATATCATTTAACTATTATTAGACCTGTATTACTGTATCAAAAACTGTTAAAATCTGTCCGACTAAAATATTACTGAGATAATCAATGACCATACATCTATAATAAGATAATAATGTAACGTATATCAGGTAAAATCGCATATAAATCGACCGGAGGGGTTATTGTCTAACGAAATTTTGACAATAGGGAATATGCATAATCTTTTCTTTTTACTTTATTAAAAACTCATTCATATAACAAACAGTGGAGAATGTTTTTTTTTCCAATAACTATAAAAATAACCAAGATATAAGCTATCAAACATTTCATTCTATCTCTTTCTAGCAAAACAGAATTTAATATGGAGTTTATATGACCGTCGAAGACTGTGACGTAACAGTACATGTCGGACCTCTCTGTCAAACCGCTGTATTTCTGGGCCGATATTAATTTTAATTTCACTTTTTGGAATAGTTTTTACGGTATTTTGATATTATGTTAAGAAACGCGATAAAAAAAAAAAAAAAAAAAAAAAAAAAAAAAAATGCAAGTTCCCTATTGGTATCCGAATCAACTGTCATAACATAGCCCATACAAAATCATGACACTTGATTCTGATTCCGAGCGCCAAACACGTTAGGCAATAGGAGGGGCTAGTCCCAAACTAATCAAAGCTCGTACTGTGGGTACTAGGTGACGATATTTAGGTCCTTAGCTTACTGCTTAGCTATAATAAACACCGTGTTTTTTCTGTCTTCCTCTAATTTTAAAGGTGATATGAAAAACTTTTACTATATCTATTATATGTCTCCCATTTCGAAAACAAAAAAAAAATGTCGTTCCCTACATTTTGCTCGAGTTACTAATACATAGTATAAAATGGCAGATTCTTCTTTTTGTTTCCGTAATGTCTTCTACTCTCTCCTACATAGGAAAAGATTTTTGTATTAACAGATAATTCTCTTTGTTAGATTGAAAGGAATTAAAAACACATGTATTGATAAATTACAATACTTAAATACATATATAACTACAAGACCCAGGAACGAATACTCGTGCTCATCACACAAACATGTGCCCTGGCCGGGATTCGAACCCAGGACCGCCAGCTTCGTATGCTGTTGTGCAACCAACTGAGCTAGGCGTGTCAAAAGGTATTTTTTAATGTGGTGTAATTTCATGATGATTAATTTATTTAGTATTCTATTGCTTAAAATGACATCCCATTTTCTACGACACAAAATACACCCCTCACTCATGGCTCCCTTTCTGAATAGGTAATAATGTCGTAAGACTCTGAAATGGCCCGTAATGACCGGCTACTGTGTGTTTGTGTCAATTGCACGTGTGGAAATGCCTTTATTAAATCTATTTACAAAACACTTTGAAATTATACTGTTGGTTATGGTGTCTGTAAAAATCAAAACGTTCTAAGGGGTAGTGTATTTTTAACTTAAAATCACACTAGTCCATAAGTCGTCTTCGTGGAAATAACACACAAGTAATTATTTGACAGGTTTAGCTCAGCGGGAGTGACTGTGCGAAGCTGATGATCCAGGGTTCAAATGCAGAGTAAAAGCTAATATATTGTGTGATGAGCATAAATTCGTGAGTCTTTGATGTTTTCTAATTATATAAGTAATATATATATTAAATATATCGTCATCTAGTGTGCTAACACAAGCTAGCGCTCATAACACAAGCCTTATTGAACTTACCATGGGACTAGTTTCATGTCTATTTATTTTATTTTTTATTTACTTTATTTAACTAAATTACACAGCATTACAGCGTCAGACCAAAGCACTGTGAATTTCATACAATAACACAAAAAATAACACGTCGTACAGCAGACAACAGCTGATATAAAAATTATAAACAAATAACAAGAATTATGAATAAATAGCAAGAGGCCGACGTTCGTCCATCGCCTCGCAGAACCTCAAACATTCATCACATATACCTTTCCAACTTGCAAAAACATCGCAATCAGGTGCTGATGCGAGAAGCGTTTTAAGGAAGGCTATACCCTATTTTATGCCTAGCATTCCCTATTTTCCTGGCCTCTGCAGAAATGTACTATAATTTTTATTTATTCGAATGTTCCTTTCGCATCACTTTCGTGGAGACGTTTTTGTCAAAATGCCTGTAGACTTTAATGGAATAAAAAAGTATTTTTTTTAAACCGGGGTTATTTTCAAATAGTGTGGAATAACACAAAAAGCTTATTAATTTAGTCAAAAATGTGCACAGGAAACTTAGTGAGCCAAGAAGGCCAACGTCAGTTTTGATACGACGACTTGGTGTCTGACTGTCAACTTTTCTGTTTGACGTAGCATCAAAAATGTTAAAGGCACTTTTCCCCATCGCCTGTCAATATCTAAATACAAATCACATTCCTACGTAAACTTTTGAGTCTGAAACAGAAGTTAGACACCCGGGCGGGGCGTAATCCCTTAAAGTGCTCAAAGTGCGAAAATAAGGGTTAAGTTCTAAAAGCACTTCGGTGCGCTGTGGCGCAAGTGACGATGGTAATTTGTGTGTTAGTTGCGGAAAAGACTTTCCATGGAAACTAGTGGAAAGTGACTGGCATTGCATTATAATAATAAAAAAGTGTATTATTTTGCAAACGTAATTCAGTACCTGGTTAAAAACTCCCCAAAAAAAACGAAATTTTCACATTGAAAAAAATGTGTATGTGTCTTTGGGGCTTTATCACGCCAAAATAGCTAGATGGCTTTCAACTATTGATGTTGTTATAGGATACTGCATACTCGACTTTTCTAAAGCAAAAAAGTAGTTAGATAAGATAAGAATAGTTTGAAATGGGTATCAATCATCACTTAGTCTAGAAGTTACATAAATCAACCGGTTATATAAGACTTTCCTTTTCACGGTAATTATATCGATCTGCAAAAGGCTCTCGTATTATTTTTATAAACATCCCCATCAGCTCTTCAATTAATAACGTTGTTAGCAGCCACTTGTGCCACGCCCGGGCGACACACGACAATCCGATCGAGTTTAAATAAATAATGAGGGAATAGTCGCAGCCGGCCGGCGCGTCGTTTTTAATAACGGCCCATCTCGGCATTCCTTGACGGCACGACACGATATTCTTGATAATTACAAATATATTATGTCGTTATGCTGTCAGATGTGTGAAGTGTTGGTTAATTTTTAAGTGCCGGGCTTAATTCAACGTGGTATTATGGCCAAAGGGTGTCAATGGAACCTAAATACTAAAACTCCGCTCTCCGCTGTAGAATACCTATTATATTTTCGGGTACCCTTGTGTCGGTGATAATTAATTGATAACACTGCACTTTGGATCACAAGTTTATTTATTTTATATCTCACGTTAACTGGGAGTACAATGTTGCTTGTGAGCTAGCCGGGCAAGAGAGAGTGAGTCGAAGAATGAATGGCACAGAATACTACACTCTTCCCCGCTACATTAAAATTTAACAGATTAAATATCTACTTATAGTAATTAACCGAATGTAACCCTGGTACTACACTCTTCCCCGCAAAAGGTATTATAAAGCTTATGACATAAATTTTATGGGGTAAGGGTTAAACAACAAAATAATATATATATATATATTTATATAAATATTCTACAATTAAGTGCTTTGGCTACAACTTAAAATTTGGTTAAGATGTCTCTTCCACATTAAACCATCAACATCAACGTAGTTCCAGAGATGGATTCTTCAATAATAGTCCCCTTAACCGAATACTTTGAATGTGCGATCAGACAAAGGAGTGTTCGACCTATCACGGTTCAGGGCCAAAAGAAAAGTCAGACAAGCCTCGCTGGTTGAAGTCTTATATGCTGATGATGTGTGCCTGATGGCTAACAGCTTGGATGAACTTCAGAGCTCCATGGCTTCTTTGAATGACTCGTGCTATAGATTTGGTCTAGTAATAAGCGTAACTAAAACTCAAGTTCTCAAACAACCACCTAGAGGCTCCAGTGCTGATGAAACTCAAATCATTTTGGGTGATTCAGTGCTGCAGGAAGTTACCAGCTTTAAATACCTGGGTAGCCAAATCCGGAATGATAATAGCCTTGCTTCAGAGATACCTACACGTATAGCCATAGCTGCAGCCTCCTTTGGCAAGTTAAACCAGCGTGTTTGGAACTCGCACGACCTGAAACTGCAAACCAAGCTTTCTGTGTACAAGGCTATGGTTCTTCGAATACTCACGTACGCTGCAGAGTCTTGGTGTCTGTACAAGGGAGACATCAAAAAGTTTGACACCTTCCATATGCAATGTTTGCGTCGCATACTACGCATTCGGTGGCAGGATCGTGTGATCAATACGGAAGTACTACGACGAAAGAGCATGTCCGGCATGGAGGCTTTACTTATGCGACACCAACTGAGATGGTCTGGCCACGTTAGCCGCATGGAAGACTGTAGACTCCCAAAAACCGTTTTCTATTCGGAGCTTGCTAGCGGAAAACGTAGTCATGGGGGGCAGTTCCTGCGCTACAAGGATGTCTTAAAACGTCATTTAAAATCTTGTGACATCCCACCAGAGCATTGGGAGGAGCTTGCGTCGAGAAGACCGGAGTGGCGCAATAGAGTAAATAAAGGTGTTGCTTCATTTGAAGAAGCCCGACTCGAACACCTGGACCAAAACCGCCATTTACGGAAAACTCGACCCAAAGCGGCCTACAATTACACATTCAATACCCAGGGACAGCTCTACTGCGCACAGTGTGACCGGATTTTCAGGACCAAGTTTGGCTATGCAAGCCACATCCGTGCACATGAACGGAGGTTGTAAGAGTCGCCGTCGTCGGATACGACGAGGAGGACTATATATATATATATATATATATATACAATTAATGTTATTTAGGAGTCGGTGCCATCGTGTCACAACTTACTAAAATCGTCAATTTTCAATATTTTACACATTCTTTATATGGCACCGACGCCAAAATAACATTAATTGTATATACTGTATAGATTGAGTATACAAACGGCTACTTGTAAGTAATTTGAAGAAACTGAATTATGGCGTTATTTTTTACTTTTTAGTTTTTTTGGAGTCGGTTTTATTTTTTTGTTTATATATCTCACGTTAGCTGGGAGTACAATGTTGCTTGTGAGCTAGCCGAGCAAGAGACAGTGAGTCGAAGAATGAATGGCACATATTAGATGTCCTACAATACCTATTACAAATAAGAAACATAAAGGGCAGGAATGCATCTGTATACAATAACCAGTGGTTTATCCTCTCATTGCTTACTTCTGAAGAGCATTTAAACTTTTTTTTTAACATTTAAAAATTTCATATAGTTTAAATTTGATCGCCAAATGTTTCACATCGCATACAATATGCGGAGGGGTTAATGCTTTAAGCCTGATTTGTCCGGGATACTGATGTGCAAATTGCGGAAACTTTCTAAAATGCTTAGAAAAGGTCTTTTAAACAGGTAAGTCAACACTAGACTTAGGACCTTTTATATACTAAAAAATGCTTAAAAAAGGTCTTATAAACATTTAAGTTAACACTAGACTTAAGACAGTTTTTATATATAAAGTCATGATACTCTATAGGATATAGTCATGATACTGCTCAATAGGAAACATCGCAATGTCTCATCGAATTCGGTCGTTGGTAAGGCTGTCGCTTGTACCTCTAATATATAATAGACCTGTAATTTGGACGCTTGAATATTATAAAAGAGGCGTTCCTTATTTCCGGAATATGTAAGTGAGTTGTGTGTGAGTATTTGATCAAAGTTTGTGAAAAGATTAACCGATGGTAAAAGACAGCACATAATATATGTGTAAAACTTGATAAATTAAATGCTCAATATAGATATTGTCCCACATAAAAATGTGTGCGTCACACATTTGGTATAGGCATAAAATTATACCTATTGCAAATGTGTTACAGTGTACATGTTTCCCACTTTTGATATTCCAGACAATTAGCGGCTGATTGTACTTTGGGGACTAGATGAATATTAGTAACTTTTAAGGGCCAAGCAGCGTAGTAATACGACGTAACTCAGAGGCTACAGCAATTAAAACAAACCGGCCAAGAGCATGTCTGACCATGCTCAGTGTAGGGTTCCGTAGCCGTTCATACAAAAAATACACTGCAAAAAATACAACAGTGCACTGCAGCAAAAGAGCGTATCTCCACAGCACTTACGTCCTTTTGCTGAGAAGAACAGTTTTTCGGCAATGACTCAAAAACGGCATATTCGATCATGTTGAAAACAATTTTCGTTGATAGTAATTATTAAGTTATATCTTTAGGATTTTTTTCATATTTTTTGGACT
The DNA here is from genome assembly GCA_905404275.2 of Hedya salicella. Taxonomy (NCBI): domain Eukaryota; kingdom Metazoa; phylum Arthropoda; class Insecta; order Lepidoptera; family Tortricidae; genus Hedya; species Hedya salicella. The sequence goes on from FR990100.1 coordinate 5,846,536, forward strand.
CCATAATTTTTTTTTATAGAAACCTCAAAATGTTTTTAAAGGAACTCTCGAAATATGTGCCACACTATGATATTTACCGATTTTTTTTTCACTTTCAGTCACATGTATAGAGTCCTTAGAAATATATTGTATTATTATTTAACTATCAAACTGAGTAGCGGCTTATACAAGACACTTATCCTTCAAATTTCATTAATATACATGCAGTAGTTTTTGACTAAAATGCCTGTGACATACGGACGGACAGACAGACAGACATGACGAATCCATAAGGGTTCCATTTTTTTCCATTTGGCTACGGGACCCTAAAAAAATGGGAGTTACAGAAAAATATTGTGATTCCAGTACGAGTTATCAATATTAAATAAGTAAGTATGTTCAGAGAGTTTGATCAATTAAGTTTGAAAGTCAGGTGGCACGAATTTTCAATGACCTGGTTTACCAGCTATGGCGTTCAAAAGTTTCAGAACCGAATGTTTTCATACTGCCTGTAAACTAATTTGTCGAAATGAAGGAGTTGGTAAATGAACTGGTTTGCGAAAAATTTAGTTCATAAGTTAATTAACCCTATGTCGTCTTTTTATCTTTGTATGTTACGTGACACTAGAACGTGCCCGCAACTTCATTAGCGGAGGAGAAAAAAGTCATAACTCTCTTTTTTTCGGCGCAGTCGAGTAAATATTGTCCTATAACAATCTGTGGATAACCAGCCCGTGTATCAAATATGGTTGAAATCTATTCAGCCGTTTTGACGCAATGAAACCACAACGACACATACAAACATTACAAAACAAAACGATTCAGTGACCTTCGAATAGTTTGTATGACTTTTTTATATCTTCAATGCACAGACATTTCATGTTTACAACTTCATAAAAGTAGAGAAAGAATAGACAAAATATCAATCAAAATCAATAAATCATCAAAAAATATTAACAAAATTAAAGATATGTACGTTGATTGTTGTAATTGTTTTACTAGAAAAGCACAATTACAGAAACACCAACGCAAAGAAGAAGCTGAATGCAAAAAGTACGGCCTCGGCAGCGGCCGCCATCGCTGCGCAGAATGTAGTACTCGTACATCGCTGAAAAACCCGACACAAAGGGAAAGTTGTCCGCCGCGCATTGTTTATCGCGAACACGGATGTTTAACGCGATGCTGAGCTATGTGGCTAGCAGAGGCGAGGTGTGAGGAAAATTACAAGGGAAGCTGTAGCGTATTTTTTTATTCAGATTTAACGGAAATCCTTTTCTTTGGCAACCCGCTGGGACTGGACGACCGACACCCCACTGGTGGCCTGGCTGGGCATATCAATAAAATTGAAATAGACGTTGCGGTATAAAAAAATATGTAAAAATTTAAATACGTTTTTCTAGGGGATAACAGGTGTCAACAGCGCTGTCTTTGATTTGAACGTTAATTGATCCGTCAATATTGGAGCCACCAGTCCACCATACGATGCGGCCACACTAAAGTAATGAACAGTTAAACAAACATTACTATAAAATGTTGTCTGCGTGTAAAAAAATATATAAAATGTAAGTACTAGAATGTGCCCGCAACTTCGCAGCTCAGAAAAAAAATATAACCCTTTTTTTCTTAAACGTAATCTGATAAAAAGTGTTATATAACCATCTAGAATACTTTTTATAAGACAAGGCTGAAGAAAAAGAGAGGGGTTGTATTTTTTTCTCTTCCGCACTTTTTTCTTCGCCAAAGTTAGTTGAAATCTGTTTAGGTACTTTGGCGTGATGAAGCCTCACAACGACGTATTCAAATTCAAATTCAATATTGTTTAGTTCATAAATACATTTTCATTATGATCGAAGGGATGGAACCGCCCAGTAGGCAAACATTTGCCTGTGTTGACATATACAAATATAAAATTGAAGCCGATTCAGTGACCTTCAAATAGCCCGTATCACTAGTTGTTTTGAAAATAATGATCTTCAATTGATAGAAAATACATTTTTACAACTTTATACTAGTTTAGAATATGTTTTTACGACTAAAAGTACGAAATTAAAATCCAAATACAAAAAAAAAACTACACATACGGTTCCGATATTTTGGTGACACGGTTTTAGTTTGAGGCCATTTTGCACGAAGCACTTTCTAATTATTTTAATGTGAGTCAAAATAAGCATCACATCTCTTTAAATAAGTAGTAATCATTAGTAAGTATACAAAAAAAAACAAACAAATAAAAATACACTCACTCGTGATTATTAATTACTTTTGTCAAAAACTTTACAAAATGAAATTATATGCTTAATATGATGAATGATATTAGGTAGGTAACACAATGAAATTTATAATATACACAAAGTGTTCCGTTTGTCGGGAGGGTGAGTGAGACGTAGACACTTACTATAAACCAAGTAATTTTAGCTCGACTTAGGGCCGCATTTTTATTTCTTTGTGAACATAACATTTAATATTTTTAGTATTATAGTCGTTTAGTGAGTCTCATCCAGTGTTTGCCACAACTTTACATCCATGGCCGCGTGTTTCGGGCACCGAGGTGGCGATAAATTGTATGCTTTGTGCTCTTCCAGTCTGCCCGCGGTTTTTTGTCCAAAACCCAGGTGTGGGAATTAATGCATTCAGTTGCATCCGCGAGTTAGATAAACGGCCAGGGATAACTTACAGTTGTGCGGTTTTGTTTGGACTCGAAGTTACTGTGTTATAATCATCATTATCAGTTATACATCAATCTGTTTCCGTCCACTGCAAGATATAGGCCATGGCATGCCACTGAGCTCTGTCTTGAGTTTTTTAATGATTTCGTCCACTGCCAGCCACTTTTCGTCGCACCATCTAACTGGAAGGCACCCTACACTATGTGCAGTATCTAATGCAGAGCATGTTTGCCCCAACGGTTGTCTGCTTATGACGGATGTGACCGACCCACTGCCAGTTCAGTCTGATAATCTTTTGGCCTAAGTATATCGACAATTTGGATTGACTGCCGTATCAATTAATACTGCTGCGTGAATTTCGACTATTTGAAGATAAATTGTAGGTTTGTCCTCTTCCAGTCTGCCGCGGTTTTTTGCCCAAACCCAGGTGTGGGAATTAATGCATTCAGTTGCATGGTCCGCGAGATGGATAAATGGCCGGGGACGACTTACAGTGGTTTCATTTACGCATATTATTTTTTTAATCTTTACAGCACAATACATAAAGGTACCATCGGACTTGATGCCTTAAGTGATTCTCTTTGCTGACTTGTTTGAACTTTGAGTGAAAGCTCTGCCTTTATAATTCCAAATTTTATCATGCTCTATAATAAATGGCCGACAACGATTATACATGGCATTTTCTGTCAAATCAGCCGTTAACATTATAAAGCGCATAATGAGGCACTTGTCCCACCGCCAGCGATAAGCGATGACCTATCGGTGATTTTCAAATTCAAATTCAAATTTAATTATTTATCAGAAATTGATCCATTTTGTTAGTAAAATACATAGTTTTAAAGATAAGTGTTAGTAAATAATAAATTAATAAGTATGTCGAATGTCAATTACAGTCAAAACTTAAATTCTAAATTTGACTTTATGACATTAATTAAACTAAAATTTATTGGGCATTCAAATCGGCCGGCAATCATGCTGAGTATGCTGTTGTTGCTGCCCCGCAGTCTGCATAAGAGAGATGCTACTTTCTTTCGCCGGATGGCGTGAAAGCCGTCCGTGCGGGTTTCAGTAAACATCTTTGACTCGCTGCAGAAGCGTGGCAACTCCAACAGCGACCTAAATCCATTATTATACTGGATCCGCAGAGCATTGAACGATTTAAGGCTATATTTGACCCATAGTGCATTTTTCTCGCCCAAGAAACGAACAAAAGATAATCGCTGCCGTATAAATAAAAGAGAGAGATATATTTATAGTTCATCGCTGGCTGTGCACACTGCCGGTGATCTATCTCTTTATTTTATTTACACGGGAGCGATTATCTTTTGTTCGTTTATTGGGCGAGAAAATCGCCAATAGGTCATCGTTTATCGCCGGCGGTGGGACAAGTGCCTGAAATTGGACCAAAATCTGACCTGCGTCATTTCAGCCTAATTTTACAATGCCTTGTACTACTCGTATGATGTTTAGTCGATCCTTCCGTTAAAGTATTTCACGTGACAGCTTTCAACAAGCCCGAGCATCACTACGATATACTGTTTTATTTATTTCGATTCCGACTTATATTAAAACAAGGATTTTCTCGTGGCTTCGCCTGCGCGGCCTACTATTTTATTTATCCCTTGGGAACCGTGCATTTTTCTAGGCTATACTATCTTATGTCCTCTCTAAAATATCTGCATACCAAATTTCATCTAAATTAATTCAGCGGTTAAAACGTGAAGTGGTAAAAGCAGACAGAGTTATTTTCACATGTATGATATTAGTATGGACTTGTACTATTACTTATTCTGTAGTTAAAGAAGCAAAGTCTTCTGACATATAGATCGAACAGATAGATAGATAGACAGTGGAGCTTTAGTAATAAGGTTCTGTTGACACACTTTGGGCACGGAACCCTACAAAATAATCGATTTGACGCAACCACTTTATCGTACATAGTTCAATTCTCATACAGGGCCTTAAGAGAGCAAAACACTTAAATAAGAAAGTAGGCTACAAACTTCGAACCACGGAACCCGTAATATTTTCCCTTTGAGCGGCTACCATAAATACATCCGTACCTTTTTAAAATTTTAAAAACACTCCAGGGCATACAAACGAGAATTTTATGCCTCGTAAACCTTTGAGTATATTTAACAATAAAACCTCGCGTTATGTACATCCTGGCTTTATTGCACTGGTATTGTATTGTATTTATGACCTGTTGTTATGGTATTCGCGAAGTGTCTCAATGAATTCCATTAATGGACCTATTTAACTGTATTCGAAGCGTAAATATATAACAGCCGCGTTTTTTATGATTGATACCAGGGCCGAAAACGCATTACGGTAACCATATAACAAAATTAAGCTAAAAGACTGCTGGACATCGTCATCATCATCATTTCAGCCATAGGACGTCCACTGCGGGACACAGGCCTCCTCAATAAATTTCCACATGGGCCGGATAGAGGCAACCCGCATCCAGCTAGTCCGAGTCCCCGCAACCCTAACCAGGTCGTCCGACCACCTTGCGCTTGCCGGTACTCGGTCTTCACTCGAGAACCTTTCTGCCCCATCGGCCATCGGTTCTTCGAACTATGTGTGTTAACGGGACCCTATTAGCAGAGTCCTATTGATAAGCAAAATGTACGCGGTGCTCGATCATGTTATATTGGTAACTGACATAGACAAGACAGATGGAATTAAAATTATACTGTTTTTAGTAGTTATTGTTATGGCGGCAACAGACACATACATCATCTGTGAAAATTTCAATTGTCTATCACAGTTCATGAGATACAGCGTGGTGACTGACGGACAGACAGAGGGACGGACAGCGGAGTACTAGTAATAGGGCCCCGTTTTACCCTTACTCTTTACTCTTTGGGTGAGGAGCCCTAATAAGGTAAACAAAAACCACGACACTCAGATCTTTCAGCCAGTCGCGTCATCCCACATATACAAAAGATTACCTTGATTAGCGGAATGACATGAGTAATCGGACAACAATCAAACAGATTGAAGTATAGGTGCATTGGGGTAATTTTAAAAATGTTATTTGTTTTTTACTGAAAACAAAATGTAAAAGATCTGTAATGAATTTATAAGCATCGGAATTACCTATTTTCGAAATGATCTCAGTGCACTTACGCATTTAAAAAGAGTACACTTGTATTTCGTAAAAAGTTTAATTTGCTAAAATAATGTTTATATATCAAAATGTGAACAAAAAACTAATACTAGCAGGAAGTTTGAAAAACTTGCGCGGTTAGAGGTTATTAAAAATTGTCTTAGGACCTACTTGAACATTTTCTTGGGCCGACTAATTTAGGGGCCAACAACACGGTCCTCACAATGAAATTAATCGTCACATATGGCCCACCACATTCATCATGCATATCTCAGTCATAGTAAGTTTTGACGGCGCTACAGGAGCCGTATCTAGATCGTAATTACCGTGTAGATGCAGATTTGCATTTAGATTAGCTGCATTTGCATGCACTGGCAATAATTCAGGGCATAATGCAGAACCGTTAGATGCCTGATTAGCAAAAACCATCGTTTGCATACAACCGCGCATAGATCAGTTTGATTAGAGGGGATGCGTAGTTTTAAACCGCAAACAAAGTAGGGTATTATAAATTATAAAACGTGTTCTAAACCTTCCGATCCTATCCGATCCGATCCTAATTATCGAGTAAAATCGGATAATGTATGCTACAGACCTTAAAAATTGGGATCTGTTACACGATACATTATCCGATTTTATTTGATAATTAGGATCAGATCGGATAGGATCGGAAGGTGTAGAACACGTTTAAGTCTAAGTTTTATAGTTTCTTTGGCGTTTAAGAGAATGTGTGTAATAATACACTGATTTGAACTAACACGAGTTTTTCTCATTATCACAACAAAACAAACGGGATATAATCGCGTATAACTATGATTTACTTATTTAATTACTTTTAATCATATTTATACGCGATTAAGCTCCGTTTATTGTGTTACGTGCGACGGGTTTTAATCAATATTTTGTGGGTCCAGATTGGGTATCTTATGTCTTAAACCCGTGGACAGATTTGAATGCGATATTTTTTCGTACTCTTGGCGGCCATCGATTTGCTCATCGATTGAAATTTATGACACTTGACTAAAAGAACTTCATGCGCAAGTACTTATACATAAATTATAAATTTAAATCAATAGTTTTGAAATTCATCCCAGACAGACATGGTTGAGAACCTTACTTATACTATGAAAATAGAAGAGATGAGATGATACATCTGATTTCGCAGTCTATATTCTAGTTTATTTTTTTAATGATTTTAGGGAGTAAAAATATTCGCACAATATCATCATCGTCATATCAGTCCTTATTGCCTACCTACGCTGCATCTTCCGGTGATCTGTGTAGTATATAGGGTGGACCATATTTTATTGCAAATAGAAACACTAAATTTTTCGGAAACTGTCAGAGTGAGCGGCGGAAAATTGGCGGGAAACTATAGGTCACTTAGTGCAATTTTATTTATAACTATAGTCGTAACCCCTCTTTTCTTCTTTAGCAAAGTCGGGTTTAAATAATCCTATAACCATCTGGAGAGACCCAGCTACCCATATGCCAAAAATAGTTGAAATCCGTTCCGCGGATTTAGCGTGATGAGGCCACAACGACACAAACATTTTATTTTTACAACTTTATAATAGTATATAGATGGAGCGTTTCACGGAAAAACAACGGGCTTTTCGTGTTAAACAGTTTTATAAACAGATGATGACATAGCCGCGATTCCTCGCTGCATATGTATCAGTGAGTTTTCCAAGGTTTGCGTAGTCGATTGCAGAAGTGCCAACGACGAGACGGAGGACATCTGGATCATGTATTTTTTTAAATAAATGGCCGTTATCTGTTACTAGGTTAAATTAATAAATTATAGAAAAACATGTATAGTTTAATTTTTATCGATATTTTAAAAAAAAAGTGCAATCTTTTTCGGCCCATACAATACAATGACACATCTATGTTCACTACTCTCGTTGTAATCCACAAACATTTTCGTAAAGAAAACACAATCCATTCGCCTCTAATCCAACAGTGATACCTATTTGTCTGTTTGTTCACAGTTAGATCGCCGATTGGTTGCGATGCGGGCTTGTTCAAACACCTCGCGTCATGCGGCGTGCGGCATGCTACGTGCACCGTGCGTCAAACAGATGTTTTATCTGGGGCTAATGGAAATGCGGGACGTTGATGGCAAATAGTCGCCAAATGTGACAGTCTGCAGAACTGTGTTGCAGCTTTGTAGGTAATCATGATGATATAGGCGACCCGTAAATGTACCTCATGAAAACGTATATGCCTCATGAATATTCAGCATACACTTACATAGGACGTTGTCATTTCGGAATTTATATTCTTGATTAATTATAGTTATTTAATCGTTTGTTCAAAGTTAATTATGACAAGGCACTAATGTAAACATTGGATTTCTGCAAAAATCATGATGTTTATACCGTCGCAATTCCAGAAATGATTCAAGTGTTTTTTCCTATCAGATAATATAATTAAAAAAAAAAAACAAACAAAGATCTAAATAATTAGGCACTTAATTGTTTAACATTTTCATGTACATCCATTGATTACAACTTTATGATGGAATAGATTTTGCTGTTTATGGTAATTCTATTGTTAAAATACAATATAATAACTCTTTAACACATTAACGACCGCCGGCCCGCTGGGCGTGCGCTCTGCTCGTAGCAAGTTTTCGCTACAGACGGTTTTCCCCATGTCATTGGCTACGAGCGTAGCGCTACGAAAATGTCGGTTGCGCAAGTGTTAATGCATATCTCACAAAACAGAGTACAGAAAACAATACATTCAAGGAGACGTAAACAACGGGCGGCCATATCAGCAGTTCCTTCGAGACCATAGACGTAACGCGACGTCGGAAACGTCGAAGAAATACAAATGAAAGGCAATTAAATAAATCATATTTTCACTTCTCCTGCTCATAAAGTACGTCATATTAGCTTCACGAAGCGATACTAAAATAGTTTAAAAGAAAGCCATATAATCCCATACAAATTTCTATGAAACTGAAAAAAAAAACTTGCGGCCAGCTGATCAGATTGGCCAAAATTTGTGATCGAATTGCTCAAACTATACTTTGAATTTTTCATGAAATATACAATACAATACAACAATTCTTTATTGCACACCAACAACAGAAACAGTACAACTTTCTTATACTAACTTTAAATATACAATTTTAATGTTAAGTCTTTTTTATTTTTTTGCAGTCGAAGTGAAAAGCAGAGTGTTTAACACATGGCTAAAAGTCATTATGACACTCAGACCTATATATTTGGTCGAGAGTGAGCTCGTCGAAATAATCACTTCGTGTCATAATGGCTTATTTTAGCTACTTGTCAAACAATCTACTATTACGCGACTAAGCCCCGTTTCTTATGTTGTGAGAATGAGAGTAAAAATCGTGTTAGTTTAAATTAAATCTCCCTCGAGATAACAAAGCTTTAGCGTCCTCGACCAATTCACAACAAAAAATGAATTCCAACTTCAATTACTCTTTACACAGCCTTCAATAAACTTCAGGAAACTCGTTTACTTCGTTCCAATATACCACTTAGGAAAAATTTCCTTTTTCACTTAACAAGGCCCGTTTTAAAGAATTACGTACTTTTTATTACCTTAAACGTCTGACGTCGGGGAGATCAAAGTCGTTGTTAATCCAATAAGGTGCGTTAGTGCCCCTACAGACCTAAGAGTAAAATTAAGGGAAGATACGGTACGTAGGCAAATCAGATGTGTTGTTAAGTACTAAGGCGGTTTCTACAAACGTTTCTGAGATCTGGAGTTCTTTTGGGTTACTTCAAAAGGAAAAAAACGGAACCGTTATAAGATGCTTTTGTTGTGTGTCTGGACCTTTTTTTATCAAGCTGAAATTAATATTAAGTCCCTTGAGGGTGTGAAAAAACCAAACTAAGAAGTCAACGCAATCAAAAGATATTGTCATTAAGAAAAATATTTCCGCGCAAATTGCCGCCAACCAGAAACCCACAGGGTACTTCTATTTTGACTAGAAACTTGAAATTTGGCATGAAGGTAGCACACACTCTTTTAGCACAACTAAAGAAAAATAAATCTTAATTCTTTATGTTTGTCTATGTAAAAACCAATATAAAATGATCCCACAATGCATACATTTTGCTTAGCAGAAGGGTTCTGCAAAGACTAGATTTATATGAAACCCTCGTACGTGAGTGCCCTTCGCACTCGTTTTTTTTTATTTTATCAGAGAAGCGGAATAGAAAGGAAATATTACAAGATATAGTAGCACTAAACTTAAATTTTCCAAAATCTCCATCTCAGTTTCGTTAGATTTTATTAGTACAGTCCAGGGCTAAGATAAATATCCACACATAGTTCCAAAATGCGTATACGTACACTTTACTGCCATAATACGAGTAATAAGACCTGTATACATATTTTTGAAACTTTGTGGTGTATACATATTGGTGCCCTTGACTGTACCTATGAATGTTATTTTTATATCTATGAACGTAACGAAAGTGAGATGGAAATTTTGGACACTTTTTTTTCTTGTATGAGGTTCGAATGTATGAACGATTCTGAGAAGCCGAAAAATCGATTATTTCTTATCTACATTTTTTTTGGATTTTTACACATTCATATTAGAAGTAGGATTTCGCATCTTCAAAATTTATTTAATCTACGTCACAGCCGGATAATTTGAGTCCGTAATCAACGGACGGATAAAGGACCTTTTACACGCGCCGTCTGCTAATCTAAAAATGTGACAGCGTGATGAATCGCGCGAACCGAAACTTCCGAGACAGATAAAAGAGGCTTTCAAAAGTTAATTAAATAGGTTGTCGATGGATTTTGAGATGTTCTATTTTGAGTGGACAAAGGCTTTCTTCGATGCGAGTTAATTTAATTACTTGTTTAAAGGGCTAGTGCTTGGTGAAGCGAATTTAGTCTGAGTAGTTAGGCCCTATTTCTAAATATTTATGAAAGATAGCTCAGTAAAGCAAACTATTAATTAGTCTTAAGTCTCGTATATTGTTATAAATATTTCTAATAATTTATTTTATATATATAGGGTACTTGACTGACAAATCAGTTCCTTTTTATGAACTGTCAAAACGGTCAGAAAGTATGAAGTTTGAAAGGAAAAAAGGTTTATGACGTCATAATTCTAATTCAAATTCTAATTGTTTATTTGCTCAAATTGTGCTACATAGAGCTGGTACATAGATTTTTAGCACGGCACAATTTGCCCGCAAGGGGCATACAAAAGATGGACGTTACTTAATATGTAATACATTATTTTATTTTATTTTACTTTCATTTATCATATCTAATACTTATCATTTATCATTTTATAGAAAACAAATCATAATAAAAGTAAACATTAAAAAAAAACATTATAAAGTAGTATACAATAATTAATCAGTATCATAAATAAAATCATAAATTTTAAGATGTGTGGTCGTTAAAATATTCGTCAATATTATAGTAGGCTTTTTCAAGCAAGAACTTCTTTAATTCTTTTTGAAACTGCACAATGGTTGTAGCGTCCCTAACAGCTTTTGGAAGTTTATTATACATTTTTGGAGTCATCCCTAAAATGCCTTTACACATGAGGGCTGTCTTCGACAGATGTGCGAACAATTTAAGTCGTTGTCTTTTGCTGTTATATCCTCGAAATTGTACGGTCAAATTGCTTCCTTATTTTTAGTTTTAGGTCATTTTAAAATCGCCAAAAGCTTAAAAATAAGTTTTCATGGATATTTTATACGTATTTTCAGAAATAACATTTAACTGCAGACGTGACATCATTTGTGTTGACTACAGCAAAGTGCCCAATTGTCGATGGAGTTTTGGGCGCCTTATTTTGAAAGGCCAAAGTATTTATGATCAATGTGAAATATCTTACAAAAGCTATAATATAAATAAATAATTTAAATAATTTATTTTATTGGAATTTAAAGGTATCTATAATACTTACGAAAACTAAATAATATGGCCAATAGCTACGGAAAGGTATATGCAACTACTTGCATTACAAGACAACATAACATACGAGTACCAAATAAATCAAGAAGTTACTTCCTTGTCAGTTTCACTACTTTGACGCATCCTAGTTGTCACAGTAAGTATTATGTCAGTGCGACATAGTACTAAAATTATCATCTACTTTTGCTGTTGACTGTACTAGCAAACTGACACGCTAAATTTTACTTCAGACACGTTTCAAACTGGAAACTGAAGTGGCAATGGGCAGGGCACCTAGTTCGAAGAACCGATGGCCGTTGGGGCCAAAAGGTTCTCGAATGGAGACCGCGTACCGCCAAGCTCAGCGTGGGAGGCCACTCGCAAGGTGGTCGTACGACCTGGTTAGGGTTGCGGGGACTTGCTGGATGCGGATCGCCTCTAACCGGGCCATGTGGAAATCTATTGAGGAGGCCTGTGTCCAGCAGTGGGCGTCCTATGGCTGGAATGATGATGATGATGACGTTTCAAATTACCATTTTGAAAACGAAAGTTTGGTTCGAAAGTATGTACAATAATGTATGGCGCCCAGTTACTGCAAGGAGCTACCTATATAACAGGACCCTTACATCTTACTAAGAAGACTAAGTACAAATAAAAGTATTTCCTCGCGAAGTATCCTTTATCGGCGTCTATAAAAAGGCTTTGCACAAAGGAGTTGAGCCATACAACTTGATCTTAAGAATTCGCAGCCAATCTTAATAGCAAAAGGTCCAGTCCGACAACTCTTCAGCAGCTAATAAAAGCTGTTCAAGTTTTTAACGACGCATACTCTCAGTAAAGATTGATGATCAGTCACAGTAAAATCGAAGCGTATATAGTCAGCTAAAATCGCAAGTTTGATCCAAAACCAGATTTGATGAAATTTTACAGGAGGCACAAAAAACTTAACTTTAACAATATGGCGGTCGGGTCTTGCGACGTTTTTTTGTGTCGGGTTTTAAACTTAAACGGTATTTTCCTAGCATGTAAGAGTTTTTAGACATTATATACGTTCATACTTTAACTAGAAGTGCGAAAACATTCGTTTGAAAAAAAAACACGGAGCCACAGGTTTGCTACGTTAGCCTTCTATCGATAGTAAAAGGTGCGTATTGTTTGAATATTTAACTTGGGTGCAGACTGACCATAAAGATTGACATGCATCATAGTAAATTCGAAAGCGAATCTCTAATCTAAATCTAAATCTACTGATGAAGCATCTCTTTGACATTATTTACTAGGTTACACTTAACAAGGGTTGCACTTCACGAGTACAAACTATAAATATATTTATTAAGTAATGTAATGTCTATTGGTGTACCAATAGTTAATATAAATTAGTGCATTTAGTATGGATTCATGTAACGTATATAAGATATGTACATTTGTAATATATGTTAATCAATAAATAATAAAAAGTATTATTATTAACACCAAATCTCAAGATAGGCTGCTGCAAATTATTCTTAATGTTATCCGGTAAGATTGGACGATATATGAATATGGAGGACGCTTTTCTTTGTATTCGACTGCTATCAAAGCCACTAACATTAACCGGATTTTCAAATCCTGTTTATGGAACTTCTAACGTTAGTAGAGAAAGGAAAATGTATCACAATGCCAACTCAACCACCATTACTAGATACGTGATGAAAAAATTGCGAGTTTTTTTTAATGTTAATGGGGCAAAACGATTAGACGGATCGCCTGATGATAAGCGGTCACCGTCACCAATAGACACTTGTATCACCAAAGCAGTCGCAAGTGCATTGCCGGCCTTTCAGGTGGGAGTACGCTATTTTCTTGAAGGCTCGAAGGTCGCATCGGTCCGGAAATACTGCAGGCGGCAATTTATTCCTCAGTTCAGTCGTCCTGTCCTGTCGTCACAGTCCTGTCGTGTAAGTTTTACTGACTGTGTGCGGCGTGTATAAAGCAAATGTAGAGCTAGACTGGGAGTCAGTTCGGCGCCGGCAGGTCCTTGCCTCGTCTCTTTCTTTCGATGTTATCTGAAACAGTATTGGATTCCTGCAGATTAATGAGATTATGCTAAAACGGTGACGCTTCTTTTCGTACAGTCCGATTCAAAAACAAAGCAAAAAAAATGCGCTCTGCTCCCAAGATATAAGAAAGAAATTGTAGACGTGCAGAAGGAACTTTAATTTATTTCTTCGTCAATGAATCGATAAATTATCTTCGCATCTTTTCTTTCGTGTTTCAAATAGTTTTCGAAATATTTATGAGCTTGCAAGTCTGAAGTTTTGCATTTCAAGAAATAAAAGATGTCTGCTTTCAGTAAAGTAGCGATTTTATTTCATTTCAGGCACGCTACGATCTTAGTTTACAAACATATCGTGTACTATAAGTACACGATATTCTCTAGCTTTAATTTTAGTCTTGCAATAACAATAAATAAATTGGCGGTTTATTTTTACAGCGAGTGCCTGAAAGCTTCAGAACATTAGCCACAATATAAGCATTATAATCAGTATATTGGTTCCCAATCGAAGATCGACGACCACTCAAATTTTGCCGTTTAAAATGCCTTAATAGAAATATAATATCCAAAATCACACTGTATCATAGAATGTATTCAGTCGTCGTGACATGAAATACGAAAAAGTCATGACACAAACACGCAATAATTCTACTCTGTTTAAAAAAGTATGTACATGATAAAAAGTCATAGAAATAAATATATCGACAAAATAAAGACGCCATCTTGCCTCAAAATGACATAATAAATTTAAACTTCTTATCCCCGTGAAGACACTTTCCAAAATGTTCAATTAAATCATGACGTCACGGTGGTATGAAAACAACCCTTACGAGAACAAAATATAACCTAACACTTTTGAATATGAGCTGTGTATGGCAGGACTGACCGATGATAGCATATTGTTTTGCCGTGCTAATGTCACACCATGCCAGCTTGTTCAGGTCACGTGACGTACCTACAGATTAAAAATATCGAAGAATCACTACATAACTAATGAAGAATTTTTATCGACTTTCATAATTTCACTACCAACCGTAAGTACCCTATTATTTCTTATTTTGTATAAATATGTATGATAAACCATGGATTTTGTGAACTTTAGTGGTACGTACCTATTATGCCCATCTAATTATTTATTCATGTGAGTGCATTATTTGAATACTTTGGACAAACTCGAACAACGTTACTGCATTGCTTACCTTAATTATATTGCATTTTACATAATGTTCCGCAAAGCTTTAGTGAACAACAGTTTTAATACAGTTGAGAATGGTAAAATAATATTTAAATTTCGAAAGCCCGAAAACCACAAAGATACTGGTTGACCGCAAAAGTACATTTTATACTTTGAACATTTACTTCCTGAATGTTATTTTAGTGAAAACAACGCTAATGCCAATTTCACTGTTCTCAGTTAGTTATTAATAGCCTATTACACCATTTGGCGGGCGTAATCAGAACTTGATCGACCGTTAATAAATTACTCAGATGGTTAATTTTGACATAAAATAATAATAATGAAATCCATTCTTATTATACTTAGTAATATTAAAATTGCGAAAGTAACTCTGTCTGTCTATCTGTCTGTTCACTTTTCACGGTTAAATTCGTTGAGCCGATTTATACGAAATTTGATCTGGAGATAGTTTGAGATACTGGGAAGGACAATGGGTAGTTTTTATCCCGGAAACTATCCCTCCAAGGTGAAAGTTTGTATGGATGATAAATCATAAAATATGGCCTACTTATCTGAGAAATTTCGTTATCCCTTATCTTTCTAGAGCCATGCGTTTATCTGGGATAAGGCCGTAATACATCTCTGTGTACTCCAGTAATTTTAGTTTCTAGTATGGTGTAATGGAAATAATTGATAATAACTGAGTTTATGAGTATAAATGGGTACATCTTAATTCTAGTAATTACGTACAAAACACAATCCAACAAAATAACAGACGACTAAGTATTTAAATAAAACTTTTGAAAAACCCTAAAAATATGAACAGGTTTTTTTCTCCATCCGTTCAGCTGTTTTCACGGGATGAAACCACAACGACACATACAAACAAATATTTCGTTTCTGTGACCTTCAAATAGTCTTCTTTTTCCTTAAAAAAAATATTTTCAATGGTACGGATACATATTTATTTTTTATAACTTCTTAATTCCCCATTTGAATAAAACAATTTAACGGATTATATCGCGTATCTTATTTCATTTGAGTTCCCGACGTTTCAGAAGCTTTTCAGCTCTAATGATATAGTCAGTTAAATTGTTTTATTTAAATGAGTAATAATCGCGGAAACAGAAGAAAATATTAATTCCCCATTTTTAAGTACCTACATGAAATGAATAGCAAAGATACGTAACACAACAATGAATTAAAAAAATACCTGTTTTTAAATAATGTTGATTAAAAACCTCGGTTTGTTGCGTATACGTTGAAAATAGCCCCTAAAGACCGTATTATTCTAATAAATCGTTATAAAACTAGGCCACAGCAAACTCAATTGCTAACTTATTTAACTTTTTAATCGCCGCTTCATCTAAGTTAGGCGCAGGAATGGGCGCAAACAGCCACATTCTATTGATTTCATTTGACTTTTTTCCGTTTTTTCTTTTTTCGCGGGAAACAGCATCTGTCACGCGCTTCACAATTGATGTTTTGTTTTTATTTTATTTGGAAGCCCTCCATTTCACAGGCGACGTTTCATTTAGAGGAGCAAGTTAAAAATGTTTGGATTTAGTTTACAGACGATGCTTTGTAATCGAAAACAGGAAAATTGTCGGTTTAAAGTAAATGAAAGTACTCGCACTTTAGGAGATTATTTGAGATCTGTTCATTGAGTAAACAAAGAAAATTGTTTGTTCAATAGGTATAGGAACAGCCTCAAAGTTAGCGGAATATTTTAATACTGCTGTATCAACATGAATATATTCATCTAATTCCGAGACTGAATCGGTTAATTTCACAAAACTTTCTAAAATTGAAAATACAGTCATGTTCGTGTCGGCACCCGCGCACAATGAATGAAAACCTGATTGGCATGTTTGTAGACATGTTTTATACACAATATTTTCAAATAGTTAAAATACGATACAAAAAGTGTAAGGTACTTGCGCCTAAGATGGCCCGGTTCTTAACATGGCCCACTATCAATTATTTTGTATTTTAACCGACTTCAAAAAAAGGAGGGGGTTCTCAATTCGGTTCTATTTTTTTTATAATTTTTTTTTTATGTTTGTTACCTCAGAACTCCGTCATTTACACGACGATTTGAAAAAATATTTTTTGTTTTTGAGTAGGTATATCCAAATTGGTCCCATAAAATTTTGATGAAGATCTGATGCCGGGATCCATGAGGAATCGAAGACATTCCTTGAATATTATGAGAACATCTATGGCGATTTCGGTATTTATTACAGTAGTTTAAGCATTTACATTTGAAAATCACCATTTGGTGAAGAGAACCCGATGATGAAGACACAAGCCACCAGTCACTAATTAGGGCTCAACCAATGTTATTTAATTCATTAAGCTCTAAATATTTTGCTTAGAGGCAGAGTCAAAGAAAAGAAACAGGTAAAGATCAGGGTAGCAAAGTGGAGAACCAGAGAACTCCTCAACGGTTAACGGCCCTGATTCTGAAATAGCAACGTTCAGCTAAAGGTCGTGAGCCATTGACATTAGAATGCAATATGGCTGTAAGTGCCGTATAAAAGTCGTAGAAGTCATAAAAGTCGTGTATTATGTGTGGCTTCGATCGTCAGAAGGCAGATTTCGTAGTCTTGTTATTTCCCTTAACGATCTCTCATCATGTGGTCGATTTAATAATTTGTTGGCGTCCAAATCTAACAACGCTATGCCTTCCAAAGTTTTGTGACGGCTTAGTGCAACATATATTTGCCCTTTAGCGAAATTCTTTTTGTCAGGGTCTATCACAGCTTTCTCGAGGGTGGTACCTTGTAGCTTATGAACAGTAACAGCCCAACTTGATATTAAAGGTAACATACGAGGCTCCACATCTCCGTATCTCCTTGTCACTTGAAACGTTAGTACATGATGGAGGTATGGGTATGCAACCGTCACTATCTTTTAACCTAAGACCAACAGTTTCATCGTCAAATTTTTACGTACGTGTTTTTACGTACACAGCTTCCGGGAGCTCCCCGTCTTCCACCTGATCTCGTCTTAGGGCCGGCCATTTTTTTTTAAATGCCCATAGCTCCATTCACTAGTCCATCAGAGACGGAAATATTCCGTCTCCACATCACTCGAGATTCTACGCCAATTTGAGTTGCGAGATAATTTTTTAAATATTATGGGTCAGTTGAGACTGTTAGTCGTATTCTTTTTAACCAGCAAGCTACTGGACTTAACCATTTTGACCTAGCCAATTCTTATAATTTAGATTTTATTTGCAATAGTCTTATCTACAATTGGTCTTATTTATTTACAATAGAGCCTCCTCAATCTTCCCATTTTGAGCTCTAAAAATACTTTACATCACTAAAATCCATCACTAAAAAGCAAAAAAAAAAACTTAAAAAAGAACCGACTTCAAAATAAACTGAAAAGCCAAAAATGATCTTTTATTTACAAACAGTACGGATCACATGTGAATCACCTTTTGAAGACAGTGCCAAACCTGAAGTAAAGTCCTTTATCCAACAAAAATACGAATTATTATAACTAAATTTAGGTAATAACTCAAGGCTCGTCGCCGCGGTTCTTGCGTGTCATTTGTGTTAATAGTAATAAATGAATGGTTTGGCACCGAATTCAAAAGGTGATTCAAATGTGATCCGTACTGTACATAAAAGATCATTTTTGGCTTTTTAGTTTATTTTGAAGTCGGTTCTTTTTTTATTTTAATTTTTTTTTAAATGTTCGAATGAGTTTAAATTTCGCGCCCATGTTCGGTAAATAAAATTGCAGTGTTATACCTACTAAGGTAGCAGAGATAAAACAGCAATTTTATATCGAAACCAAAGAAGTTGAACTAAAAAGATGAAAGTGGGCCATCTTAAGAACCGGGCCATCTTGGGCGCAAGTACCTTATTAACAAAAGAGTGTTTATTCACGGCACTGCAATACAAACGGCCCTTTGTTTGGAGGCAATAACTCAAAGTTAGTGTAACCAATCATGTTCAATTAAATTTTCGTTCATAGTTTTTATTAGGCATTATTTAAATATTTTTGGATATTCGGGTTGAAAGGTAAATAAAATAAATAAAAATCGTTTATCAGACCACAGAGATCCATATTTGTGTTAATTAGTAATCGGGCAGTCAAGTCTTTCGGCCAACGCCCTGAGAAGCTAGTTGATGCTGCCGCGCACTCGCCTTATCTCTTTCGCCTGATGGCAAAAAAGTCATCTAGTTGCGCTAGCGCGCGTATAACAGATGCATTGCAGTGCTTGGGCAGCCGCAAAAGCCCTAAAGAGAGGGGAACATCGTTTACAAATTTCGGAAGGATTATTTCCAAAAATATTCTTCATCAACAAATTCATGGAACTTATGCGACGGTGGGGCATAATGCTTGTAGAGCTGACAGCCGTTTCGGCCAAAAGGATTTTGAGTGGCGGTCGTGTACCGGACGACGCAGCGTGGATGACGCCTAACAAGGTGGACCAACAATCTAGTAAATATCGCAGGAAATCGTTGGATCAGGGCAGCTCCAGATTTATTATTGTGAACTTGTGAAGATCCTTGACACGTTGACTAATTACTGTAAATAAAATGGTCAGTTTTTTACCTCTCCTTAAATTTTCCTTTGTAGTCTGTTTTGTGAGGTATCCTACCTTCAGAGAATAGGGGAAGATCGAGTCATCAAGAGAGCGTACTTGCGTCGACCGACTGATCTCCATACCGCTGAGAAGGCATGGTGGAGACGGATCTGCGTCAGCTTCCGTCAATAATTGGCAGGAAGCTCCACAGGATTGGGAAAGGTGGCTAGCTCTCGTTTCGGAGGCCAAGACACTAATAAATAAATAAATAAATAAATAAATATCAGGGACAATCTTACACAAATCGACCTAGTCCCAAACTAAGCAAAGCTTGTACTATGGGTACTAGGCGACGATATACATAATAAATAGATAAATTATAATACTTAAATACATAGAAAACATCCAAGACCCAGGAACAAATATTCGTGCTCATCACACAAACACTTGCCCTGGCCGGGATTCGAACCCAGGACCGTCAGCTTCGTAGGCCGTTGTACAACCCACTGAGCCAAACGTGTCGTCAAACACTGTTTGGATCGCTGTGCCAAAATAGTTAGTATTGAACATGTACAGCTTATGAAACTCAAATATTCCACCAAATATTATCTTGAACTCACAACATCCACAGAAAGTTGAAACCCACCCGTAACCCTTAATTACGACATCTCCCAAAATGATCTGAATGCGGACAAACAGACCAAATTGGCATTGTTAGAGCACAAAGGCAAATAAAAAAGCCGGGGACAAATGGAGGGCATTAGCGGACAAAGCCGGGTGTAATTGATTTAATTTGTCGCGAGTCAAAACTCGGAGGTGTCGCCGACGTGCCCGCGGACCGGCCGAGGCACACTGAGAGTTCTCGTAAAAACACAAACTGCATTATATGCCACTATATTTTGATCTTAAGAACAGTTCTGACGTCAAGACAAATTAAAATAATGGTTGCATAAAATAAGCTTGTTTGAATAATTAGCTTGTTTGGTGAACAAACTAATCCTATTAATTTAAACGAGCAATTGCGCTTGTAATTGCTTGTTTGCTGACAGAGAGAACTGCGATGTGAATCTTCGAATTTATCTTTATTTATTCTGAAAGGTAAGCGCCCATCAGAACATGTATTACACATGTTTAAATTTCGATTGCACTCTTTACATCAGTGTCAAATCGAACGAAGAGAGTGAAGAGAGTGGCGCTGTCATTAATCTATTATATGAAATATAAATTTCGTGTTTCAGTGTTTCTTTAATGTGGGAATAGTAACAAAAAAGTTTCGTTAAGTGTCAGCTTAGTGTTTTTGTCAAGTTTTGGTTTGAAGTTTATCTAAATAGTTTTTATCCTCGATGTCGTACACCCACTGAGCAAAGCTCGGTCATCCGGATTCTAGAATACCTAAGTGTGTCTCCGCCCTCCGATGGAAGCTCAAAGCCATGTCGTTGTGGTCTGGTTGTGCCGCGGTTTTATTGCACGTTTAAATTAAACAGAAAAATACTGCGGAACACCCGGCCAGGCATATACGTGTAGATGTGTGTGATAAGTAACACAATAGACGTTTGAAGATAATTTTTACGATAAAAGTATACAAATTTTAATCACTGGGCAGTGGCTTTTTTTAGAAACTGACTTTAAACTGGGTAGGTTGGTTAAGCCTCCTTAATCTTAGCAGTAATCGGATTCAGTGGGGAGAGCGCAAACCCCGGGGGTGATCGGAATCGGAAGGTAGTCGGCTGCCTTCCTGAGTGGAGAGTTTCTATGGTTGGGAGAATTGTCGAAAAAGTCTGGATGCCATTTTGAGACAGCCATTTATCTATCTATCCATCAGCAAAGGACGTTTAATGCTGAATGTATGCCACTAACCAAAGGTTGCCTGGAAGAGATCGCTGTTTAGCGATAAGACCGCCTGTTTTTTTACCTCTCCCTGAATGTATTGTTTTATGTACTCTATTTTGTGTGGTGTGCAATAAAGAGTTATTGTATTGTATTGTTGTATTATATGTCTCCTCTATAGCTCGCCATAGAGGCCCATCCCGTGCAGACTGCATCCACCGACTCCTCGTAACCCTCACAAGGTCATCCGTCCACCTAGTCGGGGCCGTCTTACGCTGCGCTTTCCTATGCGTGGTCGCCACCCCAGGACTTAATTGCCCCAACGGCCATCCGTTCTCCGGGCTACATGGTCTAAAGAATGGAGATGGTCTTGAGAAAACCCATACATGGTGGGAATTCCCATTTCTCAGCGGAGGCTTGGGTTGGTCAGTGGTCACATACTATGTAGTCTTTGCCATCCTATGCAAGAACCTATTTTAGATGACCTGCTATAGCATTCAGAAAATGTTCGTGAGCGGCGAACGCAGCGATGACGAGTTTGTCGCTACTATAATATGATCCCTAGAACCGTATAAACTATTCGTTTTCGTAGGTCTAGCCCTTGGCTTCGTTATCTTACGTCAGATTAGGCAACCTGCTTGACAGACCAATATATTTCGACCTGTGATCTGGACCAAGTACTATTACTTCACGTGTCTAGTTATATTAGGGAAGAACTGAAGGCGGTCGAGTGCATTATTTAAGGACACCCCTGGAGAGGCTTCAGTCAAGACTTGAGTACACGATCGAAAGGTGCACTTGCTTAAATCATACTGGGATGAACACAAGTTTATAAAGTGTCAGCTTATTTCCAAGCGACATAATACTCCGCTTATTGGTTATCTGAATAAGCCTGTTCATGACAAAGAGGGAATTTAATGTGAAAAAAATAATTAGTTTCTTATCAAGGGTAACGCTAAGATATCTTACCTCGCTCAACTACTTAAGGGTTAGGCCTAATCGGCATTAATGAACACTGGCACAGAATTAGGTTCCTCATAGTTCCTAGGAAGAGAGTAGGGATAACTTTATTACCTAAAAGGTATACCTACTGCTTAACAAAAGCCTACTCCAAGAATGTTCACAAGGATTCCTACAATTTTTGTGACTTTACGCATGTAAAATTGGTCACATAAAGGGATGGGCAATAATATACTGCAAGCTACAGCTGTTGAAGTAGTCAAAGCAGTTAGAATAAATTACCCTATATAGTTAACCAGATAAATTTTACATCAACTTGGTTTAACTCATTGGTATTATTGAATACAATAAACAAAGAATTGTGAGATTTCTTTAACACACATTCATTCATGAAGTGCAGAAAATATTTATAAAGTATTATATCAATTGCCCTATTTAAATAGGCCGAAGTGGAAACAAAAATGCAGGAATGTGGACCCTGTCTCCGACGGGACAAACACCAGGATGATAATTATGATTGCCAAATTGAAACAGAAAAATAGGATATTCCAAACGGAACCATTCATCTGTGCAAATAATATTTCGTCAACTATACCTAATACTACACTAATTTATCTACCATGCTAGAACTGTAAAAGAGCGAGAGATTTTTTATGTGCATCCCTATGTGAGCGGTTTTTATCGTTCCGATATTGAGCTGGGTGATGAGCGAGTACGTGCAACTCGTATGACCCTAGCATGACAATACTTTAAATTTTTCGACGCTCATCAAATGATACGTTATCGTAGTGTCTAAGCCAAAGTTGGGCTGCATGCGGCTAATACAATCTCTGATCATATCAGTCGAAAAAAGGCCACTGCTGGTTAAAGGCCTTACTCGATGTTTGAGCAAGGCCTTTTGTCCGTTCGATCCAAAACGACCGATCGTGTGTCGCTCTTATTCAATGGTTTACCGTGATCCTGACCAGATTGACTTTCTACCCTCCCCGAATGCATCATCCTACGCAGTCACAGCACTCAACGGCTGTTGATTCTACAAGCTATATGCGCCGCTCAGTGCTATTTAAGTGTGGCGACTCTCTGAGCTATGTTGACGATGCTGGTTCTCCTTCAATAATCGATCACGCAAGCATGTTCGCTCAGTTGTAATTTGAGTAATTTGAGCCTTCCTATGGAGCCCATTGTCATATTTATATCGCTCTGTAACGAGCGATCCGTCGATAGCGATGAATTTGTGGTGCAGA